>CP125976.1:17503242-17845818 GCA_030063025.1 Avena longiglumis
CCGTTCCGGTTACGTATTGCTCACAACGCCTTAGGGATGTTGATAACTGATTGATCGTCCTCCACGAGGGTCTATAATACAGCTCTGGAGCAGGGCACCAGCGACAGTTGAGTTCCTCCCGAACTCTGGGCAGGGAGGCCATCGGGGACTGAGGCTGATTCTTTCTGTAGCTTCTGTGTGACTTCCTCCTGGCGGGAATGGGAGGTTAGCTCGCATTCTCGTCACCGTGACTCGGCCCACTAGGCCGAAGTGGTCCGACCAGCGACCCCGTGAAGTCCCGCCAAGAAGAGCTCCTTATAGAAGGAATAAATATGGGCGGAGATGCCCGGCTCCTCAAGGAGCAGCGCCCGTCCCAAAGGCAGAATAGAGCATCTTCTACGGCCATTGGCCTGCATGGAAGTATGCCGTGTTCGCATCCCCTTGAAGAAGATTACAGCGGCTCACGCTGTCGCCGAGCAGCTCCTCCTTGTAAATCTCGGCGAGAAGTCTCTAAGGCATAACGGTGGGACCACTCATCAGCGGAGAGGCCCACCGAGTCTGCCGCCAGGTCCATAGCCCGAATCCCCTCCAGCAACGAAGCCTTCCGGAGAAGCGATGTTACAGGACCTTGGTCCTGACGGTGAAGGACCTGCGCTTGTCGGCGTGGAAGGTAATAAATGAAACAATCTTCGTTGACGGGAAACTGTAGCCCCCGGGTTCTTCCGTATAGTAAATTTCTTGCGTTGCTTGCTTTGTCCGCCATAGGTCTGTAATAAAAACTGAAGCCTTTACCCCGTTTTCGGATGTGACCGTAGTTGTGAGACCTTACAAAATGCACCCGATGACAGGTGTTCCTTTGTTTGTGATGGGTCCGTGGGTGATGACCTTGTAGTCATGGTGCGAATATATTTACTGGTGTGTCACTAGTAGAAAAAAGGTTACCCGTTCGCGTTTTTAACAAAGATTAGTCGGTTCAATATGGCGAACCGGACTAATGTCACACGCCCTCGATTCGACGGGCATGGGGCTGAAAGGCATGCGTCGGTTGATAGGGAGAGAATCGTCCGGTTTAGCACAAACCGAACTAAAGGTTGGCGTCACCACGTGGCGTCAACACACCTTTAGTCCTTGTGCGTATGTTCCGCCTTTATAAATGCAACGCCCAAATTATCTCCGCTCTGTTTTTTCTTGGTGGAAGGTGTGAGGGGTGTGCTAGTTTTTTTCCCCTATGCATGCATTCAAGGTGTTTGATGAAATGTTTGAGTGAATGATCCTGTTCAATTTTTCATAGAACAAAAATATAGAAGGTGTCCTAGACGACTTGAGCTTTCTCCTCTTTATTTCCTCGATCGAGGTTAGCAATCTTATCTTTTCTCATCATTGATACAATGCATGTGTCGATGTGAATTGGTCATTTCACTATTTATGATGTCCTACTTTTGATAAACTTACTTATATGATGCGGATGAACTATCGTGAATGGATGTACGGTGACAGCGTGTGCAAGGTATATGAAAGGCGTGGATAAATTTATCGATGTGGCTACGACAAACAAAGAGAATGGTTTTAGACCTTGTCCATGTGTTCAATGTCGGAACAAGGAGTACTCTTTCTCGAAAATCATTCGCGGCCACCTGATTATGAAAGGTTTCATGCCCAACTATAATTGCTGGACCAAGCACGGGGAAAGAGGGGTTATGATGGAAGATGGTGAAGAAGAAGATGATGATAACAACTATCATCATATGTTTCCTGAATACAGTGATACTGCAATGGAAGACAATGGAGAGGAAGGAGGTGAAGAACGGGCATCAAATGAGGCGGTTTACCGATGAACTTGGTAGGGTCATTTCGATGCAAAGCGAGACCGTGAAACAGAAAATGAGAAGTTGAAGTTAGATGGCATGTTAGAAGATCACAAGAAATTGTTGTACCCAAATTGTGAAGATGGCGGCACAAAGCTCGGTACCACACTGGCATTGTTGCGATGGAAGGCAGAGTGTGGTCTAACTGACTCCTCATTTGAAAAGATGCTGAAAATAATGAAGCTGAAGTTTCCAAAACATAACAAACTTCCCAAGAGTACCTACGAAGCAAAGAAGACTCTCTGTCCTCTAGGATTAGATGTACAAAAGATACATGCATGCATTAATGACTGCATCCTCTATCGCGGTAAGGAGTATGGGAATTTAGATAAATGCCCGATATGCAATGCATTGCGGTATAAGATCAGACGAGATGACCCTGGTTATGTTGAGGGAGAGCCCCTCCGGAAGAGGGTTCCTGCTAAGGTTATGTGGTATGCTCCTATAATATCAAGGTTGAAACACATGTTCAGAAACAAAGAGCATGCCAGGTTGTTGCGATGGCACAAAGAATACCGTAAGAAAGACGGGAAGTTGAGACACCCTGCTGATGGGTCACAGTGGAGAAAAATCGAGAGGGACTTCCTAGTCTTTGCAGGTGACGCAAGGAACTTATGGTTTGTGAAGGGTTTCGCGGCATAGTAAATCAAAATTTTCTACGGAGCGAACAGAGGGAAAGCCAAGATCTAATCTAGGAGATGCAAACAACGAGAGAGATTCGATTAGATCTTCATACCCTTGAAGATTACGCCTGTGAACGCTCTGAACGTGGGTGCTGTAGTCGTACTCACTTCTCCTCCTCGCGATCCGATCCGATCTAGCACCACAAGTGGCGGTGCCTCCGTGAGATGCACACGTGCAGCACCTCGACGTCTCCTCCTTCCTCGGACCAGCAAGTATGGTGGAGAGATAGATTGGATCTACAACACGACGGCGTGGTGTATATGGTGGAGAATTTCTGCAGCCAGGCTTCACCCCACAAACAGTCGGGAGGAGAGAGGAAAAGCTAGCAAGGCGGCTAGGGTTTGGAGGAGAGGTGTGGGTTTGGTGCCCCACCCTCTTTATATAGAGGGGGGCGCAGCCTATCCCTCCCCAAGCCCAAAGGATAAGGAGTGGGGGCATGGACTCCCTCTTCTAGAAACCCTATCTCTAGTTTAAACGATTTAAACTCTCTAGGATCGGCTGGGCCCTATGGGGCCTTGTGCCCTGCCCAATGCGCAGGACACTCCCTCATAGGCCCATGCCCCTCCCGGAAGGTGGGGCCACGTTGGTCCCCTTCCGGAAGGTTCTAGAAGCTTCGGTACAATACCGATTAACGGAACAATTCAACTCCAAAACTGACCGCTTTATATGAATCTTATTCTCGGACCATTCCGAACCTCTCGTGATGTCCGGATCCCATCCGAGACTCCAAACAAAAATTCATAAACCAATTATCCAATCTATCCTAGCGCCAAGACACGTTAAGTGTGTGACCCTGGGTTCGAGAATATGCGACATGATCTTCTATCAATAATCAACAAAGTGCAGGCACCCATATTGACTCCACACATTCATCGATGATCATATCGGATGAACCACGATGCCAGATTCAATCAATCCCATATATATATTCCCTTTGTCTCGCGATATTTTACTTGCGAGATTCGATCGTCGGTCTGGCCATACCTAGTTCAATCTGCTCACGCAAGTACTTTACTCGTTCGTAATCCGATATCACTTTGTGATTAAATCCTTAACCACATGCTTGCAAGCGGTGTTGATATCGACAAGAGTGGGCCCAAGTATATCTCTCCGACTTGGGAGGGATAAATTCCATCTCGATACATACAACCCAACAGATACTTTCCGATCACCGAGAGACACCTTTATGATCACCTCTCATAGGATGACGTTTGATGACCTCAAAGCTTTCTTCCGATACCGGGGAGTTGTATTATCTCATGGTCTAAGGAATACAATATTTGATATAGGAAAAGCTTCGCAAAGATGAACACGATGATACGATCTAATTGCTTCACTTAGTTTGGGTTCCGCCCATCATATCATTCTCCCAATGATATGATCTCATTATCAATTGACAACTCATGTCTATGGTTAGGAAACCTTAACCATCATTGATCAATGAGCTAGTCCTTAGAGGCGCACGAGGGACACGGTGTTGTTCACAAACCACACAAGTATTAATGTTTCCGCTTAATACAATTCTAGCATGGAATATAAACTTTATCATGAACAAGAATTATAATAATAACATCTTTATTATTGCCTCTAGGGCATAATTCCAACATCTCCCACTTGCACTAGAGTCAATAATCTAGTTTACATCGCAACAATCTCACAACCATGGCAGAGGTGTTGATCATGTTTTACACGTGGAAGAGGTTTAGTCAATGGATCCGCGACATTCAGATCCGTATGTACTTTGCTAATCTTGAGATCTCCATCCGCTATATAATCTCAATTATATGAAACTTCGGTTGATATGCTTGGTCTTTGGATGATATCTTGGTTCCTTAGCGAAAAGTGCTATGGCGCGTGTTATCACACAATATCTCCAAAGGTGTCCAATGCACTTGGAACCACGCCAAGCTCAAGGATGAAGTTTCTAATCCAAACTCCTTCACTTGACGCTCGCAGCAGCCCATGTATTCCGCTTCTCTCAGATCCCGCGATCACGCTTTGCTTGCGCCTTTCTCCACCACAGCTCCTCCATTCAAAATATAAACGTATCCCGTCGAGATTTGGAATCATCCTTGTTTGTCAAAACTAGCGTCGACGTAACCTTTTTACGACATGTTCATCACCCCATATACTAAGAACATTTCTTCAAATTCTATTTAGGTACTTTAGGATGTTCTTCACTACTGTCCATGTTTCACTCTGGATCACTTTGATATCTCGTCACAAACTAAGAGCATTGGACACATCGGTCTAGTACACAAGATGGCATACATGATAGAACCTATGGCCGAGACATAAGGCACTTTTCTCATAGCTTCCCTATCATTTCCGTCCGATGGACACCGAGCCTTGCTCAATATCTTACCCGACAACATAGGCATCTAACCTTTCTTTTGCCTTATCCATTACGAACCTTTTCGTAACTTTGTCTAGGTATGTACTGCTTAAAGCTATCAGCGTCTTTGTCTATCTCTATAGATCATGATGCCCAATATATAAGCAACTTCACCTAGGTCTTTCATTGAAAACACTTGTTCAAATAACTCTTCACATCGTTAAGCATGTTGATGTCATTTCCGATAATCAATATGTCATCCACATATAGTACCGTAAACGCCACCGAGCTCCCACTCACTTTCTTGTAGATACAAGCTTCAGCAATTTGGAACAAATCCAAAGCTCTTGATCACTTGATCAAAACAAAGGTTCCAACTCGAGATGCTTGCTTCGTCCATAAATGGAACTGAAGTTTGCATACTTTACTAGCATCCTTAGGATCGACAAAACCTTCGGTTGCATCATATACAACTCTTCATCAATGTTGCCATTGAGGAAAGCGTCTTGACATCCATCCGCCATATTTCATAATCATGAAACGCAGCAATTGCTAATAAAATCCGAATGGACTTAAACATTGCTACGGAGAGAAAGTCTCATCGTAGTCAACACCTTGAACTTGTCGAAAACCTTTCGACAAGCCGTGCTTTATAGACGGTAACATTACCATCCGCATCCGTTTTCTTCTTGAAGATCCATTTGCACTCAACGGCCTTTCGGCCGCTAGGAGGGTCCACCAAAGTCCATACTTGGTTTTCGCTCATGGATCCCAATTCGGATTTCATGGCTTCTAGCCATTTCTCAGAGTCTGGGCTCATCATCGCTTCCTCATAGTTCGTAGGTTCACCGCCTTCTACTAACAAGACAACAAGACAGGTTGCCGCACCACTCGGGAGGCACGCGACCTTGTCGAATTCGCGACGCTCAGAGTGAGATCGTCCAAAGCTTCATGATCCTTGTCATTAGCTTCCTCTATTGTTGGTGCAGCGACATCGAACAATTTTAGGTGCTTCTCTCCAATTCAAGAGAAGGTTCAATAACCTCGCCAAGATCTACTTTCCTCCCACTCACTTCTTTCGAGAGAAACTCCTTCTCAAGAAAGGAACCGTTCTTCGACAAACACTTTGCCTTGGTTACGGATAGAAGGTATACCCAATAGTTTCCTTAGGGTATCCTATGAAGACGCATTTCTCGCTTTGGGTTCGAGCTTGTCGCATCAACTTCTGACGTAAGCGCATCCCCAAACTTTAAGAAACAACTTAGGTTTAGCACCAAACCACAGTTCATACGGTGTCGTCTCAACGGATTTAGATGGTGCCCTATTTAAAGTGAATGCGGTTTCTAATGCATAACCCCAAAATGATAACGGCAAATCAAGAAGAGACATCATTGATCGGACCATATCTAATAGGGTTCGATTCGGCTCAGACACACCATTCTACTGTGGTGTTCCGGGTGGCGTGAGTTGTGAAACGATTCCACTTGCTTTAAGATGCGTGAGAAAATCATAACTCAAATATTCACCTCCACGATCGGATCGTAGAAACTTAATCTTTCTGTTACGATGGTTCTCCACTTCATTCTGAAATTCCTTGAACTTTTCAAATGTTTCAGATTTATATTTCATTAAATAGATATACCCATATCTACTTAAGTCATCGGTAAAAGTGAGAAAATGGCGATATCCACCGCGCGTCGTAACACTCATCGGTCCGCATACATCGGTATGTATGATTTCCAACAAGTCCGTTGCTCGCTCCATCATACCGGAGAACGGGGTTTTGATCATCTTGCCCATGAGGCATGGTTCGCATGTGTCAAATGATTCAAAATCAAGAGACTCCAAAAGTCCATCGAATGGAGTTTCTTCATGCTTTACACCAATATGACCTAGACGACAGTGCCACAAATAAGTAGTATTATCACTATCTACTTTGCATCTCTTAGCCTCAATGTTATGGATGTGTGTTTCATCCCTTTCGAGATTTAGAAGAAATAAACCATTTACTAGAGGTGCATGACCATAAAAGATGTTACTCATATAAATAGAACAACCATTATTCTCCGATTTAAATGAATAACCGTCTTGCAATAAACACGATCCAGAAATAATGTTCATGCTCAACGCAGGCACATAATAACACTTATTAAGGTTTAAAACTAATCCGAAGGTAAAACTAAGGAGAGCGCCGACGTCCATCACATCAACTCTTGATCCGCTGCCAACGCGCGATCGTCACCTCATCCCTCGCAAGTCGCCGCTATTCCGTAGCTCCTATTTCGAGTTACAAATATTAGCAACCGAACCGGTATCAAATACCTGTGCACTACAACGAGGGATAGTAAGGAAAACATCAATAACATGTATATCAAATATACCTTTGATGGTGCCACCTTCTTGTCCGCTAAGTACTTTGGACGATTGCTTCCAAAGGACCATTATCCTTGTAATAGAAGCACTTAGTGTCGGCTTAGGACCAGACTTGAGCTTCTTCTCGGCGAGCATTAAACTTGCCGCCCTTCTTGAAGGGCTTCTTTGCTCCCTTACCTTTCTTAAAGGAGGGTTTGTTGACCATCAACACATGATTATCCTTCTTGATGTCCACCTCCGCAGCCTTCAGCTTTGCGAAGAGCTCGGTGATCGTATCAGTGGAGCCAATCTGATTGTGAGTCACTACAAAACTTTTGTAGCTGGGAGGGAGTGATTGCAGAACCCTGTCAATCTTTAGTTCCTCTGGAATCGTGCATTACAGTTGCTCAAGGCGTTGAGTGTAGCTCGACATCTTTATGGCGTACTCACTAACGGATTCCCTTCCTCCATCTTGCAGTTAAAGAACTTCTCAGAGATCTCATATCTCTCAGAACGGGCCTGAGTCTGAAACATGGTTTTCAGCTCCTCGAGAATCTCGAAGGGCCCGGGATAGGTTTCAAAACGATTTTGAAGTTGCGGTTCCATAGCAAACAACATGGTGCTCTTAATCACACCATAATCATCTTTACTTGATCGACAGAGCTTTCTCATCACCGCAGCTTGCGAGGGTCACCTAACGCTACCAAGGACATAGTCCTTTTGTCCGCCAGTAATGATTCTTATATTGGAACCAATTGGTGAAGTTAGACCCATTGTTTCTAAGCTTTTCCTTCTCGCAAAAAACGTTGAAGTTGAAGTTGGATTTGGCCATGTGATCTATGATTAGCAAGTACGATTTAGACTATGTTCATGATAAACAGTTCAACTTAATCAAATTACTAGATGAACTCCCACTAAATTCAACATCCCTCAAGTTGTTTAGTGAACACGATCCAAATTCACCACACCTAATCCGATCATCACGAGAAGAGATGTGGTTTCAATGGTGGACAACCAAGTGTCAATCATATCATTCATATGACTCATGCTTAACCTTTCGGTTCTTGTGTTCGAGGCCATGTGCATACATGCTAGGCTCGCCAAGCTAGACCCAAGTATTTCCGCGTGTGCAAAACGGCTTGCACCCGTTGTATGTGAGCGTAGAGTCTATAGCACCCGATCATCACGTGATGCTTGGACACGACGAACTTTCATGTGTGCATACTTGGGAGAACAGTTTTATCTTGATCTTTAAGTGAGGAATCATCTTATAATGCTACCGTCATGATCTAAGCATAATAAGATACATAAAAGGATAAACATCACATGCATATAACTTTATGTGACATGGTATAGCCAATCTTCGCCACAATGATCTCCATCTTGTGCGTTCGGCATGATCTCCATCACTCCACCATGATTGCCTCCACCACGAATAGCAACTACAACTATTGCTAACTACTTAGCGATAAAGTAAAGCTATTACATGGCGTATAAGAAGTTGACTCAGGTCATACACAATTATAAAGACAACCATATGGCTCCTGGTTGTGTACTCATCGACATGCAAGTCGTGAAACATTACAAAACATGATCATCGCATACATTATACACATCACATCTTGGGCCATACCATATCACAGAAAACACTCCTGCAAAAACAAGTTAGGCCTCTACTTTGTTGTTGCATGTTTTACGTGGCTTATGGGAGTAGATGCTAAACGATTCTTACCTACGGAAAGCCTAACGGTGATATTATGGTTGCCAAACTCCGTGTTAATCCCATGACAACTATAGTGAGATAAATCGACATCCACCGGCCGCATGTGTGGAACAAGCCACACGTCAAGTGCGAGCGGTCTCTAACGACGTCGTAAGGTTGGCTGGACCGCTTCAATCTCACTATCCCGTCCATAAGAAGAACACAAACAAGAGGCTTGCAGAAAACATCAACGCTCGCAACAACCATGTTGCGTTCTACTCGTGAAACACATCTACGATAGATCTAGCTCTGATACCACTGAAGGGTTTCGCGGCATCGTAAATCAAAATTTTCTACGGAGTGAACAGAGGGAAAGCCAAGATCTAATCTAGGAGATGCAAACAACGAGAGAGATTGGATCAGATCTTCATACCGTTGAAGATTCGCAAATGAACGCCATTTTAACGGGCGTGGGTGATGTAGTCGTACTCGCTTCTCCTCCTCGCGATCCGATCCGATCTAGCACCACAAGTGGCGGTGCCTCCGTGAGATGCACATGCGCAGCACCTCGACGTCTCCTCCTTCCTCGGACCAGCAAGTATGGTGGAGAGATAGATTGGATCTACAACACGGCGTGGTGTATATGGTGGAGAATTTGCAGCAGGGCTTCGCCTACAAGCGAGGGAGAGAGGAAGCTAGCAAGGCTGGGGTTTGGAGGAGAGGTGTAGGTTTGGTGCCCCCACCCTCTTTATATAGAGGGGTGGGGCCCTAGCCCTCCCCCAAGCCCAAAGGATAAGGTGGGGGCATGGACTCTCCTCTTCTAGAAACCCTATCTCTAGTTTAAACGATTTAAACTCTCTAGGATCGGTTGGGCCCTATGGGGCCTTGTGCCCTTGCCCAATGCAGCCAGTACTCCCTCATAGGCCCATGCCCCTCCCGGAAGGTGGGGCCACGTTGGTCCCCTTCGGAAGGTTCTAGAAGCTTCGGTACAATCGATTAACCGGAACAATTAGAACTCCAAAACTGCACCGCCTTATATGAATCTTATTCTCCGACCATTCGGAACCTTCGTGATGTCCCGGATCCCATCCGAGACTCCAAACAAAAATTCATAAACCAATTATCCAATCTATCCTAGCGCCAAGACACGTTAAGTGTGTGACCTGCGGTTCGAGAATATGCGACATGATCTTCTATCAATAATCAACAGTGGGTCAGGCACCCATATTGACTCCCACACACACATTCATCGATGATCATATCGGATGAACCACGATGCCGTGATTCAATCAATCCCATATATATATTCCCTTCGTCTCGCGATATTTTACTTGCGAGATTCGATCGCTTGCATCGCCATACCTAGTTCAATCTCGCTCGGCAAGTACTTTACTCGTTCCAGTAATCCGATATCACTTTGTGATTAACTCCTTAACCACATGCTTGCAAGCGGTGTTGATATCGATTGAAAGTGGGCCCAAGTATATCTCTCCGACTTGGGAGGACAAATTCCATCTCGATACATACAACCCAGAGATACTTTCCGATCACCGAGAGACACCTTTATGATCACCCTCTCATAGGATGATGTTTGATGACCTCAAAGCTTTCTTCCGATACTGTGGAGTTGTATTATATCATGGTCTAAGGAATACAATATTTGACATAGGAAAAGCTTCAAAGATGAACACGATGACGATCTAATTGCTTCACTTAGTTTGGTCTGTCCATCATATCATTCTCCCAATGATATGATCTCATTATCAATTGACAACTCATGTCTATGGTTAGGAAACCTTAACCATCATTGATCAATGAGCTAGTCCTTAGAGGCGTACCAGGGACACGGTGTTGTTCACAAACCACACAAGTATTAATGTTTCCTCTTAATACAATTCTAGCATGGAATATAAACTTTATCATGAACAAGAATTATAATAATAACATCTTTATTATTGCCTCTAGGTCATAATTCCAACAGTTTGGTCTAAGTACGGATGGCATGAATCCTTTTGGGGAGCAGAGCTGCAGTCACAGCACCTGGCCCGTGACTCTATGTATCTACAACCTGCCTCCTTGGTTGTGCATGAAGCGTAAGTTTATTATGATGCCAGTGCTCATCCAAGGCCCGAAGCAACCGGGCAACGACATTGATGTGTACCTTATGCCATTAGTTGAAGAACTCTTACAGCTGTGGGGCAAACCAGGTGTACGTGTGTGGGATGAGAACAAACAGGAGCCATTTGATCTACGAGGGTTGCTTTTCGTAACCATCAACGATTGGTCTGCTCTTAGTAACCTTTCAGGACAGACAAACAAGGGATATAAGGCATGCACACACTGTTTAGATAAGACTGAAGGTACATATTTGCATAAATGCAAGAAGGTTGTGTACCTGGAGAATCGACGATTTCTTCCGACCAATCATCCCGTAAGAAGGAAAGGCAAGCATTTCAAAGGTGAGGCAGATCACCGGAAGAAGCCTGAACTCCCTGCTGGTGATGATGTATTTGGTATGGTCAAGGACATAGAAGTAATCTTTGGAAAGGCTCCATGTCAATCGACGGCGACGCTACAGGACACGCACCCATGTGGAAGAAGAAATCTATATTTTTGGAGCTGCCATATTGGAAAGCCCTGCGTGTCCGCTCTCCAATCGACGTGATGCACGTGACGAAGAATCTTTGTGTGAACCTGCTAGGATTCCTAGGCGTGTATGGGAAGACAAAAGATAAACCAGAAGCACGGGAGGACCAACAAATTATGAAAGACCCAAAGAACATGCATACACAGAACAAGACGGATAAAGGGCGTCACTTAAGTCATGCCAGCTATGCTCTTACCAAAGCAGAGAAGGAAATCTTTTTTAAAGTCCTTTTGCAGTATCAAGGTGTCGTCTGGCTTCTCATCTAATATAAAGAGGATAATAAATATGGCAGAGAAAAAGTTCCAAAACCCGAAGTCTCATGACTGTCACGTGATTATGACGCAGTTACTTCCGATTGCATTGAGGGGGCTTCTACCGGAAAATGTTCGAGTACCCATTGTGAAGTTGTGTGCATTCCTCAATGCAATATCTCAAAAGGTAATCAATCCAGATATTCTGCCAAGGTTATAGAAGGATGTGGTACAATGTCTTGTTAGTTTTGAGTTGGTGTTCCCACCATCCTTCTTCAATATTATGACTCATCTCCTGGTTCACCTAGTGGAAGAGATTGCTATTCTCGGTCCGGTATTTCTGCACAATATGTTCCCCTTTGAGAGGTTCATGGGAGTCTTAAAGAAATATGTTCATAACCGTGCTAGACCAGAAGGAAGCATCTCCAAGGGATATGGAACATAGGAGGTCATTGAGTTTTGTGTTGACTTTATTCCTGACCTTAAGCCGATTGGTGTTTCAGACTCGCGGCATGAGGGAAGACTAAGTGGAAAAGGCACGCTAGGAAAGAAAGCAATGATATGTAGGGACGGGGATTCTTTCACTAAAGCACACTACACAGTTCTACATAATTCCACCTTGGCAGGTCCATATATCGAGGAACACAAGAATATTGTACGCTCCAAAAACCCGGGGAAGAATGAATCATGGATTACAGATGAACACATGAAGTCTTTCGGTGGTTGGATGCGGACTCATCTCTTGAATGACACCACATTTGGAGATCAGCTATACTTGTTGGCCGCGTCACCATCTTCTACTGTATTGAATTTCCAAGGGTACGAAATAAATGGGAATACATTCTACATGATCGCCCAAGATAAAAAGAGGACCAACCAAAATAGTGGTGTCCGCTTTGATGCAATAGACGAGAATGGACAAAAGGACACATACTATGGTTACATAGAGGAGATATGGGAACTAGACTATGGAGTCTCATTTAAGGTCCCTTTGTTTCGCTGCAAATGGGTCAACCTGAATGGGGAAGGGGTAAAGATAGACCAGGTTATGCGAAATGACAACAGTAAAGGATCTCAACAATCTAGGTTATAGAGATGAACCATTCGTCCTAGCCAATGATGTGTCTCAGTTTTCTATGTGAAGGACATGTCCTCGGTGAAAAAAGAAAAATATGCAAACGAATACATCATATGATGAGCCAAAGCGTCACATAGTTCTTTTCAGAAAAGAAACATCGTGGGAATCGAGGACAAGGCAGACATGTCAGAAGATTATAATAAGTTTGATGAAATTCCGCCCTTCACGGAAAACTGACCCAAGCATTCTGTTAAGTAAAGAAGATGATCCATGGTTACGTCTGAAGCGATCATAAGGAAGGACATATGTCAAGAAGTTCATGCTCATATTATGTAACTCTAGTTCATGTCTTTCGCGGTTTGTGGCTTGACCGAAGGATATCTTTCGTGGTTTGTGGCTTGACCGGGACTATATATAGGGGGCCTTTAGTCCCGGTTTTGTAGTCTCAGTTTTTAATATTAATAAATGTCTTGAGTGTTAGTCCTGTTTTGTGGCTGGACCGGGACTATGAAGAAGTTGTCCCGATTCGTACTTATACCATTAAGATCTGATCTCCAAACGGCAGTCACATATTAGAGTGCCTCTATGACCGGTTTCTTGGAGATCTTGAGGACTGATCCAAAGATCTCCTGAACTGGTCGAAGTGGTGTCCTGCTCTCGAAAACCATCTTGCAGCTTGTAACTTCTCTAACTAGATCAATACACTGGGGCTAACTAATTTCACATATTAGGAGTGCCTCTATGACCGTTTCTTGGAGATGCGGAGGGCTGGATCCGCGGCATCTCCCCGAACTGGTCAGAGTGGTGTCCTTCTCGAAAACCATCTTGCAGCTTGTAACTTCTAACTAGATCAATACACCGGGAGCTAACTAATTTCACATATTAGGAGTGCCTCTATGACAGTTTCTTGGAGATCTTGGGAGGATCGAGCGGCATCTCCACGAAACTGGTCGAGTGGTGTCCTGCCTCGAAAACCATCTTGCAGCTTGTATCTTCTCTAACTAGATCAATACACCGAGCTAACTAATTTCACATATTAGGAGTGCCTCTATGACAGCTTATTGAGCCGCCGGAGGATCGGGCATCTCCTCAAACTGGTCATAGTGGTGTCCTGCTCGAAAACCATCTTGCAACTTGTAACTTCTCTAACTAGATCAATACACCGAGCTAACTAATTTCACATATTAGGGAGTGCCTCTATGACCAGATTTCTTGGAGATGCGGGACCAGGATCCGCGACATCTCCCCGAAAGTTGTAGTGTCCTGCTCTCGAAAAACAATTGGAGATGCCTTAATGGCCGGAGGACTGGATTCACAAGGATGCCTATTTATAGTACAAGCAGCTCGGCATAGTGTCGACACTTACGACATAATGTCGACACTCACCCCTATTATTAGTGTTGACTCGTGTTTTGTCCCGGTTGGTGTCTCCAACCGGGACTAAAGGTTCATCTTTAGTCCCGGTTGGTGACACCATCCGGGACAAGGTACACGCCGCACGATATAATGTCGACACTCACCCCTGTCATTTGTGCTGCCTGGCCCAGCCTGCCGAAATCCCTCCAACCGGGACTAAAGATGAACCTTTAGTATATTGAAAATCCGAACAATGAAAATCCATCACGTGGTGTCATATTATGTGACATAGTTGAAAGGAACAATACCAGACTTGGTATATGAAGGGTTCGCAGCATAGAAAACAAAAATTTTCCTACGATGTGAACTATATACCAAGATCTATTTATACTAGATACAAACAACGGGCGGATGTATATCCGTAGAGAACATACCCTTGAAGACCGACAAAGCTTAACGAGTCCAAACTCGTGGTTGATGTAGACGATCTCTTGCCGATCTCAAGATCGAGAGGAAGTCCTAGCGCCGCAAATCAGCTGCCAAGATCCGGCTCGCACACGCGTTCGAGGCACCGAGCAACCTCCGCCTCCTCGCTCCAGCGATGCAGCGGACAACTCTTTCTTGCCGAAAGCCACGGGAACATGTATCTCGCTAGTCCGAGACCATGGGGAATAAATTCTAGAGGGAGAGATCCTTCACGAGGAGGTGTGAGTGAGAAGTGAGAGGAGGGCTCCTTTTATAGGAGGAGGGGGAACCCCAAGGGGTGGCGCATGGGGGCTGCCCTTGCCCTCCTCATCATGTGGGTGGACACTCCACTCAAAATGACCCTTCAAAAGTCCTCAAAATCCCACTCAAAAATCCCATTAAATTTCCACCAAATTTAATGCAAACTCTCATTAAATAAAACTCTTTTATTTTATTCAGAATTTTGTCAATTACTTTAATGACAAACATTCACAAATAACCTTGCTAGAATTCTATTTCACATGCATAACCACTTTATGCAATTTCACCAAAACCTTGTTTGGTATCTAGTGAAATAAATTCTGCGCTTTGTTTATTCTTTCGGCATGAAACTTTTGCTCCAATTGGATGTGATTGTCTCTTATGTGTCACCCTACGGTTCGTGAATAATGCGGACATGATCGAGACCCCTCTCAGATCAATAATCAGAAGCGGGATCTGGAGACCCATACTGACTCCCACACATTCAACGATGACTTTCTTGTGATCGTCGGAACCTTTTACCCTAGTATCTTAATCCCTTTGTCTCACTATATATTACATGTCCGAGATTCGATCATCGGTATCTCCATACCTAGTTTGATCTCGTTACCTACATGCACTCTTTTCTCGTTCCCGTGATATAACATTCTAGTGATCAAATCACTTGCTTGCAAGCTAATCAATGTGATATCACCGAGAGGGCCCAGAGTATATCTATCCGTCATCGGGATGAACAAATTCCACTCTTGATCCATGAGCCTCAACATAACACTTTATTAGTTCTGAACCCATCTTTATAATCACCCTGTTACGGTGTGACGTTTGATGTTATCAAGAAACTCTTCCGGTGTTAGTGATTGACATGATCTCATGGTCTAAGGATTAGGATCACCGTAAGTTGTTATAGCAATATAAACTCAATGACTTTGATCGTAATGCTATACTTGGATGAATGTTCATCACATCATTACACTAATGTTGTGATCCCGTTATTAACAACATCCAATGTCCATGATCGAAACCTTGATCATCTTGTTAATCAACGAGCTAGTTTATGAGAGAGGCTTAACTAGGAACTTTACGTTTGTTTATTAAACACACATGTATTAACGCTTCCGTATTAATACAATTATAGCATGCAAAATAAACATCTATCATATACTTGGAATACACATAATAAACAATTTATTATTGCCTCTCGGGGCATATTCCTTGATCTCCCACTTGCACTAGAGACAATAATCTAGTTACATAGTGATATATCTAACACCCATTGAGTTCGGTGTTGATCATGTTTTGCTCTAGGGAGAGTTTTAGTCAACGGATCTGCTACATTGAGATCCGTATGTACTTACAAATCTTTATATCTCCATCCTTGACATGCTCATGGATGGAGTGAAACGGCGCTTAATATGCTTGGAATGCTTGTGAGACCTTGGCTCTTTGGCATTGGTAATGGCACCATTGTTGTCACAATAGATCACCATTGGGTCCAACGCTTGCCACAACTCCTAGTTCGGATATGAACTCCTTCATCCAAATCGCTTCTGAGCCGCTCAAGCAAAGAACATATTCGCCTCCGTTGTTGATCCCGCTACCACAGGTTGTTTGGAGCTCCTCCAACTAACCGCTCCGCCATTCATGAGAAATACGTATCCGGATTGAGACTTAGAGTCATCCGGATCGGTGTCAAAGCTAAGCGTCGACATAACACTTAGCGACGAGCTCTTCTTCACCTCCAGATACAAGAAACATATCCTTAGTTCTTCTCAAGTACTTAAGGATATTCTTGACCGCTATCCATGTTCGAACGGATCCGATTGGTACCTACTAGTCAAACTAATAGCGTGTGCCACATACGGTCTTGTACATAGCATGGCGTACATTATAGAGCCTATGGTGAAGCATAGGGACTTTGTCCATTATCTCTCTTTCTTCCGCCGGCCGGACTTTGAGTCTTACTCAATGTCTTGCCTTGCAACATAGGTAAGAACCCTTCTTACTTCCGTCCATTTTAAACTTCTTTAAAACTTATCAAGGTATGTACTTTGCGATAGCCCTATTAGCGCCTAGATCTATCTCTATAGATCTTTATGCCTAATATGTAAGATGCTTCACCTAGGTCCTTCATTGAAAATTTGTCGTTTAGATAACTTTTAACACTGTTTAAAGTTCTATATCATTTCCGATCAATAATATGTCATCCACATATAGTATCGAAATGCCACATTGCTCCCACTCACTTTCTTGTAAATACAAGCTTCTCCATAAGTTTGGACAAATCCAAACTCTTTGATCACCTCATCAAAGCGGAGATTCCAACTTCGTGATGCTTGCTACAATCCATATATGGATCATTGAAGCTTGCACACCTTGTTAGCATCCTTAGGATCGACAAAACCCTTTGGTTGTATCATATACAACTCTTCTTCAATATTACCATTGAGAAGCGGTTTTGACATCCATCCGCCATATTTCATAATCGAAATATGCAGCAATTGCTAACATAATCCTAACGACTTTAGCATCGCTACGGAGAGAAAGTCTCATCGTAGTCAACTCCTTGAATTTGTCGAAACCCCTTTGCGACAAGTCGAGCTTTATAGATGGTCACATTACCATCAGCATCAGTTTTCCTTTTGAAAATCCATTTGTTCTCCACGGCCTTTCGGTCGTGAGGTAATTCCACCAAGTTCCAAACTTGATTTTCATACATGGATTCCATCTCGGATTTCATGGCTTCTAACCATTTGTTGGAATCCGGGCTCATCATCGCTTCTTCATACGTCGCAGGTCATTATTTTCATCAACCATGAAATTTATGACAGATTTCCGTCTGCTCGAGCCGACGTGTCTGTTGACTGCGAGGTTCGTAGTACTCTCTTCGGAGTTTCATGATCATTATCATTAGTTCCTTCTTCAGGTGGAGCCAACTCAACGACTTCCGCTGCGCTACTCGCCATACGTTGAAGAGAAGGTTCCATAACCTCTTCGAGTTCTACCTTCCGACTACTCACCCCTTTTGCGAGAAACTCTTTCTCTAGAAAGGATCCATTCTTGGCAACAAAAACCTTGCCCTCGGATCGTGATAGAAGGAATACCCAATAGTTTCTTTAGGGTATCCTATGAAGACGCATTTTTCCGCTTTGGGTTCGAGTTTATCCGGTTGAAGTTTCTTCACATAAACATCGCAACCCCAAACTTTAGAAATGATGACTTAGGTTTGTTTCCAAACCACAATTCATACGGTGTCGTTTCAACGGATTTAGATGGTGCCCGATTTAAAGTGAATGCAGGTTTCTAGTGCATAACCCCAAAATGACAACGGCAAGTCCGCCGAGACATCATAGATCGAACCATATCTAATAAAGTACGACACGACGTCCGACACCATTTCATTGTGGTGTTCCGCAGTGTGAGTTGTGAAACAATTCCACACTCTTTCATGTGAGTGCTAAACTCGTAACTTAGATACTCACCTCCACGGTCGGACCGTAGAAATTTGATCTTTCTATTACGATGATTTTCCACTTCATTCGAAATTCCTTGAACTTTTCAAAGGTTTCAGACTTGTGTTTCATCAAGTAGATATAACCGTATCTACTCAAATCATCCGTGAAAGTAACAAAATAACGATATCCACCTCACGACACACTCATTGGACCACATACATCCGAATGTATGATTTCCAATAAATCATGCGTTCCATTGAACCGAAAACGGCGTTCTAGTCATCTTGCCCATAAGGCATGGCTCACATGTATCAAATGATTCATAATCAAGTGATTCTAAAAGTCCATCCGAATGGAGCTTCTTCATGCGTTTAATGCCAATATGACCTAGACGGCAATTGCCACATATATCGGATATATCATCACTAAGTTTAATCCTTTTAGCATCAATATTATGAATATGTGTAACATTATCATCGAGATCCAAAGAAATAAACCATTCAACATTGGTGCATGACCATAAAAGATTTCATTCATATAAATGGAACAACCATTGTTCTCGATTTGAATGAAAAACCACTTTGCATCAAACATGATCCAGATACAATGTTCATGCTCGATCGGGCACCAAATAACAATTATTTAAGTTTATAACTAATCCCGACGGTAAGTGGAGAGGTAGCGTTACGGCGATCACATCAACGTTTGATCCATTGCCGACACGCATCTTGACCTCACCCCTTGCTAGCGGTGCTTTGTTATGACCCACGATTCGAGTTACAAATATTAGCAACCGGTATCAAATACCCGGTGCTCTGCGAGCACTAGTCAAGTACACATCAATAACATGTATATCATATATACCTTTGTTTGCCTTGCCTTCTTATGCGCGATACTTGGGGCGATTGCGCTTCGATGGCTGGTCCTTACAATAGTAGCATTATCGGACTTAGGTCCAACTCGGGGTTTCTTTTCAAAGCGACAACAGGCTTGCCCTTACTTCCCTTCCGTTTTCCCTTCTTGTCTTTCTTGAAACCGGTGTTCCTATTGATCATCAACACTTGATGTTCCTTTTGATCTCCACTTCAGCTTTTAAGCATTGTGAAGCTCGGGAGAGACTTCTTCATGCCTTGCATATTATAGTTCATCACAAGCTCTTATAGCTAGGTGGCGTGAGAACACGATGGATGCCTAAGTCAATGGGAATCGTTATTCCCAAGGACACAAGCTTATCGGCGTAACCCGACATCTTGAGTACATGCTCACTAACGAGTCTGTTCTCTTCCATCATGCAGCTAAAGAACTTTTACAAGCATTGTAGCTCTCACAAAGACATGTGTGTGAAAATCATTTTCAACTCACCCATTGTATCAAAAGCATTGCCGTCAAACGCTTTCAAGTTCGGCTCTAGCCCATACAATATGCCGCAATGAACTAAGTTGTGGTCCTCTGACGAGTCGATAGACATTCTTCTCCTCGTCGGGGCATCGTCAAGGTGGGGGCCTAACGGCGCTTCTAGCACATATTGCTTTTGTGTGCAGAGAGGAGAATCCTCAAATTCATGGCCCATTCGGTAAAGTTGCTACCGCTCGTTGCTAGTTTCTCTTTCTCCATGAGCATTGAAATTAAAAGCGGTGGTGCCATCTACACAGAATTTGTAAAGTTTAGACTAAGTGTATGATAGATTGAGTTCAACTAATCTATATTACGAATGAACTCCCACTCAAAAGCGACATCCCTCGTGTCCTTTTGGTGATTACATGAACCAAATCCACTACACCAAGTCCGATCATCACGTGAGTCGGTATAGCTTCAAAGGCGAGCATCAAATGGGCATCATATCAACTATATGACTCATGCTTAACCTTTCTTCTGTTCCGAGGCCATGTCTGTACATGCTAGGCTCGCCAAGTTAGAACCTTAGTATTTTGCGTGTCGCTCTTACACCAAGTATGGTCGAGGATCCAAGTACACCGATCATCACGTGATGTCTTGGAGCGGCGAAAACATAATCGGTGCATACTAAAGGGAGAACACATTCTTATCTTGATATTTAAAATGAGGATCATCTTATTATGCTTAACAAAGCGCTAAACAAGCAATATAAGATGCAATCAAACATCATATGTTTAATAGTGAAATTATATGGTTCCAGATGATCTCTATCATGTGCATCGTGGTATGATCACTATCATACCTATATGTGTAAATCCACAATCTATGGGTTTTACGCTATGTGTGTTGTAAGAGTATCATCTCATACTTCTACTTACAACACTACCATATCATAACACTAGCCCAACAACAATCTAAACTAGACGCTTCTAATTTATCCATTGCAAGTTTTACGTGGTGAGGGCTTTCGAGATAGAACCGTTCTTACCTACGAACATGAACCTACGAGGATAATCAAATTGTTGACAACTCGCTTGCAAAATAGATATTGACTATAGTAGGAGACAGACACCGCTAGCCACTTATGCAAACTAGTTGCATGTCAAGCGTGGAACAGGTCTCATGTGCGAGGACATGTAAAGTTTGTCCGGCCGCTTCATCCCACTATGCCACCAATATCCAAAATCACAAGAAAGGAGCAACAACATGATCATCGCCACATACTCATATGTGTACTACCCGTGTAAAGTATCTACGCATAGATCCGGCTCGATACTTTGAAGGGTTCGCGACATAGAAAACAAAAATTTTCCTACGATGTGAACTATATACCAAGATCTATTTATACTAGATACAAACAACGGCGGATGTATATCCGTAGAGAACATACCCTTGAAGACCGACAAAGCTTAACGAGTCCAAACTCGTGGTTGATGTAGACGATCTCTTGCCGATCTCAAGATCGAGAGGAAGTCCTAGCGCGCCGAATCAGCGCGCATCCGTTCGCACACACGCTCGAGGCACCGAGCAACCTCCGCCTCCTCGCTCCAGCGATGCAGCGGAAGCACAACTCTTTCTTCGAAAAGCCACGGGAACATGTATCTCGCTAGTCCGAGACCATGGGGATAAATTCTAGAGGGGAGAGATCCTTCACGAGGTGTGAGTGAGAAGTGAGGAGGGCTCCTTTTATAGGAGGAGGGGAACCCCAAGGGGTGGCTGGCGCATGGGGGCTGCCCCTTGCCTCCCTCATCATGTGGTGGACACTCCACTCACAAAATGACCCTTCAAAAGTCCACTCAAAATCCCACTCAAAATCCCATTAAATTTCCACCAAATTTAATGCAAACTCTCATTAAATAAAACTCTTTTATTTTATTCAGAATTTTGTCAATTACTTTAATGACAAACATTCACAAATAACCCTTGCTAGAATTCTATTTCACATGCATAACCACTTTATGCAATTTCACCCAAAACTGTTTGGTATCTAGTGAAATAAATTCCTGCTTTGTTTATTCTTTCGGCATGAAACTTTTGCTCCAATTGGATGTCGGTGTCTCTTAAGTGTGTCACCCTACGGTTCGTGAATAATGCGGACATGATCGAGACCCTCTCAGATCAATAATCGAAGCGGGATCGGAGACCCATCTTGACTCCCACACATTCAACGATGACTTTCTTGTGATCGTGGAACCTTTACGCTAGTATCTTAATCCCTTTGTCTCACGATATATTACATGTCCGAGATTCGATCATCGGTATCTCCATACCTAGTTTGATCTCGTTACCTACATGCACTCTTTTCTCGTTCGTGATATAACATTCTAGTGATCAAATCACTTGCTTGCAAGCTAATCAATGTGATATCACCGAGAGGGCCCGTATATCTATCCGTCATCGGGATGAACAAATTCCACTCTTGATCTATGAGCCTCAACATAACACTTTATTAGTTCGAACCCATCTTTATAATCACCTTACGGTGTGACGTTTGATGTTATCAAGAAACTCTTAGGTGTTAGTGATTGACATGATCTCATGGTCTAAGGATTAGGATCACTGTAAGTTGTTATAGCAATATAAACTCAATGACTTTGATCGTAATGCTATACTTCGGATGAATGTTCATCACATCATTACACTAATGTTGTGATCCTGTTATTAACAACATCCAATGTCCATGATCAGGAAACCTTGATCATCTTGTTAATCAACGAGCTAGTTTATGAGAGAGGCTTAACTAGGAACTTTCTGTTTGTTTATTAAACACACATGTATTAACGTTTCCGTATTAATACAATTATAGCATGCAAAATAAACATCTATCATATACTTGGAATACACATAATAAACAATTTATTATTGCCTCTCAGGGCATATTCCCTTCAGTATATTGATCATGTCTCGAAAAAACATTCACAAAATGACCTATCATGTTCGAGGTTTCATGGTTTTCGGTCCAAATGACCGATGTTATGTGCGAATCACGACATAGATTGTGATGTTGTGACCATATTATGCATCCATGTGGATATTGGTAAGGATAACAATGTTGCAGGAGGAATTTTTCCTTTTTGCCGCACGGAAAAGCCCTTTTCCATTTTCCGAGCGCAAAAAACGGGTCGTTTTGTGAAGTAACCACCAAAATGCTGTTCCAGAATGCTACCGTCCCATTTTCCTAAAATATAAGACCACCTTACATGGACTATCTCCCAACCAGGACATCTCAAACCTTTTCTTCCATCCCGGATAAAAAGGACAAATGTCTGCCGAATCGGCAGGAAGTGGGTCCGGTTTGTACTACAAGTACATGATCTATCGCCCGTGATTTATTGAAAAAATAATTTTTAGACTCGCAATATGTGGTTTCTTCAGAGATCCAATGCAAGTTCTAACGATTCTCGTCCCCTATCTTCATGCACGCCGGTTCGACCATAGTTAGAAATTCAAAAAAATCAAAACGGGCATAAGAAATTCAAAAAAAAATCCGAACAATGAAAATCCTTTGCGTGGTGTCATATTATGTGATATAGTTGAAAGGAAAAATACCAGAATTGGTATATTGATCATGTCTCGAAAAAACCTTCACAAAATGACCTATCATGTTCGAGGTTTCATGGCTTTCGATCCAAATGACCGATGTTATGTGCTGAATCACGGCATAGTTTGTGATGTTGTGCCCATATTATGCATGCATGTGGACATTGGTATTGAGAACAATGTTGCAGGAGGAAGTTTTCCTTTTTGTCGAACAGAAAAGCCCTTTTCCATTTTCCGAGCGCAAAAAACGGGTCGTTTTGTGAAGTAACCACCAAAATGCTGTTTCAGAATGCTACTGTCCCATTTTTCTAAAATACTAGACCACCTTACATGGACTATCTCCCAACCGGGACATCTCAAACCTTTTAGTCCATCCTGGGTAAAAAGGACAATTGTCTACCGAATCGGTAGGAAGTGGGTCCGGTTTATACTACAGGTACATGATCTATCGCCCGTGATTTTTTGAAAAAATCATTTTTAGACTCGCAATATGTGGTTTCTTTAAAGATCCAATGCAAGTTCTAATGATGCTCGTCCCCTATCTTCATGCACGCCGGTTCGACCATAGTTAGAAATTCAAAAAATTCAAAACGGGCATAAGAAATTCAAAAAAAATCCGAACAATGAAAATCCTTCACGTGGTGTCATATTATGTGACATAGTTGAAAGGAAAAATACCAGACTTGGTATATTGATCATGTCTCGAAAAAACCTTCACAAAATGACCTATCATGTTCGAGGTTTCATGGCTTTCGGTCCAAATGACCGATGCTATGTGCTGAATCACGGCATCGTTTGTGATACTGTGCCCATATTATGCATGCATGTGGACATTGGTATGGAGAACAATGTTGCAGGAGGAAGTTTTCCTTTTGTCGCTTGAAAAGCCCTTTTCCATTTTCCGAGCGCAAAAGCGGGTCGTTGTGAAGTAACCACCAAAATCTTTGTTTGAAAACCGTCCCATTTTTCTAAAATACTAGACCACCTTACATGGACTATCTCCCAACCGGGACATCTCAAACCTTTTCGTCCATCCCGGGTAAAAAGGACAAATGTCTGCCGAATCGGTAGGAAGTGGGTCCGGTTTGTACTACAGGTACATGATCTATTGGCCGTGATTTTTTGAAAAAATCATTTTTAGACTCACAATATGTGGTTTCTTCAGAGATTCAATGCAAGTTCTAACGATGCTCGTCCCCTATCTTCATGCACGCCGGTTTGACCATAGTTAGAAATTCAAAAAATTCAAAATGGGCATAAGAAATTCAAAAAAAAATCCTAACAATGAAAATCCTTCGCGTGATGTCATATTATGTGACATAGTTGAAAGGAAAAATACCAGACTTGGTATATTGATCATGTCTCGAAAAAACCTTCACAAAATGACCTATCATGTTCGAGGTTTCCTGGCTTTCGGTCCAAATGACCGATGTTATGTGCTGAATCACGGCATAGTTTGTGATGTTGTGCCCATATTATGCATGCATGTGGACATTGGTATGGAGAACAATGTTGCAGCAGGAAGTTTTCCTTTTTGTCGCACGGAAAAACCCTTTTCCATTTTTCGAGCGCAAAAAACGGGTCGTTTTGTGAAGTAACCACCAAAATGCTTTGTAATGCTAGTCATTCCATTTTCCTAAAATACTAGACCACCTTACATGGACTATCTCTCAACCGGGACATCTCAAACCTTTTCGTCCATCCCAGGTAAAAAGGACAAATGTCTGCCGAATCGATAGGAAGTGGGTCCGGTTTGTACTACAGGTACATGATATATCGTCCGTGATTTTTCGAAAAAATCATTTTTAGACTCGCAATATGTGGTTTCTTCAGAGATCCAATGCAAGTTCTAACGATGCTCGTCCCCTATCTTCATGCACGCCGGTTCGACCATAGTTAGAAATTCAAAAAATTCAAAATGGGCATAAGAAATTCAAAAAAAATCCGAACAATGAAAATCCTTCGCCTGGTGTCATATTATGTGACATAGTGTTGCCTGTCAAAACTCACCGGCGGGCAGCGACGAGCAACACGAAGAGCCGGGAGGCTCCAGGCTGTGGTGGGCCTCGGTCCCTGGGCGCAAAACTCCCAAGACGTGCTCCGGCTTGGTTCGAGATGCCACACCTATACCTGGTCAGAAGGTGAAGGATTGCTCGATTGATTTCTGCATGGTAAACAAGTATACGTAAAATTCGAGCGGACGTGGGCTCCTGTGTTTCAGAATCGGCTCCTAGAGCCGATTGCTATGGTTTTGCATTAGATTTATGACAACATGGGGTTTTGCTTGATCACTACAAGTTAAATCGATCTGACGGTTTAATGTTTTCACCACGAATCGAACGTCCTACGTAATTGAGCCCGGTATGTACAAAAGATGAATAATATTAACCCTAGAGGAGGCCTAATAACCAACGTAAAGTCAATTACGGAACAACTTCTCTAGAGCGAATAAGCCACGTCCCTACGTACTACCGGATCGCTCAACCCGCTTGTAAGGCTGACTACGTAGATATCAAACTAAACCTTGGCGAGCAAGGCACAACCATAACAGATCGAATCAGCTAAATAAAGATCAAGCAAGGTGCTACCCTTGCACTTGGGAAAAGGTGCAAGGTAGCGAGACAACTAGAGGTAGCAAAATCAAACGATTATAACGAAGAACACCGATGCTAACCTCAACAGATCTATGATAATAATGTTACTCGCCATCAACAAGGCTTGATGCGAGTAACACCAAATAACACATAAGTAAAAATCGCCTAGATCGCAAGATGCAATCTAGGCAAGATGACACTTACCGCAAAAGAAACCCTCGAAAACAAGGGGTTGGCGTCTTGAGATTGTGTTTGTCGTGAACGTGGTTGTCCTCCTTTTCTCAATAACCTTAGGTACATATTTATAGTGGAGACTCTCTACTTTTGCAATAACTCTACAACTCTATCTTTACCTAAACCAAACGGAACCTAAACTAACACGAGACCTACTATGATACAAGATACACGGGCAATTTAGCCCAAATCACGCTAGGCCGATCCAACAACACGCTGAATATGCACATCTTCCAAGCCCATCTTGATCACGGCCCATCCCTTCTTTGGCCAAAATATGGCGATAACATATGCCCCCTGGTTTTGGCAATGATAATTCCAAAACCACTCTCTGATATATTTTTCCTCCCCTCTTTTTTTGTATCGGGTTGCGTTGAGAATCGTTGCGAGCAGGATCGTCACGCCACCCCTTCATCATGATGCATGTCTTCTCAACTCCTTCGCGATTGCATGATTTGTGATTTTGGCAAGACATTACGGGAAACCGCTATGGCATTGAACCGTCTCTACTATTCCCTTATTTAAATCCACCTAAGCAGTTCGCAATCCCCATCCGCCTCCAACAGCCAAAAACCCTTCTTCCTCCGCCGAAAAACCCGCTTTCTTCGCCATGGCCTCCTCTTCCTCGGCCTGTCCTCCCACGCCCAACTCAATGAGTGACCGAGCCAACGCTGGAGCACCGCCGATGGCGGCAGACAACACTCGCCCCAAAATGGTGGGACCAGAGGGGTTGGGATTTCGCCGCTTGGTCGGAGGACGACGCGTCCTTAACGGCGGCGAAGAAGACCTGCAGTTCCTTGGCGATGGGGCTGAGGCAGATCGACGACGCCATGTCACGGGGCGTCGACTCCTCCGAGGAGGAGGAAGAGGAGGACACCTCCTCAGGATTACCAGCCGGTGAAGTACTTCCGACCGGTCCGGCGAGGATACCGACGGAAGCGACGAGAGGCCCTCGCCGGCTTCTTCAAAGACGGCAGACGAGACGGCGAGCGGTAGGAAGCGACAAGACGGCATGACGGCAGCGACGACGACCTCGGCTAGATTAGGAACCAATGGCGATATGATAGTAGTCATAAGCTTCCTTCTGTAATCGACCAATCCTTTTGTAAGCAATCAGCTTCTGAAATGAAAAAATCCGTTCTCCCGAAGATTGCTCTTGCCGCCCCAATTTTGCCGATAATAAAAATAGGTCGATGCTCGAAGCCGTTTATAGCAACGCATCGGCTTTTACCTTGCTATGTTTACTCAGTCAACCAGGCACAGCTCAAAGAGTCGATGCATATCGGTTTTTCCCAAAAACGTTGACAAGGTCTGACTTGGTCACATGCTCAGGCAAACCTAAACGGTCACTTCTTAGTTTCAAACGGTAACCTGCGATCTTCTTCAACAAGGAGCGACCTAGATCTCCAATTGCCCATCAAAATATGTGCCCTGAATAAACAGCTAATGACGGGCAAGAATGAAGATTTCTTCAGTAGCTTGTAGGTGGATACCGGCACCTGTTTGTAGCATATGTGAACCTCTAGAGTCGATGACCATGCATCGGCTATATATTTTTTTTTATTCGGCCGATTTTCAGTATCGGCCCCCTACATATTTTACTGTCCAACATCTCACGTGCTTTTTACCTTGCCGATTTCATGTATCGGCCCCTATGTTTTACTGTCCATCATCCCACATGCTTGGGAAATATTTCTTGAGATGTTGACCGTTGACCGCCACCGGAAATTTCACGCCGTCCAGCTCCTCAAGCCTGTATGCGTTTCCTCTTAAAACTTGATCAACCCTGTACGACCCGTGCCAATTTGGATACCATTTACCATATGTTGCATCCTTAGTCCCTAATGGCAACACAGCTTCCCATACCAGATCACCAACGTGGAATTCCTTTGGACTCACTTTCTTGTTGTATGCACGAGCTACCTTGGCCTTGTTCTCTTTGATCTTCTCCAGCGACCACAGCCTGAGCTCAGTTAAATCCTCCACACTGTCACTCATCAGGGTTGCATATTCTTCAGTCGTTAGATCGTCCTGAAAAGTGACACGTCTCGATCCTGCCGTAATTTCCCAGGGCAATACGGCTTCTTGTCCATATACTAAATGATATGGCGAAGTTTTAATCGCCCCATGGCATGACATGCGATAAGCCCACAATGCCTCTGACAAAACCTCGTGCCAACGCCTAGGGTGTTCATCGACTTTTCTCTTGATCAGCTTGATGAGGCTCTGGTTGGATGCTTCAGCTTGCCCATTAGCCTGAGCATAGTATGGAGATGATCTGATCAGCTTAATCCCCATGTCCTCGCAGAACTTTCTAAACTCCTGAGAAATAAAGACCGAACCCCCATCGGTCGTGATAGTTTGGGGAATCCCGAATCTATGGATGACATGCTCTTTCACAAAGTTGATAACATCCTTCGAGTTCACTGATTTCATCGGGACTTCCACCCATTTAGTGAAATAATCAGTGATGGCCAAAATCCACATGTGGCCTTTGCTTGATGGAGGATTAATTTTACCGATCATATCCATGCCCCAACCTCGGAACGGCCAAGGCTTAATGATGGGATTCATTGCTGATGCGGGTACCATCTGAATTTCCAAATTTCGACATGCTTGACACCCTTTGTAGTAGTTGAAGGTCCTCAAGCATGGTGGGCCAATAAAACCCCGATCGCTGATCAACCATTTCATCTTGTGAGCTGATTGGTGAGTTCCACAGCGCCGTGTACCTCGTGTAGGAGCCGATTAGCCTCGGCTGTCCCCGGACATTTGAGCAATAATCCTTCGAGTCTTGTAAAACATGTCATCCCCAATAAGCACATACTTCATGGCTTTGTACCTTATCCGTTTAGGTGCCCCCAGGCGAATCCTTCAAGTAATTGAAGATATCGGCTCCGATCGTCGACTTCGGAAGGCGTACGAATATCAGCTCCTCTCGCTACATCCTTGTAGCACAAGCCATCTGCAAGATCATTTGCCTCTATGTTCTGCGATCATGGGATCCAGTGAAGTTTATGTACGGAACTGCGCCATCAGCTCACGGCAAGGCAACCATAATGGGAAGAGGGACTCGCTCTCACATTTGTACTCCTCCGTGAGTTGGGAAATCACCAACTTGGAGTCTCCAAAAATTTCCATGCTTCGCTTTCCGAGGAGTAACTCCATTCCTTGCGTATCTCCTCGTACTCGGCTACATTGTTGGTGCGAGAGGTAGACAATCGATGAAGAAGGAAAATGTTGCCCCGGCGACGAGTAAAATGCCGATGCCGCACCATCGTCACAACCGATCCGTCGAAAAACATAGCCCGCTCTTATGGACGGTCTTTGCTATG
Source organism: Avena longiglumis (assembly GCA_030063025.1). Taxonomy (NCBI): domain Eukaryota; kingdom Viridiplantae; phylum Streptophyta; class Magnoliopsida; order Poales; family Poaceae; genus Avena; species Avena longiglumis. Next base: position 17,532,768 of record CP125976.1, read on the forward strand.
TTAGTGTTGATCCTTTCAAAATAAGATCGGCGGCGCCGTCCTTAATCGCTTTCGCGGGTTGATACGGATGTCAAACTCGATAATGCAAACATCCATTTGCCCGGTCGGCCTTTTAACATAGGAGCCAACAGATGTGCTTTATGACGTCATTTGCATATGATGATGATCTCTGGCGATAGCAAGATGTGGCGGCTTAGTGCGGTGAAAAACAGGCGAGGCACAACTTATCGATATCGGGATACCTTGTCTCGCGTCCGGCATCCTACCTTATGTAAAATACGACTCGCTCTAGCCCATCATAAACTTGTACCACCACCGAGGCGATGGACGTGTACCGCGACAAGTAAATGTAGAATGGTCCGTCTGGGCGGAACCAACACCGGTGGTTTCGGATATTCTTTGATCTCATCGAAGGCTCGTTCTTTATCCGCCTCAGTGAAATTCCTCGTCGATTTAGTTTTCACCAGTCCCATGAACGGTTCTATTCTTCCCAGATTGGAGATGAATCTTCGAAGTTGATCTTGCCGATTAGAGATCGGCTCTTTCTTTGTGGTAGGTGGCTTCATTATCCGTCTTGCCTCGACTTTTCAGGCCGATCTCAATCCCTCGTTCATGGACCAAAAACCCAAGAACCGACCGCCGTGACTCAAGGCACACTTCTTTGGATTCATCCGTAGTCGAATTTTCTTGTTCGGTCCGAACGCTACCGAAGATCGTCCAAGTGTCCGTGCGCGAAGCAGACTTGACCACCACGTCATCGATGTAAATTTCCACCAACTTGCCGATCGGATCATGGAAAATGTAATTCATGGCCCTTTGGTAAGTGGCGCGGCATTCTTCATCCGAACGTCATGACTACATACTCAACAACCCCCGAGCCCGAGGACTCAACGCCGTCTTGTGTATATCTTCCGGAGCCATAAAAATTTGGTTGTAACGGCATTGCCATCCATGAAGCTCAAGATTTTATGACCATTTGCGTTAATAAACGTCTCCGCCCGGCATCGGATACTCATCCTTTGGGGTAGCTCTGTTTAGATCCGAAAATCTATGGCAACACACCATCGGCCGTCCTTCTTCTCTGGTACTATACTAGAAATCCACTCAAAGATACCGCATGGCTGATTAACTTGGTCGTCAACATTTTCTCGACCTCTTTTTGACTTCTTCGAATTTCGCCTTCATTTGTCGTGCTCTTTGAAATGGCGAAATCCTTTTTAAGCGGAGTCGATGCTCAATGATGCTCTGTCTAACCGGGCATTTCTGTAGTCGGTAGCGATGGATATCTTCTCAGAGGCTATCATCGGACCCCGACTCGGGTCTAACTTCTTGCTGATAAATGTTGGTCGTGGCTTATCCCCAGGACCAATGTCGATCTCTTCTAGCTCATCAGCAGATGTAAACCCATACCCTAGCTTTCCGTCACCTGTCAAATCGATGGTAAACACAGGGCAAACGGTAGGTGAGGGTAACAAAAATAATTTGGGCCGATCGCCAGAATCGGCCCCCTTTTTGCTTGCATTAGTCAGGGATGGTCTACAACTTATTGTTTTACAATGGCATGGCGTCTCCCTGCTACGACTGCATGATCCTCTTGTCGTATGATTGGTGCTTTTTATTTTTTGTGGCCGATCGCGAGGATCGGCCGTACCACGCCTGGTCGTGAACTTTCCTACTCTGTCAGGCCAGTGGATAAGACCAGCCTCACCCTGTTTTTTGTAGCTTCAATGCGCTCACAGCCGTCTAAACTAATTCCAGAGATCGGCTCTTGGTCTTCTGCTTCCCAGACGTTCATGCCAGCTATGGAAACCTCGATAGAATCGTCTGCATGGATGACCTCCACTTCATCTCCGTCCCACTGTATGAGGTACTGGTGCATCGTGGATGGAATGCAGCAATTAGCGTGAATCAATCTCTACCTAGCAAGACAATAGGTACTTTTGCTGTCCACGACAAAAATGACGTGGGTATGGTTTTCTGCCTTTGCCGGATCCACGTTCAAAGACGCCTTGTGTTTCAAGATGGCCGCGTTGAAGTCGCTTAACGTGACGTTGGTTTTGATCAGATCTGCGAGAGCGACCCAAGCGTCGTAGCATGGAGTACGGCATGATATTGATCGCCGCTCGGTGTCCACCAACATCTTGCCGACAGGTTGCCCATTGATGTAACCTCAGTGCATGTGGCTTTCGGATGTTTGTAACCCTTCTCACGTGGCTTCTCAAAGATAACCGCCGTGGACATGATCAATGCGTACACTGGTAGCTCATTGGTTCTTGGCGCGTAATTCCGGAATCTGAACACCATGTTTGTGCCGATGTCTATGCATCGGCTTTTCTTTAATTTGCGCCATTCTTTCCTTGTCGGCGGTCTTCCGCCTGTGGTCTGCTTAATTTTGACGGCCGGATCGGGCCGTGCTTTCTTAGAGCGTGGAATCTGCGCTTGCCTTCCTCAAGTTACGCAGCTGCACTCACGCTTTTGGGTATGTCTCGAGTCCGTCTGACACCATCTTGACGGTGATATCTGTCTTCTTCCTTGTCACCCTTGGATTCTCGAGGTCCTTTGCTCGAGCGACTCCTGTGTGGCTACGAGGTGGGAGGCCCTAGCGTTTGAACACCGAACCGCCTGGTGTCCTCCCTCTGTCCACCTCCGGCAGTTGTCATTGTAGGCAATCGGCTCATTCGCGTCCCAAGAAGACTTGAAGAAAGGACAGTCCCAATGTTTTCTGCGCCTTCCTTTTCTTTGCGGCCCCCTAGTGAGGTGCTCATATCCTTATCGTCTCCATCGTCTTTGGCGCCGTTGGTCATCTTGACGCTCATACTTCTTAGGAGATGCGTGGAATGCGCTTCGATACCGTACTCTCCTCACTGTCCCTCTGTTAAGTACTTTGTTGCTATGGCGGGCGGTCGCATGGACCAGCCTCTTCTCTCTCTTTGCCCGAGGCGACCACCTTCCTCCTTATGCGTGTCGTGGTGGTACCCAGACCGCCATATTAACACCGAAAAAATTCCAGGGCGCCTCATGGTATCGAGTTCTACCATGTTAACGCCAGAAATGGGTTTGTGTCCACTTTCATGGCGAATCGCCTAAGGATCGACGGCCTTGCTCTATCGCCATTTGGATTTGGCGACGTAGCTCTTTGCAGTCATTGGTGGTGTGGGTGAACGAGTGATGCCACTTGCAGTATGGTCTCCCGTTCATTTCCTGAGCCGTGGGGATTTTGTGGCTATCGGGTAACCTTAGCTGCTTCTCTTTCAGCAGTAAATCGAAAATCTGCTCAGCTTTGCTCACGTCGAAGTCGAACCCTTTTGCGGCCCTTGTTTCACCCATTTGCGGGGACACGGGTGCCGCCCCGAGCCCATTCAGCCACGGCCACCTCCTGTCTTATGAGGATCCCCTTCTTACATCGACCAGCCTATCGGACGCTTGAACTTGTCTTGGTATAACTCGTGGTGGCGCTGTTCATACATCGGTTCGGGCCATGCGCCAATGAGTTGTACTCTACTTGAAAAGATCCTTGATGGTGCCGAGAGACCCAACACCGCCACCGATCGCTTCCTTCTCGATTAAGCAGCGAGTAACATCGGTTCGACGGTCTGAAGCTTGGATGTACTCGCTACAGCTTCCCCTAAACGCACTTTGAGCCAGTGCGCAATGCCAGCCTCGGTAGCCTCTGAATGGTCTTGGATGTGGAACTCTTCCAGTTGCTTCGGTATGAATCGAATCGGTGGCGAGGTGTACCACCCAAAAGCTGGTCATGTCGGTGATTGCGCAAAAACCTTACGCGCATCTGATCTGATGCCGAAATTATGCCTAGCTGTGCCAGGTATCGGCTTATGTGCTCGATCGAGCTTGACCCTTCTGATCCGCTAAACCTTGAGAACTCAGGGGGCCGATACTTGGGCGGCAGCGGAATCAGATCAAACTCGTTGGGGTACGGCTTTGAATAGCCGATTGTCCTTCTCTTGACGCAGCGTTAACCGTCTCGAGGATGGTATGATTTGCTCCTTTGTTTGAGCTGCAGGGCTAGATTCTCATGACTTGTCCCATGGCATACTTGGCTATACGCTTTGTTTGTCGCGTCTATCCTGAACATCTTTGCTCGAACGCCGCCTCCGAAGATCCGCCCAGAACCCTCGCCAGTAAACTCCTGCGGTTGCAATCTGGCCAGTGCGTGAGTTGTTGCGATCCGCACGAGGCGCATATATCCGTGCGGGATTTCCTTAGGTGGCTCAAACAGGAATTGGTCGCTGGGTCGCCTCCAGCCTTGTAGACGACGTGAAAGCTTGCTCTGGCGGCTGGAGCCGCAAGTGTGAATGGCGTGCGGCCTGGTGCAGAGCGGTCTTTCTCTGGTGGTCCCTAAAGTAGGCCCCGGCGGAGAATGCGATGTTTTATGATCTCTGAACTACGCGAACGACCGCTCCGAAAGCGTTCACTAGGCTCTCGGAATGGCGGTGCAGAATGAGCCACCATGTAGTTGACTTCTCAGAGAGCTCGTGCGCTCCTCGAAGAGCAGACAGATCTACCTCATCAAGAGCACCCTGGGAGAACCCTCCACTTGATGCCATGCTTGGGTCCTCTCAAAGAGCCGATGAGATCGGCGAAGAGATTGATCTCATCATACCGCCTTGTGCTCTTGAGCAGCTGTCGTCGTAAATGGTGATGCTCTCCATCGCGTCGGGCGTTGATGTAGACGTTGTTGAATGTCCCATCGGGCGTGCGAATGTGTTGCCTGTCAAAACTCCGCGGGCAGCGACGAGCAACACGAGCCGGAGGCTCCAGAACTGCTGGTGGGTTTGGTCCCTCGGGCAACGGCGCAAAACTCCCAGACGCTACGGCTTGGTTCGAGGCGTGCCACCTGACCTATACCTGGTCGGGAAGGTGAAGGATTGCTCGATTGATTTCTGCATGGTAAACAAGTATCGTAAAATTCGAGCCGTGACTGGCTCCTGTGTTTCCGTAAATCGGCTCCTAGAGCCGATTGCCCCATGGTTTTGCGTTAGATTTATGACAACATGGGGTTTTGCTTGATCACTACAAGTTAAATCGATCTACGACGGTTTAATGTTTTCACCACGTAACTGGAACGTCCTACACGTAATTGAGCCTGGTATGTACAAAAGATGAAGAATATTAACCCTAGAGGAGGCCTAATAACCAACGTAAAGTCAATTACCGGAACAACTTCTCTAGAGCGAATAAGCCACGTCCCTACGTACTACTGGATCGTTCAACCCGTTTGTAAGGCCTGACTACGTAGATATCAAACTAAACCTTGGCGAGCAAGGCACAACCATAACAGATCGAATCAGCTAAATAAAGATCAAGCAAGGTGCTACCCTTGCACTTGGGAAAAAGGTGCAAAGGTAGCGAGACAACTAGAGGTAGCAAAATCAAACGATTATAACGAAGAACACCGATGCTAACCTCAACAGATCTATGATAATAATGTTACTCGCCATCAACAAGGCTTCAGTACGAGTAACACCAAATAACGCATAAGTAAAAATCGCCTAGATCGCAAGATGCAATCTAGGCGCATGACACTACACGAAAGAAACCCTCGAAAACAAGGGGTGGCGATGCGCCGAGATTGTGTTTGTCGTGAACGTGGTTGTCCTCCTTTTCTCAATAACCTTAGGTACATATTTATAGTCCGGAGACTCTCTACTTTTGGAATAACTCTACAACTCTATCTTTACCTAAACTGAAACGGAACCTAAACTAACACGAGACCTACTATGATACAAGATACACGGGCAATTTAGCCCAAATCCACGCACTAGGCCGATCCAACAACACGTTGAATATACACATATTCCAAGCCCATCTTGATCACGGCCCATCCCCTTCTTTGGCCAAAATATGGCGATAACACATAGTTGAAAGGAAAAATACCAGACTTGGTATATTGATCATGTCTCGAAAAAACCTTCACAAAATGACCTATCATGTTCGAGGTTTCATGGCTTTCGGTCCAAATAACCGATGTTATGTGCTGAATCACGACATAGTTTGTGATGTTGTGCCCATATTATGCATGCATGTGGAAATTGGTATGGAGAACAATGTTGCAGGAGGAAGTTTTCCTTTTTGTCGCACGGAAAAGCCCTTTTCTATTTTCCGAGCGCAAAAAAACGGGTCTTTTTGTGAAGTAACCACCAAAATGCTGTTTTTGAATGCTACCGTCCCATTTTCCTAAAATACTAGACCACCTTACATGGACTATCTCCCAACCGGGATATCTCAAACCTTTTCGTCCATCCCGGGTAAAAAGGACAAATGTCTGCCGAATCGGCAGGAAGTGGGTCCGGTTTGTACTACAGGTACATGATCTATGGCCCGTGATTTTTTGAAAAAATCATTTTTAGACTCGCAATATGTGGTTTATTCAGAGATCCAATGCAATTTCTAACGATGCTCGTCCCCTATCTTCATGCACGCCTGTTCGACCATAGTTAGAATTTCAAAAAATTCAAAACGGGCAAAAAAAATTCAAAAAAAAAAATCCGAACAATGAAAATTCTTCGCATGGTGTCATATTATGTGACATAGTTGAAAGGAAAAATACCAGACTTGGTATATTGATCATGTCTCGAAAAAACCTTCACAAAATGACCTATCATGTTCGAGGTTTCATGACTTTCGGTCCAAATGACCGATGTTATGTGTTGAATCATAGCATAGTTTGTGATGATGTGCCCATATTATGCATGCATGTGGACATTGGTATGGAGAACAATGTTGCAGGAGGAAGTTTTCCTTTTTGTTGCACGGAAAAGCCCTTTTCCATTTTCTCCGAAAAAAATGTCGTTTTGTGAAGTAACCACCAAAATGCTGTTTCAGAATGCTACCGTCCCATTTTCCTAAAATACTAGACCACCTCAGATGGACTATCTCCCAACCGAGACATCTCAAACCTTTTCGTACATCCCTGGTAAAAAGGACAAATGTCTACCGAATCGGCAGGATGTGGGTCCGGTTTGTACTACAGGTACATGATCTAACGCCCGTGATTTTTTGAAAAATCATTTTTGGACTCGCAATACGTGGTTTCTTCAGAGATCCAATGCAAGTTCTAAATGAGCCATTTTTCTTCCCGCTATTTTTCCCGCCATTGTTTCCTGCCAGTTCTTCCCGCCATTTCTTCCCGCCAGTTTTTTGCGCCAGTTATCTTCCTGCCATTTCTCACTATATATATGTAGGGTTAGCCTCCATTGTCATTGCACATCTCTAGACTCATATCTGCAACCTCATCACTCTTTCCCATGACTTCCACCGTAGCACTAACTCCCAGGGAGGCGGAGGCGCTTTGCGCCTCGAACTACCCTCGGCCACTACTATGTCCCGTCTTTGGATGCTAGCGCTGAGGCATGCAGTTCCTCTGTCCTCTAGGTGTGGCGCGGATGGCCATCACGAACCACTACTACTCGAACTCACGCTGAGCAGCGGAGGAATCCCAGATGGCATCCCGACTATTTCCCGACTTGGGAAGCCCTCTTCGTGGATCGGCGTGAGAGGCGCCAGCACGAGGAGGACGACCTCCTCCGAACTTCAAGGTCGGCCGTGGCTTTGGTGGCGGCCGGACTCTCGAGCATCATGGCCTCGACACGGCCGCCGACTCTATCCTCACTGCGCTACACTCAAGTCCAGCCCACTCGTTTCGGCCTTCAAGGTTCAACTCTGGCGACTTGACGGCGGCGATAATGGCATGGCGACTGCATTATGGCGAGTATTATAGGTGTAGGGAGGAGCATGACTGAATCACTCCAACATTGCAAAACAAGTTCGGCCGATTATGGCTTAATCTGGCCATGCATCTTAATTTTCAGTTCTTCTATATAACTTTATGTTAGTTGCGTTATGTACTTTAATTCCAGTTCTATCCTAATAAAATTTCCTTTCCGCCCATTATTTCCCGTCCTTTTTTCCCGCCCATTAATATATAAAAAATATAAGTTAATTCAAATCCAAATTAAAAACATAAAATGGTTTTGAATTAGTTATTCAAATTCAAACACTTTTTATGTTTAAAGTTTTTCTAAATTCCAAATTAATATTCAAAAAATATAAGTTAATTCATTTTTAATTTTAAATGGTTCATATTTTAAATGGTTACATTAATTATTTTTTAAAACAGAAAATGGTTTTGAAATAGTTATTCAAATTCAAACACTTTTTATGTTTAAAGTTTTTCTAAATTCCAAAATAATATTCAAAAAATATAAGTTAATTCATTTTTAATTTTAAATGGTTCATATTTTAAATGGTTACATTAATTATTTTTTAAAACAGAAAATGGTTTTGAATTAGTTATTCAAATTCAAACACTTTTTATGTTTAAAGTTTTCTAAATTCCAAATTAATATTCAAAAAATATAAGTTAATTCATTTTTAATTTTAAATGGTTACATTAATTATTTTTTAAAAACAGAAAATGGTTTTGAACTAGTTATCAAATCCAAACACTTGTTATCTTTAAAGTTTTCTAAATTCCAAATTAATATTCAAAAAATATAAGTTAATTCATTTTTAATTTTAAATGGTTAAATTAATTATTTTTAAAAACAGAAAATGGTTTTAAACTAGTTATTCAAATTTAAACACTTTTTATGTTTAAAGTTTTTCTAAATTCCAAAGTAATTATCATTTTAAAAACATTACAAATTTAAACCCCAAAATAAAAAATAAGACGGGAAGAGAGAGAAAATTCCTGAATTTTTTTTAAAAACAAGTCATATGTCCCGGTTGGAGCCACCAACCGGGACTAAAGACCCCTGCGTGCGCCAACCCTTGGTCTGCTGAAAAAACTGGAGTATACGTCCCGGTTGGTTGCTCCAACCAGGACGTATGACCTTTAGTCTAGGTTGGAGGCTCCAACCGGGACGAAAGGCCCTTCGTTTATAACTGGCTCGCCTCCTCTTCTTCTTCCCCATCTCACTTCTCTTCTCGCGCACGACGCCGTCAGGCTTCCCCGCCGCCCTGCATGCCCTACCGGACGCCCCTCACCCAACCAAGCTTGCAGGAAGGTTCGCCTCGTCGCCCCGAGGATCCTCCCCGAAAGAATCGGCCCCGCTCGCTCTCAATCTTCGCCAACGACTCTGTCTCCCTCGAGCCCGACGACCGGCGCCACCGTCGATTCGTCGGATCCTGACCTCGCCTCGCCTCCCCGTCACCACTACCGCACACCTGGTGAGCTGCTGGTCCTCGTGGACCCTCTCTCTCGCCTCCTCTCGCTCTGGTTCCTCCTCCCCGTCGACCACCACCGCTCACCGTCGTCGTGCTCCCCTCTCCGGTGACCTTTTTGAGGCGGCGCCGCTACTCTTTGGCTCTCCTTAACCTCCTCTCTCTAACGCGCACATGCACGCGCCCTAGATCGCCCCCTAACGCTGCTTCGTCACCGTCCTACAAGCCACACCAAGATGATGTCATCTGGCGTCACCCGTCGTCAAGGCCTTCAGACTCGGCTGAGGGCTAGCAGAGAGGTGACCAGATGGGCTGGCTAGCCCCAGCCCGAGTGAAAAAAGTTTAACCAGCTTTTAATAATTTCAGAAATAATTATAATCTTATAAATTCAATAACTTTTAATCTATAAGTCAGAAAAAAACAAATAATATATCAAATTGTTCAGAAAAATGAAACCTATCTATTTAACCTATAATCATGCATTGTTCAACAACTTAAATGACAAGTATTATTAGAAGAACAAATGCACCCCTCTCATATGTTCCGGAGTTTCCCCGAGTTAGGGTTTTCACCCCTCGGAACCCCGATTAAATCGTCGAGCATATCTTAGGGTTACATTCCAATGCAAATTAACTTGTCATATCATCATACTTGCTTGAGCATTGCATCAATGCCATGTGTCGATTGTTTCCCTTTCTTTCCGGTGTTTGGTTCTTCCCGGTAGAATACGATATCGAGATCGAGATCGAAGCCAGAGATCAACACCGTCGAAGCTCGAAGACAAATACTTGACCAACTGTAATCAAGTCAAGTACAAGGATCCTGAAGCTCTGATTTCAGCTATCAACATGCAAAGGCAAGGATAGCCCTACCATGATATAATCCTATGATTTTGAAAGAATTTCAATTCTTGCCATGATGCATACAATTCTGCTGTGGTCTTTTATCGATAGATAGAGTGTCCTATCTGTTGCATTACTCCCTCTAAGCTTATATTACCTGATCCACTGCTCCTAGCATATTAGGTTTATTAGTTTGGATTATTAGGTTTATTATTAGTTAGGTATTATTAGGTTTATTAATTAGTTAGGTATTATTAGTCTTCGGCCCCACTGGTCAGTCACTATGGGTAGCCCCAGACCCGATGAAAAACAACCCCCCTGTGCTGATGTACATATTGATTGCGCATTGTATTGTGCCATGTATTGATTGCCGCCTTTCTTTCCGGTATTGGTTCTTCGCGATAGGATCCGAGCCCGAGGGTTTCTTCAAATTAGGGTTTCTGATATTGTAAATTTATTTTTATTATTGTGTATGTATATATTAGGGTTTCTCTGAATTAGAGTTTATATCTCTTAACACCGTACCTAACATTCTCCCTTAGCCGCTTTGACTTATCCGTTTTTTCACCTATGCAGAAAATATGGACCCACACGACAGAGACGAAGAAAATGAAGAGTTGATCCAAGGTGTGATCCGCGGGGAAGAAAATTTAGATGTATCGACGTTTCTGAACAACTCCGGTGAGGGTGATCCTCTTTTTGCCGGAAGAGACGACTTGTTTGAGGTTGAAGGTGATGCCTTCCGCGAGGGAGAAGGCGATGCCTTGTGTAATCGAGAAGACGACCGCTCTGGCGAGGTGCATGTAATATAATTAATTCATTAATTAATCATCTGCTATCTATATAGAAATAGTAACGACGATCTTTCTTCTTTTAGCCCTCCGGATCGAACAAATCTACTGAAAAGAGCGGACGAGGCCCAACCAAAAAGTTGGAAGACCATGAGAGGTTCAGGATCGAAGATATCGCTGAAGACGGCAAACTGACGGCTCCCGAAGTTGTCGCAATCAAATTTGTGGCACAATGCAGAGTAGTCGTTAGGGACTTAATCCCGATCACCATTCAAAATTGGAATAGGCCTGCTGGTGCGGAAGAAGAGGGAACATGTTTGTTTGTCCCTAACAAGGCCAAAGATTTACTGTGGAAGAGGCTCATGGTTAATTTCAAACTACCGAAGATAGAGCTGGATCCAAATGCGGAGGATCCAGTTGAGGACGCCTTAGAACATGGGAGAGCCATGGAGGCTAAGGTCAGGGAGTGGGCTATGAAGAAGATGTCGATGTTTCACCAATGGAAGAAAAGATTGCACCTTGATTATGTCGTGAAAAGAAGACTCAGTTTCAAGAAGATTCAGTTTGAGAAGATAAAACCATTCAGGCTAACTTTGTGAATTACAAGACATCGTAAAAAGCTAAGAAAATGTCCACGAATAAGTGAATGTTTGCTAACAAGAAGTATCACCATACTATGGGGCAAGGTGGCTGTGGTGGCATTCCTAAGTGGGAGAAACTTGAGAATGAACTGCGTGCTAAAAAGATCACCCTAGAGACAGACGATTGGGTCGAACGTGCAAGGAATTGGTTTTACGGGCATGGAGGCACGTTGGACTCGGAAGGGATGTGTATATATAAAATACGACATAAAGAAGAGCCCTTGCCAATCGAGAAGATGAGAAAATCAGTAAAGGCTGTTAAAGATGGGGACTTCATTCCCGATAGAAAGAATGATGAGCTCACACTCGCCCTTGGAAATAAGGAACATGATGGACGAACACAAGGCACAAGCGGCTCCAAACCATGGAGGACTGGGTTTCCCGAAGAGAGGAAGAAATATCCTGATAGAAGACATCAGAGGAGAAAGGACAAGCCAGAAGTTGAAGCAGATATTCAGAAAGAGCGAATGCGTATAATTGAAGAACGAATAAAGCAACAACAAGATGAAATTAACGCACTTAAAGAGCAAAGTACTATCGGACCATCTGAAGGGTTTCGCGGCATAGTAAATCAAAATTTTCTACGGATGCGAACAGAGGGAAGCCAAGATCTAATCTAGGAGATGCAAACAACGAGAGAGATTGGATTAGATCTTCATACCCTGTTTCTGCAGCAGGGCTTCGTCTACACGCAGTCGAGAGAGAGAGAGAGAGAGAGAGAGAGAGAGAGAGAGAGAGAGAGAGAGAGAGAGAGAGAGAGAGAGAGAGAGAGAGAGAGAGAGAGAGAGAGAGAGAGAGAGAGAGAGAGAGAGAGAGAGAGGAGGGCAGCAGGGCGACTGGGCTTGGAGGGGAAGGTGTGTGGAGGGGGGGTGGTGGTGCGCCCCCAGCCCTCTTTATATAGAGGGGTGGGGCGGCAACCCTAGCCCCCTCCCCCAAGCCAAGGTCATGCCAAGGAGGAGGAGTGGGGGCAAGGAACCCCTTCTAGAAGCTCTATCTAGAGTTTAAACTCTCTTGCGGCTGGGCCCTATGGGGCCTTGTGCCCTAGCCCAATGCGCAGGGCACTCCCTCATAGGCCCATGCCCCCGGAAGGTGTGGCCACGTTGGTCCCCTTGGAAGGTTCTAGAAGCTTCGGTACAATACGATTAACTGGAACAATTAGAACTCCAAAACTGCCGCCTTATATGAATCTTATTCTCAGGACCACTCGGAACCTCTCGTGATGTCCCGAATCCCATCCGAGACTCGAAAAACTCATAAACCAATTATCCAATCTATCCTAGCGTCGAGACACGTTAAGTCCGTGACCTGCGGGTTCAAGAATATCTGACATGATCTTCTATCAATAATCAACATGGGATCTCGAAACCCATATTGACTCCCACATTCATCGATGATCATATCGGATGAACCACGATGCCAGGATTCAATCAATCCCATATATATTCCCTTCGTCTCGCGATATTTTACTTGCGAGATTTGATCGTCGATGCATCATACCTAGTTCAATCTCGCTCACGGCAAGTACTTTACTCGTCCGTAATCCGATATCACTTTGTGATTAACTCCTTAACCACATGCTTGCAAGCGGTGTTGATATCGACACCGAGTGGGCCCAGTATATCTCTCCGACTTGGGAGGGACAAATCCCATCTCGATACATACAACCCAATGATACTTTCCGATCACCGAGAGACACCTTTATGATCACCCTCTCATAGGATGACGTTTGATGACCTCAAATCTTTCTTCCGATACCAGGAGTTGTATTATCTCATGGTCTAAGGAATACAATATTTGACATAAGAAAAGCTTGCAAAGACGAACACGATGACACGATCTAATTGCTTCGCTTAGTTTGGGTCATCACCATATCATTCTCCCAATGATATGATCTCATTATTAATTGACAACTCATGTCCATGGTTAGGAAACCTTAACCATCATTAATCAATGAGCTAGTCCTTAGAGGCGTATTAGGGACACGGTGTTGTTCACAAACCACACAAGTATTAAAGTTTCGCTAATACAATTCTAGCATGGAATATAAACATTATCATGAACAAGAATTATAATAATAACATCTTTATTATTCCCTCTAGGGCATAATTCCAATAGTCTCCCACTTGCACTAGAGTCAATAATCTAGTTTACATCTGGCAACAATCTCACACCCATGGCCGAGGTGTTGATCATGTTTTAGAGGCGTGGAAGAGGTTTAGTCAATGGATCTGCGACATTCAGATCTGTATGTACTTTGCTAATCTTGATCTCCATCCGCTATATAATCTCGGATTATATGAAACTTGCGGTTGATATGCTTGGTCTTTGGATGATATCTTGGTTCCTTAGCGAGTGCTATGGTGCCAGTGTTGTCACACAATATCTCCAGTGGGTCCAATGCACTTGGAACCACGCCAAGCTCGATGATGAAGTTCTGATCCAAACTAATTCATTGGACCTGCGGCAACCATGTATTCTCGCTTCTCAGTAGATCCCGCGATCACGCTTTGCTTGCAGCTTCTCCACTCAGCTCCTCCATTCAAAATATACACGTATCTTGCGAGATTTAGAATCATCCTTGTCGGTGTCAAACTAGCGTCGACGTAACCTTTACGACGAAATGTTCATCACCCCATAGACTAAGAACATTTCTTTAGTCCTATTTAGGTACTTTAGGATGTTCTTCACGGCTGTCCAAAGGTTCCACTCTGGATCACTTTGATATCTGCTCATCAAACTAAGAGCATTGGACACATCCGGTCTAGTACACAACATGGCATACATGATAGAACCTATGGCCGAGGCATAAGGCACTTTGCTCATAGCTTCCTATCATTTATCAGTAATGGACATCGAGCCTTGCTCAATATCTTACCCGACAACATAGGCCTTTGAACCTTTCTTTGCCTTATCTATTCCGAACCTTTCAGAACTTTGTCTAGGTATGTACTCTGGCTTAAAGCTATCAGGCGTCTTTGTCTATCTCTATATATTTTGATGACCAATATATAAGCAGCTTCACCTAGGTCTTTCATTGAAAAACACTTGTTCAAATAACTCTTCACATCGTTAAGCATGTTAATGTCATTTCCAATAATCAATATGTCATCCACATATAGTACCAGAAATGTCATCGAGCTCCCACTCACTTTCTTGTAGATGCAAGCTTCGTAGCAATTTGGAACAAATCCATAGCTCTTGATCACTTGATCAAAACGAAGGTTCCAACTCCGAGATGCTTGCTTCAGTCCATAAATAGAACGCTGAAGTTTGCATACTTTATCAGCATCCTTAGGATCGACAAAACCTTTGGGTTGCATCATATACAACTCTTCATCAATGTTTCCATTGAGGAATGCAGTGTTGACATCCATCTGCCATATTTCATAATCATGAAACACAACAATTGCTAATAAAATCCGAATGGACTTAAACATCGCTATAGGAGAGAAAGTCTCATCTTAGTCAACACCTTGAACTTGTCGAAAACCTTTCGTGACAAGCCGTGCTTTATAGACGGTAACATTACCATCCGCGTCCGTTTTCTTCTTGAAGATCCATTTGCACTCAACGGCCTTTCGGTCGCTAGGAGGGTCCACCAAAGTCCATACTTGGTTTTCGCTCATAGATCCCAATTCGGATTTCATGGCTTCTAGCCATTTCTCAGAGTCTGGGCTCATCATCGCTTCCTCATAGTTCGTAGGTTCACTGTCTTCTACTAACAAGACAGTCAAAGGCGAGTTGCCGTACCACTCGGGAGGGCACGCGACCTTGTCGACCGCGACGTTCAAGATGTGACATCGTCCAAGCTTCATGATCCTTGTCATTAGCTTCCTCTATTGTTGGTGCGGTGCACCTTTGGAACAATTTCAGTTGCTGCGCTACTCTCCAATTCAAGAGAAGGTTCAACAACCTCGTCTAGCTCTACTTTCCTCCCACTCACTTCTTTCGAGAGAAACTCCTTCTCAAGAAAGGAACCGTTCTTTGCGATAAACACTTTGCCTTCGGTTTTGTGATAGAAGGTATACCCAATAGTTTCCTTAGGGTATCCTATGAAGACGCATTTATCCGCTTTGGGTTCGAGCTTGTCCGGCATCAACTTCTTGACGTAAGCTTCGCATACCCAAACTTTAAGAAACGACAACTTAGGTTTAGCACCAAACCACAGTTCATACGGTGTCGTCTCAACGGATTTAGATGGTGCCCTATTTAAAGTGAATGCAGCGGTTTCTAATGCATAACCCCAAAATGATAACGGCAAATCAGTAAGAGACATGATTGATCGGACCATATCTAATAGGGTTCGATTCCGGCGTTCAGACACACCATTGCGCTGTGGTGTTCCGGGTGGCATGAGTTGCGAAACAATTCCGCTTGCTTTAAGATGCGTGAGAAAATCATAACTCAAATATTCGCCCCCACGATCGGATCGTAGAAACTTAACTTTATGTTACGATGGTTCTCCACTTCATTCTGAAATTCCTTGAACTTTTCAAATGTTTCAGATTTATGTTTCATTAAATAGATATACCCATATCTACTTAAGTCATCGGTAAAAGTGATAAAATAGCGATATCCACCGCGCGTCAAAATACTCATTGGTCCGCATACATCGGTATGTATGATTTCCAACAAGTCCGTTGCTCGCTCCATCATTCCGGAGAACGGGGTTTGGATCATCTTGCCCATGAGGCATGGTTCGCATGTGTCAAATGATTCAAAATCAAGAGACTCCAAAAGTCCATCAGAATGGAGTTTCTTCATGCGCTTTACACCAATATGACCTAGACGACAGTGCCACAAATAAGTAGTATTATCACTATCTACTTTGCATCTCTTAGCCTCAATGTTATGGATGTGTGTTTCATCCCTTTCGAGATTTAGAAGAAATAAACCATTCATAATAGGTGCATGACCATAAAAGATAATACTCATATAAATAGAACAACCATTATTCTCCGATTTAAATGAATAACCGTCTTGCAATAAACAAGATCCAGAGATAATGTTCATGCTCAACACTGGCACATAATAACATTTATTTAGGTTTAAAACTAATCCCGAAGGTAAAACTAAGGAGAGCGTGCCGACGGCCATCACATCAACTCTTGATCCGTTGCCAACGCGCATCGTCACCTCATCCCTCGCAAGCCGCCGTCTATTCCGTAGCTCCTGTTTCGAGTTGCAAATATTAGAAACTGAACCGGTATCAAATACCCAGGCACTACAACGAGGGATAGTAAGGAAAACATCAATAACATGTATATCAAATATACCTTTGATGGTGCCAGCCTTCTTTTCTGCTAAGTACTTGACGATTCGCTTCGGTGACCCTTGTCCTTGTAATAGAAGCACTCGATGTCGGCTTAGGACGGACTGAGCTTCTTCTCAGCAGGGGCAACGCGCTTGCCGCCGCTTTTCTTGAAGGGCTTCTTTGCACCCTTACCTTTCTAAAAGGTGGGCTTGTTGACCATCAACACATGATTATCCTTTTTGATATCCACTTCCGCGACCTTGACTGCGAAGAGCTCGGTGATCGATCGATGGAACCAATCGATTGTGAGTCAAGACAAAACTTTTGTAGCTGGGAGGGAGTGATTGCAGAACCACGATCTTGAGCTCCTCTGGAATCGTGCATTCAGTTGCTCAAAGCGTTGAGTGTAGCCCGTCATCTTAATGGCGTGCTCACTAACGGAACTCCTTCCTCCATCTTGTAGTTAAAGAACTTGAGAGATCTCATATCTCTCGAACGGCCAGATCAAACATGGTTTTCAGCTCTTCGAGAATCTCAAAGGGCCCAGGATAGTCTTCAAAACGATTTTGAAGTTCCGGTTCCATAGCAAACAACATGGTGCTCTTAATCACACCATAATCATCTTTGCGCGACTGATAGACAACTTTCTCATCAGCCGGCGCAGTTGCAACAGGGGGGTCACCTAACGCTTTCCCAAGGACATAGTCCTTTTGACCGCCAGAGAGAATGATTCTTAGATTGCGGAACCAATTGGTGAAGTTAAACCCATTGTTTCTAAGCTTTTCTTTCTCAGCGAAGACGTTGAAGTTGACGTTGGACTTGGCCATGTGATCTACAGTATTTGCAAGTACAATTTAGACTATGTTCATGATAAATAGTTCAACTTAATCAAATTACTAGATGAACTCCCACTAAATTCAACATCCCTCAAGTTGTTTAGTGAACACGATCCAAATTCACCACACCTAATCCGATCATCACGAGAAGAGATGTGGTTTCAATGGTGGACAACGAAGTGTCGATCATATCATTCATATGACTCATGCTTAACCTTTCGGTTCTTGTGTTCCGAGGCCATGTGCATACATGCTAGGCTCGTCAAGTTAGACCAAGTATTTCAAGGCGTGCAAATGGCTTGCACCGTTGTATGTGGTGAGAGTCTATAGCGCCCGATCATCACGTGATGCTTGGACACGATGAACTTCATAGCGGTGCATACTCGGGAGAACACGGTTTTATCTTGATCTTTAAGTGAGGAATCATCTTATAATGCTACCGTCATGATCTAAGCATAATAAGATACATAAAAGGATAAACATCACATGCATATAACTTTATGTGACATGGTATGGCCTTTCTTCGCAATGATCTCCATCTTGTGCGTTAGCATGATCTCCATCACTCCACCATGATTGCCTCCACCACGAATATCAACTACAACTATTGCTAACTACTTAGCGATAAAGTGAAACTATTACATGGCGTATAAGAAGTTGACACACAGGTCATACACAATTATAAAGACAACCATATGGCTCCCTGTGTGTACTCATCGACATGCAAGTCGTGAAACATTACAAAACATGATCATCGCATACATTATACACATCACATCTTGGGCCATACCATATCACGTAAAACACTCCTACAAAACAAGTTAGACGCCTCTACTTTGTTGTTGCATGTTTTACGTGGCGGTCAAGTGCGGAGCGGTCTCATGACGACGTCGCGTAAGGTTGGCTGGACCGCTTCAATCTCACTATCCCGTCATAAGAAGAACACAAAAGAGGCTTGCAACAGAAAACATCAACGCGCAACAACCATGTTGCGTTCTACTCGTGAAACACATCTACGCATAGATCTAGCTCGATACCTTTGAAGGGTTTGCGGCATAGTAAATCAAAATTTTCTACGGATGCAGAGCGGAAGCCAAGATCTAATCCAGGAGATGCAAACAACGAGAGAGATTGGATTAGATCTTCATACCCTTGAAGATTCGCACAGCGGAACGTGGGTGATGTAGTCGTACTCGCTTCTCCTCCTCGCGATCCGATCCGATCTAGCACCACAAGTGGCGGTGCCTCCGTGAGATGCACACGTGCAGCACCTCGACGTCTCCTCCTTCCTCGGTCCAGCAAGTATGGTGGAGAGACAGATTGGATCTACAACACGACGGCGTGGTGTATATGGTGGAGAGTTTCTGCAGCAGGGCTTCGCCTACACGCAGTCGGGAGAGAGAGAGAGAGAGAGAGAGAGAGAGAGAGAGAGAGAGAGAGAGAGAGAGAGAGAGAGAGAGGAGGGCAGCAGGGCGACTGGGCTTGGAGGGGAAGGTGTGGGGGGTCGTGCGCCCCCAGCCCTCTTTATATAGAGGGGTGGCACCTAGCCCCTCCCCAAGCCAAGGCCGACGGCCAAGGAGGAGGAGTGGGGGGCAAGGAAACCCCCCCCCCCTCTAGAAGCTCTATCTAGAGTTTAAACTCTCTTGGCCGGCTGGGCCCTATGGGGCCTTGTGCCCCTGGCCCAATGCGGCCAGGGCACTCCCTCACAGGCCCATGCCCCCTCCCGGAAGGTGTGGCCACGTTGGTCCCCTTCTGGAAGGTTCTAGAAGCTTCCAGTACAATACCGATAATCCGGAACAATTCCGAACTCTAAAAACTGCACTGCCTTATATGAATCTTATTCTCCGGACCACTCCGGAACCTCTCGTGATGTCCCGGATCCCATCCGAGACTCCGAACAAAAACTCATAAACCAATTATCCAATATATCCTAGCGTCGAGACACGTTAAGTGTGTGACCCTGCGGGTTCGAGAATATGCAGACATGATCTTCTATCAATAATCAACAGCGGGGTCTGGAAACCCATATTGACTCCTACACATTCATCGATGATCATATCGGATGAACCACAATGACAGGATTCAATCAATCCCATATATATATTCCCTTCGTCTCGCGATATTTTACTTGCCCGAGATTTGATCGTCGGTACCGTCATACCTAGTTCAATCTCGTTCACAGCAAGTACTTTACTCGTTCCGTCATCCGATATCACTTTGTGATTAACTCCTTAACCACATGCTTGCAAGCGGTGTTGATATCGATTGAAAGGTGGGCCCAAGTATATCTCTCCGACTTGGGAGGGACAAATCCCATCTCGATACATACAACCCAACAGATACTTTCCGATCACCTGAGAGACACCTTTATGATCACCCTCTCATAGGATGACGCTTGATGACCTCAAAGCTTTCTTCCGATACTAGGGAGATGTATTATCTCATGGTCTCAGGAATACCATATTTGACATAAGAAAAGCTTCAAAGACGAACACGATGACACGATCTAATTGCTTCGCTTAGTTTGGATGTACATCCACCATATCATTCTCCCAATGATATGATCTCATTATTAATTGACAACTCATGTCCATGGTTAGGAAACCTTAACCATCATTAATCAATGAGCTAGTCCTTAGAGGCGTACTAGGGACACGGTGTTGTTCACAAACCACACAAGTATTAAAGTTTCCGCTTAATACAATTCTAGCATGGAATATAAACATTATCATGAACAAGAATTATAATAATAACATCTTTATTATTGCCTCTAGGGCATAATTCCAATACCATCTCAGCAGCACACTGCATTCGATGCTACCGGCCTATCGAATAATCTAAAAAGCAGTGTGGCTTCCACCGAGGTCCCGGGTGATGATAATGACGATGAAGATGGTGCACCGACGATGTCTCCTATTGGCTACCCAGTGGATGATATCACCGAGATGAGACACTGCGAGCTACATGTCAAAGTTGTGAACATATCAATGAAGGTGGCGGTCGGCTATGCCTTACCAATTGGAACCACACCAACTCACCACTATCGTCCGGTTCCACAGGGCTACGCTGTTGTCGGGGTGGATGAAATCATGCCCACCTTTGAAGTTTTGGATCTTGACTACCCTGCAGGTGAAGGGGATGTGACTGTACTGGGAGACGCAACAAACGTCACCATTCTATGGCCAAAGAAATGTATCGTGCTTCGAAATCACACTCCAAGGCCATCTTCACCGCCGCCTCACCCGTCTCTAGCGAGGTTGTCGCCGCCACGACAGCCGTCTTCGTCGCCTCACCCGGCTCCGTCGCCTCACCCGGCTCCGTCGCCTCACCAATCTTCGACGCAGCCATCGCGCCTCGATAAAAAGCGAAGCGCATGCTACTACTCGTGGTGGTAAGCGATCGCCGAAACGTAAACAAGAGCCTCTTCCAAAAGTACCAAAGGTTCCTCCCAAGAGAGCTTTTGACTGTACTGCAGAGGAGACTACGACTATCGTTGATGCGGAAACGACAACGTTTTTCGCTAAGCTGAGGCGGCCGAAAGAGCCAGAGTTCCTCAAAGACCAAAGAAGAAAAAGCCGAGTGTTGAAAATGCTAAAGACTCTTCATCAACCCGAGGCAAAGTCATCGACTATGAGCGTTCTATTCTCAAGTCACATGCGGCACAACAAGCCTCAAGAGCGATCGATGCAAGCGAAATCATTGCCCAGCTCGGAGAACAAGAAAAACAGTCTTGTGCCCCTCTTAAGGTGATTTCCCATACCAATGTGGGGTCGAGCAAATATGGGGCCGAAGAGCAGTATGATCCAGAGGTAGTTGCACAATACGGAGAAGCTGCCGCTGCTCAAGGTATGAGTATTGCCCAGTACTTATCCCAGTTAGAGTACTTCCCCGTGAGTGAAGTAGCATACAAATACCAGTACGACAAACCTCTCGTCAAACTTGAGGAGGTAAATAATCTTCCAATAAAAATGCGAAGATTGCATAACTGGTACATGCATGCCACAAAGGCCGGGGCTAACTGGATAGTGCTGAAAGTTTAAAAAAATCATTATGGAAAAGAAATAGATGACATGATATCCATTGAATTTGATGAACTATTTCAATTATTCAATCAAGACTCCTTGGACAAATCGATCATCAGTGCCTATTGTCTGTAAGTACTAATTCTATAATTAATTTAGTCTCCAACTATCTCACCTTGTTTATTGCATGTATATAATCATACTGTAATATACAGAATGAAGATTCTCGAATGCAGCAGAGGACAAATCTATGGCATTGGCTTCATTGACCTATATTGGGTTCATCAAGCTAATCTCAAAACAAGCCCCCGGGATACTGAGGATAATATAGTACACGCGTTAAGGTTTCAAGAAACCAGAAGGGAAATACTATTTCCTTACAACTTCGAGTGAGTGTTATTGTCTTGTATACACTTTCTATTTCGCTTACTCGATGTTAAGTATATAATTGATTAGTTATGCATTCGCAGCTTCCACTATATTCTGTTAATCATTCAACTTGACAAAGAGCGTGTACTAGTCATGGACTCGAAGAATAAACCCCTTGAGCAGTGGAAGGACATGCAGCTGCTTTTCCAGCGGTAATTCTAATCATTATGACACTATATCGG
The DNA here is from genome assembly GCA_030063025.1 of Avena longiglumis. Taxonomy (NCBI): domain Eukaryota; kingdom Viridiplantae; phylum Streptophyta; class Magnoliopsida; order Poales; family Poaceae; genus Avena; species Avena longiglumis. The sequence goes on from CP125976.1 coordinate 17,554,948, forward strand.
CAACGTTCGTGAATTTTATGATATCAAGTAATTAATAACTTCTTTTATTCGTTTTCTTCGCCGGGCAGCGCTTGGAAACGGTTCACCAACAAGGCTAGGGGTGTTTGGAAAGAGGAGCTTACATTTCAAGCACTAGATGTAAGCACCACTAGCTATATTCGCGCATCTCTTTGATTCTAGTTTTGATACTGTTATTATCATGCTTGATTATTATTTTGATTGAACTATGTTCTCGTAAAGTGCCTGACGCAGGGACCAGGTAACAATCTATGTGGATACTATGTTTGCGAGTTCATCCGGCAGACGTGCTGGGAGAAGGGCAGAAATTTAGAGTAACTCCACGTACGTAAACAATTTCTATAGTTTTTAATTACCATCAAATTGTGTTTAGTTTCATTCATATAGGCTGACTCCTTTTTTAAATCAGATCGAACGTCTACGGGACGGTCTTCTACCAAAGGATCACGTACGAGCAATTCAGGAGGAATTGGCGGGATTCTTGGATGCAGAAGTCCTAAATCCAAAAGGGGAATACTATTCGGGTGTGTATAAACAATAGGGATTGTACAAAGAGCAACTTTTGTATGTAGTGCATGAACTCGATTCATGTATCGAATGTAATATTGTCATGATGATCTTGTGTAATATAATGGTTCCTTCATTGATGAGTGCAAAACACTAAATAAATAATAAAATAACATAAATAAATTCTCTGCCGCGGCACAAAAAGTGGCCAAAATGCTGCCGCGGCAACAAAAGTTGCTAAAATAAATTCTCTGCCGCGGCAGAGAAATGTGTCAAATCTCTGTCGCGGCAGAGAGTTATTTGTCCCGGTTCGTGTTACGAACCGCGATGGTTGCTCCACCCCCCTCGCCCTCTGTCGCGGCCACGTGTACCCCCTTTTGTCCCGGTTGGTGGGGCAAACCGGGACTAAAGGTTGGGGCTTTAATCCCGATTGCCCCGTCCCGGTTGGGTAACCGGGACTAATCCCCCTTACCAACCGGGACCAATGGGGCTGTTCCCACTAGTGTGTACCTAGGAATAAATTTTGTGATTTTTCGAAACCTAAATATACAAATTTCAAAATTTTCAAATAAAGGGCACACTGGCGTGCCACAAATCCGCGTCCTCTTTTGTGTTTTGTAGTACAAGCGCATGCGTGTTGACACGGTATGTAAAAGTTTGTGTTTGACTTCTTTTTTGAGAAACACAGTATAATCGTAGACGCTCATAACACGTACATGCACCCATCCCTATAAACGCACACACACACACATCCTATCCCAGAGCACCTCCGAGAGACTGAGCCGACGGATCTGGTCTTGAGATTGACGAAGTCACCACAGGCGTCTCGCTGTCGACGGGAACGTCGCCTCTCCTGAAAGAATAATCCGCCTTTTATGCAACACACAGTGTTAAACCTGGGGTTTGAACTCTGGTGGGCTGGAGGTATAACCATCCTCTTAGCCATCCAACCACAGGTTGGTTTGCCGTTTGTGTTTGACTTTGAGCACCCGACATGAATGGTCTGGAAAGAAAAAAACATTTCTTAGGCTGATCATCATTTGGCTGGAGTAAGAACCACATCAGACGCGGTCTGCCATGATTGTCGTGTTGATCAAGTCCAACGAGTCTAATCTAAAACCACTTGTATTGTTCTTCAAAGGAACCACTTGGTTGAGGTTATTTCCTATCAAGTCTATGATTGCTGTAACCTCACTCCTTACACACTGGCACCTGCTGTATAATCGAAGGATATCAAGTGGGACTGCAACTTCCTGGAAACCTGGCTACTCTCGTTTCAATCTCTCACCGGTTTTGACTTTCTTCTAAAAGAATTATAGAGTTGTTCCTGTACTATTGACGTGTTTCGTCTAACAAGAAAAGGTCAATTCAATCTCCCCACATACTATACTTATACCATTACCAATAAAAATAGCCGGCCGGGCATAGTAGAATATGTCATGCATGTATTAAAAATGCAGACTTGGGTAGCAAGAGGGCTCCCATTATTAGGAAAACTGCTATAAGTTGCATACCCATGGATATCAATATATGCGTGCGCCACGGGTATATAACGGCAGAGCATCCATCACGTATAGGTGTGTCATGTGTAGCAACTTACTCGTGGCACATAAAAATGTAGTGCATTACGACTATGTGTTGGCTGGACTGGCAGGGGCGTCCTCCTTACTCGTGGCACGTCCGATACCCGTGACGCACAGATAAGTCATCAGGCTATACAATGGGCCCAGGTTATCCTGGCAGCATAGGTACAACATGTGATGCGGCAGTATGGGGTGTGCAACGGGTAACCTGGCACCACCCATTTAAGCCATGGAGCTAGCTACCATCTACCATTTCCTCCCTCTTCCTCCTGTAAAAAGTAGATCTATTCGTTCTCCTCCTTCTCTCCACCTTATTTCTTTCATTGTTTCACACACTAGCTTGTTAAACTTAATTTGGATAATATATATGTAAGTGAAAACTCTTCCTACTCCCAAATATATTAAATCTCACTTACCATCTCCAACTCCTAGTTCGTTGTAGCACATGCGAAGGTTGTTATGTGGCCGTTGTGAGTCCCAAATGACGAAACCGATTACATATGAAATTATATTGTGTTTTCGATCCAAATTTGATGACGTGAAAATAAGTTGACAATGTTTTGCCAAAATATCGATTCATTTATGTTTCCGTAAATTTATAGCACTCCGCGGAAGTCCTATTTTTTTAGCAAATGTCATGCCAGATTTTTTCTAGTAACCATATTGGTGTGGTTCTAATTCTCCTGCTCTCTGTACCGCGCAAACGACCAAAGATATTTGAAGTGTGATGGCCGACATGATATGAAATAACAAGACAGAGATAGGATGTCCGTGTCGAAGATGCAAACTGAAGTTCTTGATCGACCCTGATTCCGGACAACCGGAGTCGCACATGCTCTTTCGTGTTTTCATGGTTGGCTACACTCGGTGGATAAGTGATGAAGATGATGAGAACGTCAATGGGTTGCAGGAAATGAGTAAGGGCAACAGGACAATAACGGCGAGGACGGGTGAGAGGATGAAGAGTCTCCCAGACATGATGAAGGATTTGCCGGACATGATCATGAAAATCAAGATGCCGAAGTAGATCATGAAGATCAAGATGCCAGAGCAGATGGAACATCGTCAGGCTGTGTGCGGGCCCCTCATGTTCAAGCACTGCTTCTCAAGAAGACAAGTAACATCAGAGCTGCCTATAGAAAGAAAACCAATATGACACAACTAGAGATAGACGTGGTTACTGAAGGGTTTCGCGGCATAGTAAATCAAAATTTTCTACGGATGCGAACAGAGGGAAAGCCAAGATCTAATCTAGGAGATGCAATCAACGAGAGAGATTGGATTAGATCTTCATACCCTTGAAGATTCGCCAGGTGAACGTTTCGGGCGTGGGTGATGTAGTACTCGCTTCTCCTCCTCGCGATCCGATCCGATCTAGCACCACAAGTGGCGGTGCCTCCGTGAGATGCACACGTGCAGCACCTCGGCGTCTCCTCCTTCCTCGGACCAGCAAGTATGGTGGAGAGAGATTGGATCTACAACGACGGCGTGGTGTATGGTGGAGAATTTCACTGCAGGCTTCGCCTACAAACAATCGGGAGGGAGAGAGGAAGGCGGCAGGCTACTAGGGTTGGAGGCAAGGTGTGGGGAGGGTCGCACCAGCCTCTATATAGAGGGGGCAGCCCTTGCCCTCCTCCAAGCCTTGGGCCCTGCGGCCAAGGGAGGGAGGAGTGGGGGAGGACTCTCCCTCCTTCTAGAAATTTTATCCCTAGTTTAAACGATTTAAACCCTATAGAATCGGCTGGGCCCTATGGGGCCTTGTGCCCCTGGCCCAATGCGGCCAGGACACTCCCTCATAGGCCCATGCCCCCTCCCGGAAGGTGGGGCCACGTTGGTCCCCTTCCGGAAGGTTCTAGAAGCTTCCGGTACAATAACGATTAACCCGGAACAATTCCGAACTCCAAAAACTGCACTGCCTTATATGAATCTTATTCTTCGGACCACTCCGGAACCTTTCGTGATGTCCCGGATCCCATCCGAGACTCCGAACAAAAATTCATAAACCAATTATCCAATCTATCCTAGCGTCGAGGCACGTTAAGTGTGTGACCCTGCGGGTTCGAGAATATGCAGACATGATCTTCTATCAATAATCAACAGCGGGGTCTGGGCACCCATATTGACTCCCACACATTCATCGATGATCATATCGGATGAACCACGATGCCAGGATTTAATCAATCCCATATATATATTCCCTTCGTCTCGCGATATTTTACTTGCCCGAGATTCGATCGTCGGTACCGTCATACCTAGTTCAATCTCGTTCACAGCAAGTACTTTACTCGTTCCGTAATCCGATATCACTTTGTGATTAACTCCTTAACCACATGCTTGCAAGCGGTGTTGATATCGATTACCGAGTGGGCCCGAAGTATATCTCTCCGACTTGGGAGGGACAAATTCCATCTCGATACATACAACCCAACAGATACTTTCCGATCACCTGAGAGACACCTTTATGATCACCCTCTCATAGGATGACGTTTGATGACCTCAAAGATTTCTTCCGATACCAGGGAGTTGTATTATCTCATGGTCTAAGGAATACAATATTTGACATAGAAAAAGCTTCGCAAAGATGAACACGATGATACGATCTAATTGCTTCGCTTAGTTTGGGTCTGTCCATCATATTATTCTCCAATGATATGATCTCATTATCAATTGACAACTCATGTCTATGGTTAGGAAACCTTAACCATCATTGATCAATGAGCTAGTCCTTAGAGGCGTACTAGGAACACGGTGTTGTCCACAAACCACACAAGTATTAAAGTTTCCGCTTAATACAATTCTAGCATGGAATATAAACTTTATCATGAACAAGAATTATAATAATAATATCTTTATTATTGCCTCTAGGGCATAATTCCAACAGTTACTCCATTGTATGAAGGATGCATGCCCGAGGAAACCCATGTGAATTTAATTCTCAAGGCTTTGGAGATGAAGGAAAAACACAAATGAACCGACGTAACCTTCGACGAGAATATGTCATTCTGGCATGGAAGTCTTCCCGAGGGGAAAAGGTTTCCAACTAGTATCGAGAAGGACAATAAAATCGTGTGCTCTCTCGATCTACCACATGTTAAATACCACGTCAGTATCAATGATTGCATCATTTGTTGGGGAGAGGACGCGGAGAGAACCACATGTCTAGTGTGCGGCACTTCTCGATACAAGAAAGAGAAGAAAACTCCTCGAAAAGTGGTATGATACTTTTCGATCACTCCTCGTATGTAGTGTTATTTCACAAAACCTAAGAAAGCAAAGCTTATGCGCTGGCACGAGGAAAGAAAGAAGCCAGAAGATGATGGAAATGATCTGAAAAAAGACAAGATGCCAAGGAACCCTTCAGATGCTAGCCAGTGGATTGCATTGAACCTCGAAAACCCACTATTTGAGGATGATCCAAGGAACATCAGGCTAGGTGCAAGCGCCGATGGTCTCAATCCTTTTGGCTACCAGAGCAGCACACATAGAACCCGACACGTGTTTGTATGGATCTACAACCTCACCTCAGGCTATGCATGAAGATGAAGTACATACAAATGACTATGCTAATTCAAGGGCCAAAACAACCAGGTACTAACATCAATCTCTATCTTCGGATGTTGAAAGATGACCTAGCCATGTTGTGGGATGACAGAGTCAATACTTGGGACTCTGTCGCACAAGATGATTTCCCTTTGAAAACCATGTTGATCATGACGGTGCAAGACTATCCCGATTGCAGATATTTTTGTGGCAGGTGGTCCAAGAATTTTGTGCATGCAATTCGGTGCATGGACAATGCAACATATCTCCAACTAGAGAAAGACCCCGGGTATTTGAAAACCGTGTTCATGGGGCATCGAAGGTGGCTTGGAAAAAATTACCCACGGAGAAAACATGAAGATCTGTTCGATGGGATAGTCAAGACCCTAAGATCCCCAGATCAGAGGAGAGGCAAAGAAATCAATGTGTTGTTGAAAAATTGGGAAGAGTACCCTACGATCGGGAAAGAAGCCATTGCCATAATTAAGGTATGGAAAAGAAATTCATTTTTCTAGGAGTTTCCATACTGGAAGATCCTTCGACCCTCTCATAGGCTTGATTTCATGAAGAACGTGCCCAAGAGACTCCTTAGCACCCGACACAACATGCCAGAGAGGTCCATCAAGGCACGACTTGATATGGTCCTAAGGGAGGATCTTCACGGAAGACGCCTTGATGGTGATGATCAGTCAGAGGGGTACATAAGGTCATCGTAAAGGGAAAAAGGTCAAGAAGATCGAATATTACTGCGACCCTTAGTGCTTCAGTCCAAGTTACAAGGAGATCAAGCAGTTTTCCAGGTAGCTCCTAGGAGTCAAAGTTCCTTATGGTTACTCTAGGAAGATAAGAAGATACCTAGATGAGCATTTTTTCAGGTAGCTCCTAGGCGGGATGAATTATCATGACTATGTGATGCTTGACACAGATACTTCCAAATGCACTCGGAGGGATAATGCATGAGCACGCCCGTAAAATGCTGTTTGGCCTCTGCAACTTTTTTGAGGTCATCTCTCGGAAGTCGATTGGTGTGAGGCAATTCGCAAGGCTACATAAGGAGATCGTGATGATACTATGCGAGCTTGAGATGTACTTTCCACCTATATTCTTCGATATTATGGTGCATCTACTAGTCCATATCGTGAAGGATATCATCCAACTCGGGCCAATATTACTATGCAGCATGATGCAATTCGAATGGATGAATTGACACATGAAAGGATATGTTTGCAACAGGCGTCCATATGGAAGCATAGAAGAGTGCATCTCTTTCTTCACGAATTATTTAAATATCGAGAAGTCTACTGCTCTTTCCGTCAATAGACACCTTGGCAGGCTCGCTGGATGGGGTCACCACAAGGGCCACCAAGAAATGCAGACTACCAAGGTCGATGCACCAACTTTGAAAGAGCAAACCTAATCACGCTACAACACATAGAATTGATCAATCCTTGGTTAGTAGAACACAAAAGGTTTATTGCGAAGAAGAGGACGAGAAACAAATAATCCAATAGCATAAATCCAATTTTACGCGTTGCTTAATCGTGGCGCACCATGTGCAATAGTCGTGGTGCACCACCATGTTGCACCAAGGGTATGCGCAGTATATGTGGCGCACCATGGGTAGCCTTTTTTGTGCACCATGGGGTAGTCTTTTTTCTAGTAGTGTCCAAGCAATTAATTAGAAAATTTCTTAAATGGTCTATCAACTTTCCGCGCATAAGCCTTCTGATCACCAACTCGTAAAAGCGCAAAAACAGGGCATGAACTTGCCGCGCACGAGCGTTTTGGTCGCACCGTGACGGTGACGGTGTCCGTTAGTTTGATGATGTGGCTGTCTATTTTTTTGCGATTTTCCCCCTAAAATTTTGATCCTTCTCATTTGTTCATCAGTAGGCAAGATGAATTGCGACGCTGTGCCCTGCCATCACCTCCGGCCGAAACTTCGGCGAGCATTTGCTGCTAGGGGAGCTCGCCTGAATCATCGATTTTTAGTCCACTTCTGCTAGGGGGAAGGAGGAGACGAAATTGAGGGTGACGGCCTATGGCCGGTGATGATAAGAAGAGACATCTCGTTGCTCGCGGAGAGCAGGGCCACGACGGACGTCCTCTTCCACGAGTAGGGAGCAAGGATGTGGTCTTCTGTTGCAGTGTCAGTGCTTTGCTATGGGCAACGTTCTACGGTGTCGAGCAGGGAAAGTGCTTCGACGAGCAGGTGAAGATTGTGTGGAATGGACACGACAGCGGTGGGTACCGATGGCGGCGGTAGTCTAGGGCTTCAGCGAGCATGGACAACAATGGCGGTGGATTACCGATGGTGGTCGATTCGGGACAACTACTGGGACACGAAAGAACAAGTCAATGAGTCTAGTGCCCCTAATTTGGATTTTCTTTTAGATTTTTATTTTATTTTTTGATTTTTAATTGGGCTAAAATGTTTGACCCAGTGCCTCAGAAAATTGCTCAGTTTTTTGCCGTGTCAGCCTTATAGGTGGGCCCCGCTAGTCAGAAACAGTGCCCAAACGGTCCGATGGAGGATCTACAAGTGAGAAGAAAGAAAAGTTTAGGGGCGAACGCAAAAAACATACTGGCACGTCAACTAATGGACCCGTTAGGGAGTGACCAAACAGCGAGTGCGCGGCAAGTTCTTGCCCGGCTTTTGCGCTTTCGTGAGTTGGTGACAGGAAGTTGATAGACTATTTTGGCATTTTGTTTTTCATTTTTGGGTGTGTACAACAAAAGGAAAAAAGAGTGGACGCTGGCACTCCAACTCAAATCAGCACCTCCTAATCATCCGGGCTAGTATAATTAAGCTTCAGTTCACAAAAATATCATATTTCAAAGTGTTAAGAACTTCCTGGTACAAGGCTCCAAGTTGCGTAGTAAGTTCAGTAGATTGCTTGATCAGCCGAGCTAGCTTAAAAAGGCCGCTCAATTCACTGTCCATGAGCTCTCTTCTTTGAAAGAGCAGTGCAAATCAAACAGCATTATTAGTTATGAGGGCAACCCGCCAACTGCTCGTACACTCACTCCTCCTGCTGCTCTGGATCTGCTTCTTCCTTCTTGCGATCCAAACCTCTGCCGCCGCCAGTGTTGCTGACAAGCTCGATAAGGGCCAGAACCTCACCGATGGCGAGACGCTCGTCTCGGCCGGCGGCTCTTTCACTCTGGGGTTCTTCTCTCCCGGGGTTTCCACCAAGAGGTACCTCGGCATATGGTTCTCCGTGTCCACCGACACGGTTTACTGGGTGGCCAACCGCGACCAGCCTCTGCCTGACAAGTCCGGCATGCTGGTGTTCGACGGCGTCGACAGCCTCGTCCTGCTCGACGGCTCTCGCCGGACGGTGTGGTCGTCAAACTTCATGGCCGCCTCTGCCGCGGTGGTTCAGCTTCTCGAGTCCGGCAACCTGGTCGTGCGCAACGGCAGCAGCGACACCTCCCTGTGGCAGTCGTTCGACCACCCGTCCGACACCTTGCTTCCCGGAATGAAGCTGGGCAGCAACCTTTGGACCGGAGGCGAGTGGCAGCTCACGGCGTGGCGCTCCGCCGACGACCCGTCTCCGGGGGACTACCGCCGCACGCTTGAAACCAAGGGGTTGCCGGAGATCGTGCTGTGGCACCGGGACGCCAAGAAGTACCGCACAGGCCCGTGGAACGGGCTCTACTTCAACGGCGTACCGGAGGTGTTCTGGTACGCGGACAAGTACCCGCTGCGGGTGACGACGAGCCCCTCGGAGAAGACCTACGGGTACACCGCTGCGCCCGGCTCGTTTCTGACCCGCGTCGTCGTGAACCACACCGGCGCGGCGGAGAGGCTGGTGTGGGACGTTCGCACCGGCGGGCAGTGGCGCTCCTACTTCAAGGGGCCGAGGGACACCTGCGACACCTACGCGAGGTGCGGGCCGTTCGGCCTTTGCGACGCTGGGGCGGCGTCGTCGGGGTTCTGCCGCTGCGTCCACGGGTTCAGCCCTGTCGTCCCCGCGTCGTCGTCCGCGCAAGAGGTGAAAGATAGCGCGGGCGGGTGCCGTCGGGACGCACCGCTGGACTGTGCCGGCGGGAGGACGACGGACGACTTCAAGGTGGTGCCAGGGGTGAAGCTCCCGGACACGCAGAATGCGTCGGTGGACATGGGCGTCGAGCTGGAGGATTGCAGGCAAAGGTGCTTCGCCGACTGCTCGTGCTTGGCCTACGCCGCCGCGGATATCAGGGGAGGTGGCGATGGCACCGGCTGCGTCATTTGGAAGGATGTCATCCTTGATCTTCGTTTCGTCGCCCGCGGCCAGAATCTCTACCTCAGGTTGTCAAAATCAGAATTTGGTATGTACTAGTACAAATTATCCATTCCACATTCCGCTTACTCTTCTTGGCATGGGCATTTTTCTGTCCGGCCGGAAATAAATTGACTAGATTTACACATATGTTGCCATGTTGGACTAAAATATATAATCTTGTCTTAACTCACAGTGACAGTAAAATAAGCTAATCATGACTCTAATCATATGGATATGTGCTAATTTTGGGGCTTTCAGAATATTTGCACATGACTCTAATCATATGGATATGTGCTAATTGCACTACTATACTTTTTGCTGCCACATAACACAGATGACCAGAAACGGTTTCCCACTGTACTTGTTCTCGCACCTGTAGCTTCGGCCGTCACTATTCTTCTGGTCGTATTTTTGATTTGGAGGAGACGGAACCGCACAATCATAGGTAAATCTACTCTTATGGCTCCGTTTTCTTGTTATTTTCCATGAAGGAGAGAAAAAGGAAAAATGCAAGATAAATACAATGTATACATGGTTTGGATTTTTTACCATATTGTTGAAACTTCAGTGGGTAGCAAAATATATTTCTCCCAGATGTTTCGAATAGGTAAAGTAAGCTCATTTTTAGCCAATGAAATTAAATTTTTGCACATTTTTCTTGGACCAGATATAAAGTAAAATTGTCTGGTTAAGACATAATATCATGAAATCTGTTTGAACTAATTTTCTCGAAACAGGCTTTTTCCCTAGTATATTAATTTGCTGGAATGGAATTTCCACTAATTTCTGCAAGGACTATGATATCCTATTTACTTACTCATAAACCCTCCTTGAAATTCCATATGATGGTTAAGGGCTAAGCGTAGTATTGTTCATAAATGTTTTTTTAGAGCATGCAAAATGCTTGCCATATTTGTATAGAAGGGGAGCAAAACAATTTACAAGATTAGCGTAACAGAACTGCTAACAATTGGTTCAGCTTAATACCTCACACACCGAAACTCAACGTGAATGCGATCAACGAGATATATCCGGTGGATGCGATCACAAAAGTTAATGTTCAATCCCCCAATATTTTTCTTCAGCCTCAACAAGCTGAAATTAACTCATTTTTTCTTCGAAAAGGGAAGCATCAGCCTCTACATCGATTGATGCATAATGCCATTAATAGTGAGGTTAACTCACTGGTAGTATTTGTTGTTCTACTTCAATAATGTTTGACTGCCATGGAGAAACAATGACTTGCCCATTGATCGAGATTTTGTCCACTAATTCCTGGGGCCAGACTCGGGCTTGTTTAAGACAACTTCTAGTGTACTAATCGTTATGTTCATGTTGCAGGTGTTATCCCTCAAAATCCAGCTATGGCAGTTCCTTCAGTTAGTCTAGCTATTATAAAGGGTGTTACTAAAAATTTCTCTGAAAGTAATATGATCGGTCAAGGTGGATTTAGCATCGTTTACAAGGTCAATCCTTTTTGTACTGAAGTGATCGTTATGGAAAACTATGGGAAGCGTACATTAATTTCTAAATTCTGCACCTCTAGCTATTTGTAACATCTGAAATTCCAAATCTCCAGGGGCAGCTGCCTGAAGGAAGAACGATTGCGGTCAAGAGGCTAAAACAATCGGCACTCACAACGAAAGGCAAGAAAGATTTTGCGAGAGAAGTGGAGGTGATGGCTGGGCTCCGACATAGCAGTCTCGTCCGTCTCCTTGCTTACTGCAATGAAGGCAAGGAGCGGATACTCATCTATGAATACATGAAGAATACGAGCCTGAACGTCCACATATTCGGTACTCCTTGCTTACTGAGAACTGTCTCAGGTAGCCGTTTTTCTCTTATCTGATGCAAGCATGTAACGAACCTGTATTTGGCACTGACAGGCAATGCTAACCTTCGTGCTTCACTGAACTGGCGAAGGAGGCTGGAACTAATCCACGGGATCGCTCATGGCGTAGCGTACCTTCATGGAGGATCGGGCGACAATGTCATCCACCGGGATCTCAAGCCAGGCAATATTCTTCTAGATGACGAATGGAGGCCTAAGATCGCAGACTTCGGCACCGCCAAGTTGTTCGCCGTTGATCAGCCCGGACCTGAACAGACGATCGTTGTCTCTCCGTAAGTATAATTAATAATCACCGTCTTGCTTAACAAATACTGTACATTATTCCTATTAGTTAGGATCTTTGTTCAACATTCATATTGATTATTAAACCTGACATTTATTGACTTTCGCCAAGGGGATATGCCGCTCCAGAGTACGCGCGGCAAGGGAGGATGACGCTCAAGTGTGACGTCCATAGTTTCGGAGTGATCCTTCTGGAGACACTCAGCGGGCAAAGGAATGGTGACACGCAAAGCCTCATTTCGCATGTCAGTCCTACTAGCTCATAAACTCACTCAGTTTCTTCTACATATTTAATAGTACAACAAGAAATTCTAGTACTCTGAAGATTTTGTAACTAGTTTTTCGGAAGCTATTCTTACAGGCCTGGGGACTATGGGAGCAGAACATGATCGTGGAGCTTCTCAACACGGCAATGGTGCCACTTCCTGAATCCGAGCCTGAGCTCTTGTCTGAGCTAAAACGGTGCATCCAGATTGGGCTCCTCTGTGTCCAGGAAACGCCCTGCGACAGGCCGGCCATGTCTGCAGTAGTGGCAATGTTGGCGAGCCCAACCTTGCAGATCGACCCTCCAAGAACGGCGGCAGTGATTGATAGTGAAGGAGCCGTGCCTTCAAATTCATCCCATGGGCTTGAGACCGATCTCTTGAGAGCCACTACAACAGATTTGACATGAATCGCAATGTCGTCCGTGAGAGTGAGACCAACGGTTATTGCCTAGTGATCAGTTTAACTTACCGGTAGGAATTATCAAATTTCCTGATTCCATGTTTTTTTTGTTTAAGCATAGAGAAATATATCTCTAAAAATGTTTTATTGATCATGAGTGCACCGTAGTGTTTGTAATTGTCAATACTCTGTTATTCTAACTAGCACGGTGGTCATCACAAATGCGAGGCCAACATCTTCACTCTTTAATTATTTTGTCTATTTTCTATTTAGTTACTTATAATCATGCAATTCATATAACTAGCATGGTGGCCCTCGCAAATGCGAGGGCATCACCTATCATCATCTTTACTATGCCGAAGTTGACTGGAAATATCAGTACATTCTATTGAAAATAATAAATTATATAGCCACCATCTATATATGGCATGCATAGAAGACATCTTTAATAGTTTTAACTTTACGGGTGAAATATTATTAGGGTAATTCCAATACACTACATTAATGAATATATGTGAAGTTTGTGCATGATATTAAAATGTAATATACAATTAAAGTTAGCTGGTTATTTTATGTGATTTTAGATAAGTATGTGAGGCTAAACTTGATATTTTTAAATAATTAGGGTTTGCTTGAGCTATGGTCCTATGATGTTTAGTCCCCATCTAATGGTATAAAAATATTTTTAATATAAGGTAAAACAAAAAAGAATTGCAATTCTAGTTTTATATGATCTTTCTACTTCTTGTTTCCTTCATTTGGTAATTCCAATACACTACATTAATGAATATATGTGAAGTTTGTGCATGATATTAAAATGTAATATACAATTAAAGTTAGCTGGTTATTTTATGTGATTTTAGATAAGTATGTGAGGCTAAACTTGATATTTTTAAATAATTAGGGTTTGCTTGAGCTATGGTCCTATGATGTTTAGTCCCCATCTAATGGTATAAAAATATTTTTAATATAAGGTAAAACAAAAAAGAATTGCAATTCTAGTTTTATATGATCTTTCTACTTCTTGTTTCCTTCATTTGGTGTATGACACTATCCCGTGCGTGAAATACATAACCACTTAGATATGGTCATATGGATAGTCTACAATATACAACTTAGATATGATAATACCTTTTGTTTCAAATTTATTGATCTTACTTTATTTTGTCATGTTTGTGTAATATATTTTGCAGATCAAGAACAATAGCATATCATTTATTTCTAATGGATATAATATTTTGTTAAACTATGTTTTAACTCTATTAATTCTAACGCTACTATCTTTAGTCCATTAATTCCGCTCTCTGCCCTCCTACTCAATTGTATTTATCGTGTGATGCAACATGCCTACACGGTCATGGATGGCATAGTTTTGGCATTTTTCAAGCTACCACTTTTCGTACCTAAATACACCTCTGTCAAGATACACGGGGTCTAAAGTAAAATAAGATCGTATCCATATGCTTTGGAGTTTTTTCTGTCTCCACTTCATACGTAAATCCTCGTATTTCGTGACACGCATGTGCCCGTATGCTAAAAATGGATTGCATTTATCTGCTTTGAAGTTGTTTTCCGGCCCTGATCTATTTTCGATCAATTTTAGAGATTTCTTCATGACTAATTAGCTTTAGTGTTGGATTTTGTATGTCGTGTCCAGCACGGATCACATCGGCATAAATCTTGTCAATCGAGGTTGTGGTTGTCTATGGCTTCCGATTTCCAGTTAATCAAGGATATATATTTTACATGAAGTATAATTTATATATAATCCAAATCATACATTTTCTCATAGTATGTGTTTGGAAAAAATTATACATGCTTGGAAGGATATTAGAAGTCCAATATTAGTCCATATAGGATTTTGTAATCAAGCAAGATAAGAAGATAGAAACTCATGCTAGGTAAAATAATTGTGTTAGCCTGATCAATATGACAGATCCATATAAATGTCAATTGAGTCACTAGTCATGCATGGACCGTTTGTGTTTCGTGTTTGAGTGTGTCGGTTTCATATCAATTTCCTAATCGATTCAAATTCAATTGATGACAATAGCAAAACAATCTAATTCGTTAAACATGTGTCAATAGTAGATACTAATGGTGGCAATATAAAATTAGGTACACAAAAGTTATGAACTGGTACAAAAGAAACTCAAACAATCTCACTTACATGCCAGGCTGTCAACTGAGCACTGGTACTGGTATGACTGCTCGACGGGTTCACCTAGCCGTACGTATGTATTTCTGCCCATCTAAACTAAACCTCCATAAATTATACGTAGTCTCTCTTCAAGAAACCTATGTGAAGCAACGTCCAGTTATTATAGTAAAAAAAAGGAAGGTCCGGTTTAATAGCTACGGTAAAACACGTATGATGTCACTGCTGACATCATCAAGTGGGTTCCAGCCGAACTTGGTATTGGCATGTCGTGTTCTTTGTTGGCTCAGTCGTTCAAGGAAACATAATTTCAAGTTCGATGTATTTTCTGACTCGTGCCATTTTATTTGTACGTATTAAATCTAGACCATTATAATTAGGATCCACCGTATGATTAACGGAGGAGATAATTTGGTACATGTGGATCAACGTGGTGCCTTGAAAAACACCCTTATATTGCTTTTAATATATAATAAATGTTAATAAGATATGATATGAGATGATTTGTAACCACCGGATTTATCATGCGAATGAAACATTAGAGCTTCATGAAACATCTTTAATCATCTTTACTTTTCATACAAACTAGCACAATGCGAGGGCATCGTCACATTTTAGCTGGTTTGTTAGACATGATGGGATGAGAGGGTTTTTTCTTTGCTAATGAACATCTATTACTCAAAAAAATCTGGGATCAGGAGTGGATCGTCTTTAAGGTGTATAAGTTAATCAAGAAATATGTTTATACATTGATGGACACTTACCATATGGGACATATAATAATACGTTTTTTATCAACCATTCATGCTAAATAAATATTGCATTTGTAAAACATCCTTAATTTTTTTTGATTTTGGGGTAAATGATTGTTAGACTATTTAGAAAAGAACACTGCAATGATGACCATATGTGTGAATTGTGCATGATATTAAATTGGTAGGTGTAAGTTAAGTAGAGACCATATGTTGTATGTGATGTTAGATCAACACTCAAGGCTAAAATTTACATTGTCAAATAAATAAGGTTGAGCAATGACCCAACGATGTTTGCACCATTCCAATGGAACCGGAAATATCCTCTTAATAATGTAAAACAAAAAATAATGTATCCTCGATAAATATATATTGGTCAACTGAATAGTATGGATTTTTATTACACTTGTATGTGATCTTTCTACCTCTTGGTGCTTTCATTTGTTCTAAAAACAATACACAAATTCCTATGTGGTGTGTCCCTCATATCAGTTCCACCCTTATGGTCGTTTGTCCGTCTTCGCGTTTTCTTTGTCGTCAGCTTAGGTGTAGCTCTCCGTGAACCTTTACGTTAGCCCCGATAGAATGATCTCATAAAATACTAATTCACCATAAGGTCGTTTGCTAATTGGGTTTACCGTGAGCATGCTCACCGAAAATGATTAGCCGATAGGATTACTGCCTTTTATGTGTGCCCTTTGCACAAGATATATGTCTGATTTCCTGTAGTGGGAGTATGTGACTCTGCCTTTTATGTGTGCCCTTTGCACAAGATATATGTCTGATTTCCTGTAGTGGGAGTATGTGACTCTGTGGACCAGAATATTTATATAGGCAAAATATGTGTTCATTGGAGTTTGTAAGGACATAACTTTTCTAATGTGGAACTTTTACACCTTTTCAATTCTGAACATAATTTATATATCCAGAATTGTCTATGAAGGATAGTTGGCAAATGCAAGAATTTCTAGAATGATGTGATGTGTTTTTCTATTTTCTATTGGATTAATCATTGGCTTGAGTATGAGCCAGATGCTTGATATAATAAAAATATGTGTTTAGGATTTTGCATTATCATTGGAATGTGGATAATATTTTTCTTATATTAGTGTGGAACTTTTACGCCTTTTGTATAGTAAATATAAGATGTGCATATGAATAAATCGTCCATCAAATAGAGTAACTACCTCTTTAACTCTGTAATTCCCTTCAAGTTGAACCTCCTCTATGCCCTTTTTATTTGTTTTGAAAAGAACCATTTCGATCTCCTCCCAGTTTTCATTACCTTCAATAACTGATAAATGCTAGATGGGGGAGAGATTAATCAAACTCCAAAGTAGGTTAGGTATCGTACATTAGTTTATTTCCACCACACTATCATGCTGGTTGAGTTTGTGTCATATGGAATTAAAGATTATTGGCTATCTATGATGTTTTACGTTTTTAGACAGCCATACCATGGTACAAGGCAATCTCTGCCTTGCCAGGAGTGCATTTCTAGCACCATTGTGCTTCCGATGTCTTAGGGTCCTACTCTCTGTATTGAATTTTCCATACTATATGCAGAACTTGTGACCTGAATTTCATATTTACAAATTATGTTTTCTATTTTTTTTATTTAGTGATATTGTATGCATGTATATGCCCAAAACGGTATACTTTAGAGTTTCTAATATGTATTAAAACAAGGCTGAACTTTCATGTCTTTTCTATCTTAAATATTAGATGTATGGCCGGATGAATCTTCCACGAAGGACTAACGGCCTATTTGACTCTGTAATTCCCTTCACCTAAAACCTCCTCTCTACCCTTTTTATTTGTATTGAAAAGAACCATCTCAATCTTCGACAGTTCCCATGACCTTCATCAACCGATAAAGGCTCTCATAGAAAAGGGGGACTAATCAATCTCCAAACTTAATATTGGTGTGGTACATTAGTTTGCTTTTCAACCTAACTAGCAAGGTGGCCCTCGGGATATCAAAAAATTATGTATTACCTTATATTATTAAAATATTATTTTATCGTATTTAACCACTAAATTGCAAAAATAATGTCATTTTACACATATATACATTTATAAAGGTGCATCTTTGGCTTTTGATTTATATATGAATGTATGTCTTTGTTTCTAATAAATAAACATAATCATGAAACACTTCTGGAGGAATTCTTGTTTAAGTCAATTTAGCTTCAAGTACTCCAACAAACTAACCGGTAATTTGCACATCTGCTAAATAAATAGTTGTATGATCGTTGGCGTAGATCTGCAGATATATATCTAGTCTGCTTGTTGTTTGTGGTTATATATAGTAATCTGATTTTCTTGCGGCTATTATCCTCGATAAAAATGATAGACATGTGCCGAGTCTAGCTTCAATATATGATTAAGATATGTATTTGTATAAAGAAACAAAAAAATTAACCATCCAATGAATGACACACCATTAGGTCTTTGGTTTGAGTAATCAACCCCCGATGACAAACTCCATAGATGATTCTAATGTTGTTGTCTAGTTACTCCTAAAGCGTTCTTTAAGTGAGCCGACCCTTAGAAATCTTGGACATCTCCAGTAGTACCAATTATCTACAAATCATAAGATGATAAATTGTCTATTGGCTATGATTTTTTTATAGGGATCCAACCATCTATATGTACATTGCATTGTATTATCATATATGTGTGTTGTAGACTAATATGTTTAGACCAGGTTTCACATGTGTTTGTTGTTTATCGTCCAACTAATATTAAATGTACATATAAAGTATTTTTCATGTCACCACCTTGATCTTTAAATATCTATGTGTTATTTAAAGTCTTATATCTTATGTTAAACACATTGAAAAGTCGATCTGACTTTGGTTAGTCAAATGTTTATTTCACTTGCTAGAGTTGGGGAGCATTTTTTATGTTGTGATAGAAGTTTTAGTTGTTTCTTCAATAAAATTGGGGGAGATTCTTCTTTCTGAAGAAACCTGTTTAAAGCCATTTTTTTTTCTTTGTGTTATACATATTCTATTATATTGGAGTACAAAACTTTTATTACTAACAATAATTTTCTTCTTCATAAATACTGAAATTATTCATACAATCCAATGAAAGTTCAACATATTAACTTATGCATGTTCCACTATATCATTTGCTTTGAAACATACATGGAAATACTTTAGGAATTCATCAAAAAAGTTATATGGGTCAAACTACAACTTAAAGGATCACAATTGGTTGAGTTTTAAACTTCTCAAATATAAGGCTATTAATTTCATGTAATGACGCCTAAATATCCTCTCATGATTTTATAAATGGGGCGACGATTAAACGGGCGTTTAAACTGCAATTGTGCAAGGTTCCGGACGATTAAATGGGGGCGTTTATAGACTTGGAGTCGATTGCGCGTATTGCTTGGAGATAGTCCATGGCAGAAGGAACATTTGGTACTACATTACCAAACGTTCTTTTCTCATGTTTTTTTTTTCGAAACAGGAAACGTTCCTTATCAACTTGCCACAATTTGAGCAGCCTTTTTTACTTGCTGGCAAAACGAAACATAAACAAGGTCCTGCTTATTTATTTATTTATTCCCTCGGTGTTGATGATAAAGATATGGAGTACAAGGCATAGGAAGGGAGATCGTTTATTTGTTCTCGGCATGCATTTTGATACCCAGCTGCACTGCACTTGGTCGGGCTCCTCCGATCAAGGCCTACTTGAGGCCAACATGCTCTTCTTCCCTCACAGAGGCGGGGAGGATGGAGCAGGGATGTTGGGCGCGTCGAGTAATACCTTCTTTGCACACTGCTGGGTGGTCTAGCGACATCATCTGCTGGCCAAAACAGAGAGATTATTACAGTTTGGATTTTGTTATGAATTGCTCGATAAACGAGCAAAATTGTAGTACACTTGAGGAGGTGACAAACCGCTGGAAGGGCCTGGAACGCTTGTAACCAGCAAAGACGCGGCCAGCGTGCTCTTCTTGCCTTGCTGAGGAGGGGAGGACGGAACAGGAATGTTGGGTGTATCCAGCAATATCTTCTCTTCCTTAGCGCCGTGTCCACGCCAGAATTCATACCCTGGACACAAAAACAAATACTTATCACTGCTTCAGTTTTCTTAGCTCTTGCTAATGGCTAGAGAAACAAGCTAAATATATATGAGCAATAAGGAGATCGATGACGACGAACCGCTGGAAGGGCTGTCTCCCGAAATAACCAGTAAGGACGATGCAGTCCTTGGATTCTCTGCTTGAAGAAGCTGCCTTGGCGTTGCCATGTGCACCACCTGGCTCATGGCCAGGACAAGGACCACCAAGTTCATGAGTTTCTTCGTCGCCATTTTTCTCGATCGTCTGGTTCTTGGACGCCACAAAGGGTGCAACTTATAGTGGAGGGATATAGTCCTGCCTGCACACTTCTGAATGCTTGCCCGCGTGTTAGCAGTTTATGACAGGTCTCTTCCCATAGGTGGAATCAAAATCTAGTAGTCTGCCACGAGTGCCAAAACTGCACATGCGGATGCTCTTTGCTTTGATAATTTGTTCAACGACGTGAAACAACACATCAATGGGTTATCGACGCATTTCCTGTGTCCATGTAGCTCAGCCATGTAATTATGTTAGGATATAGTCGTTCGAACATCGGTGTTGGATAGGAAACAAAAGAGTGTATTTCACTTTTTACTTCCTACTTATGCATCTGTGATATCGAGTGAATTTTTCTCCATATTAGCTCTTTTAGAAGCTTTGGATCCTCACCTTTTGACGCGTGTCTATTGGGCAAGGTGTCAGGTGACGGCCAAGGTTAAGAAATACCCCGACTACGACGTGGAATGTGACAGATGGGATATAGTCGTCGCCGTCGCTCTCCTTCTTGAAGGGCTTGCTTGATACGCTTCGACTTGGTGCACTTGGCGTGTGGTGGGAATACTCTGGAGGGCGCAACGGTTTAGGATCATCTATGTTTAGTCGAGCTGCTGTTGTGTGGCATTCTTTTCTCTTTTCTTTTTTTCTTTTGGCCTTACTTGTGCTGCGGCCCCAGCATGTCAGTTGGTTCGGGTGATTTGCTATATTAATATAGCGGGGCGAAAGCCTATTTCGAGGAATGTGACAGATAGATAAGATAAATCTTGACAGAATAGTCTTTCCTATCTTTACATATTTTATCGCGCCACATCGACGTAACATGTTGTTTCTATCTAACAATCAACAACAAAGTACTAAACTAGGATAAAATCATGTTTAAATCCTCCTTAATGGGATATTTCAGTGGAAGTTCCACTAAATAGGGTAATATGTATCACAAATGCACAACTACGGGGTAAAAGTGGAATCCACTCGAAGCAAAAAAAATGATTATGTTTTTGAAAAGGGGAATGTAGAACCAGCCTCTGCATCAATCAATTCCCATAACCAGGTTTCATGTATTGTTTCGAAAATTAAGGTTTACATCTCATGGATCATCGAGGATGTAAATAAAAATCAACCAGCACAAGAAAAATAAAACAAGATGCCTATGCATCATGTATTCTTATATTCTTCTAGTAACCGCCAGCCACCCTAGTTGTTGATGATCTCCAGAGCAATCGTCTTCAGACAGCTGCAGATAGAATTCATAAGTGCCCATTATGCCTCTCGGAAACAATAGGACCACTCGTGGATCCAGTGTATAGTCATATGAATAGCCTGTAAACAATTAGCATTTTTGCTCTTATTAACAACGAAAAAAGCGTGGGCTTTAGAACGCTATAGTGTGCTAATAGCGCGCTATTTTTCAAAATAGCGTTTCACAAAAAAATATGAAAAATCAGGATTTCAGCAGCTATAAAACCACATATATAGCATTTTGTATCTATAAAACCACAGATATAGCATTTTGCAGCCAAACATCAACTAGAGAAGTAGAGATAGTTCACATAGTCCATAACTCCATATCATATAGCTAAAATCATAACCATAGTTCAGAATTCACAGTTTCACACACACTAACATAGAGTCATAGACACATAGTTCACATAGTCCACAACACAACCACAAGTTCAACAAGGATCAAGTAAACATCATAAAATGGCAGAATAAAGTTACTTAATCTGATCAACATGATGAATTGACATCAGAAAGTATCTCTAGATAATCTCTGAAATCGGCAATTCTACAGCTAGCCTAATTCTTCAGAAAGTATCTCTAGATAATCTTAGTCATGCAGATATTTTTTTTTCGAAATGGGGGTGTGCCCCGGCCTCTGCATCCAAAGGATGCACACAACCCTTTTTATGTAGGGGTTCGTAGCATGGAAAACAAAAATTTTCTATCGCATACAAACAAACAAGCCAAGATCTATCTACTAGATTGTAGCAACGAGTCGATGGTATAACTTACCCTCGAAGATTCCAAAGCGTTTAACGAGAGCGGATTCTCGGGTGATGTAGTCGTATTTTCCGATCTCAAGATCGTAGACGATCCTTCCGTATCGCGCCAGCGCCCGCATGATCGGTCACACGTTCGGTACTCGATTTAAGACCTTCCTCTCCTTGTTCCAGAAAATGGAGGTTGTAGCACTCTCCTCGCGATTCCGAAGACAACGGCGTGGTACCTAAGTAGAGGGAGATCCCGCAGGCTTCGCTTAAGCCAAGCAGTATGGTGGAGCTTATGAGAGAGGCTATTAGTGGTCTAGTAATTAGACACACCAATTAGAAGGCTCTAAACCAATTAGAAGGCTCTAAACCGTGGCTAAAGCAATTAGAAGCTCTAAACCAAAATGGCTCTAAACCGGAGATCTAGAGTAGAAAGTTATGTGTCTATGGAGCAGCCCTCCTTATATGGGAGGGGGTCCTTGGCGCCAGGGAGGAGGAGTCCCTCCCAACTCGCCTAGGCTGGCCGGCCGAGGAGTCCAACTCCTCCTCCAAAGTTGGTTCCAACTCCTCTTGCTTGTTTCCCACGGTTTCTTGTTTTGGCGGTTGACTTTCAAACCGACATTTGACTTTTCTGCTTTAGGATTCAATTTAATCCTTTATTTGGGACAGCAAGAACACTTAGTACATGATGCAATCATTCAATGAGCAATGACACATTCATGTACCCTTCCCCGGAGTGCGGACAATCCGAACCTTCTAGAACATTCCCGATGAAAACACGAAATCATTCCCGAACTCAAACGGACTTTCCTTATATGAATCTTATTCTCCGGACCATTCCGGATCACCTCGTGATATCCGGATCCCATCCGAGACTCGAACAATATTCGGTCTCTTTCTCATAATACCATAACTACTCAAACAACGTCGAATCCTTAAGTGTGTCTCCCACGGTTCGTGAATTATGCGGACATGATCGAGACACTTCTCGAACAATAACCAATAGAGGAATCTGGAAATTCATATGGCTCCCACATATTTCTACGATTACTTTGATCGAATGAACCACTTACATACGATACCAATTTCCCTTTGTCTCACGATATGTTACTTATCCGAGGTTATGATCGTCGGTATCTCGCATACCTAGTTCAACCTCACATCGATAAGTACTCTTTTCTCGTTCCGTGATATGTGATCCCTTGTGACCAAGTCACATGCTTGCAAGCTAATTGGATGACATTCCACCGAGAGGGCCTGAGTATATCTATCCGTCATGTGGATGGACAAATCCCACTTGATCCATGTGTTTCAACCAATACTTTCCGAACACTTAATGCCACCTTTATAGCCACCACGGTGTGGTGTTTGATGTCATCAAAGCATCCATCCGTAAAGGTGATATGCATGATCTCATGGTGAAGGAATTAGGTTACTATGTATCGTAAAGCATATAGCAATTGAACTAATGAAATGACTTGATCTTTATGCTACGCTTATCTATAGGAGTATGTCCACCATATCATTCTCCTAACGATATGATCTTGTTGTTGATAACATCTCAATGTTCATGATAGGGAAACCACAATCATTAATCAACCAACAAGCTAGTGAAGTATAGAGGCTATACTAGGGACTTCAAATTAAGTTTACAAAACACACAAGTATCAATGTTTCCTTGTTAATACTATTATAGCATGAATGTAAACATTTATCATAAACACAAAGATATAATAATAACTACATTTATTATTGCCTCTAGGGCATATCTCCAACAGTCTCCCACTTGCACTAGAGTCATCTAATCTAGATTACATGGTAATATACCGAACACCCATGGCAGTTTGGTGTTGGTCATGTTTTGCCCTCGGGAGGGGTTTAGTCAACGGATCCATACATTCAGATCGTGTGTACTTTGCAAATCTTTATATCCCCATCACGGATATGTTCTCGAATAGCGTGAAAACGCAGCTTGATATGCTTCAGCTTCTTGTGTGACCTTGGTTCTTGCGCATTGGCTATGGCGCCCATGTTATCACAATAGATAGACATTGGGTCCAGCGCACTTGGAACCACACCCAGCTCTGTAATGAACTCTTTCATCCATATCGCTTCTTGTGAAGCCTCCGAAGCACCATGTATTCGATTGTTGAAGATCTCGCCACAACGCTTTGCTTTGCACTCCTCCAGCTAACTGCTGCACCATTCAAAATAAATACGTATCCGGATTGTGATTTAGAATCATCTGGATCGGTGTTCCAACTAGCATCGGTGTAACCATTAACAACGAGCTGTTCATCACCTCCATAAGAAAGAACCATATCCTTAGTTCTTCTCAAGTACTTAAGGATGTTTTTGATCATTGTCCAATGATCCACTCTGGATCACTTTGATATCTGCTAGTTAAACTAACAAAGATATGCAATGTCGGGTCTAGTACATAGCATGGCATACATTAGAGATCCTATGGCTGAGGCATAGGAGTCTTACTCATCCTTTCTCTATCTTACGCGATGTCGGACTTTGAGTTTTACTCAAGGTCGTATTAGCAACATGGGCAAGAACCCTTTCTTGCTTTCTTCCATTCCAAATCTCTTTAGAACTTTGTCCAAATATGTACTCTGTGACAATGATATTTGGCGTTCGATCTATCTCTATAAATCTTTATGCCTAATATGTAAGCTGCTTCGCCAAGATCCTTCATTGAAAAACTATTATTCAAATATTCCTTGACACTATTAAGAAGGTCTACATCATTCCCAATCAACAATATGTCATCCACATAGTATTAAGAATGCTCTGAGCTCCCACTCACTTTCTTGTAAATACAAGCTTCTCCATAAGTTTGTATAAAACCAAAACTTTTGATTACCTTATCAAAGCGTTGATTCCAACCGGGATGCTGCTTCAATCCATAGATGGACCGTTGAAGTTTGCATACCTTGTTAGCATCTTTAGGATCGACAAAACCTTTGGGTTGCATCATATACAACTCTTCATCAATGTCTCCATTGAGGAATGCTTTGTTTGACATCCATCGCCATATCTCATAATCATAATATGCAGCGATTGCTAACATAATCCTCACAGACTTTAGCCGCTACCGGTGAGAAAGTCTCATCGTAGTCAACTCCTTGAATTTGTCGAAACCCTTTTGCGACAAGTCGAGCTTTATAAACGATAACATTACCATCGACATCTGTTTTCTTCTTGAAAATCCATTTGTTCTCGTGACCCTTCCGGCCATCCGTAAGTCCACCAAAGTCCTTACTTGGTTTTCGTACATGGATCCACTCTCGGATTTCATGGCTTCTTGCCATTTATTGGAATCTGGGCTCATCATCGCTTCCTCATATGTCTCGGGGTCATCGGTGTTGTCCACCACCATGACATTTATAACGGAATCATACCAACTGGAGGTGGTACGAGTTCTCGTTGACCTCCGAGGCTCTGTAGCAACTTCAACCGAAGTTTCATGATCATCATCATTAGCTTCCTCTCTTATTGGTGCAGGCACCACAGGAACTTCTTCCGGTGCTGCGCTACTCGCAATTTCGAGAGAAGGTTCAACAACCTCGTCGAGTTCTACTTTCCTTCCAGTCAATTCTTTCGAGAGAAATTCCTTCTCTAGAAAGGATCCATTCTTAGCAACGAATGTTTTGCCTTCGGATCTATGATAGAAGGTATACCCAATAGTTTCTTTTGGGTATCCTATGAAGACGCATTTTTCCGCTTTGGGTTCAAGCTTGTCCGGCTGTAACTTCTTTACATAGGCTTCGCATCCCCAAACTTTAAGGAACGACAATTTAGGTTTCTTCCCAAACCATAATTCATACGGTGTCGTTTCAGCAGTTTAGACGGTGCCCTATTTAAAGTGAATGCGGCTGTTTCTAATGCATAACCCCAAAATGATAGCGGTAAATCTGTAAGTGACATCATAGAACGAACCATATCTAAGAGAGTTCGATTACGACGTTCGGACACACCATTACGCTATGGTGTTCCCGGCGGTGTCAATTGTGAAAGTATTCCGCACTTCTTTAAATGCTCGCCAAACTCGTAACTTAGATATTCACCTCCACGATCAGAACGTAGAAATTTAATCTTCTTGTTACGTTGATTCTCTACCTCACTTTGAAACTCCTTAAACTTCTCGAAAGTTTCGGACTTATGTTTCATGAAATAGATATATCCATATCTACTCAAGTCATCCGTGAAGGTAAGAACATAACGATAACCACCGCGCGACGCTACACTCATTGGACCACACACATCGGTATGTATGATTTCCAATAAGTCCGTAGCTCGCTCCATCATACCAGAAAATGGAGTCTTAGTCATTTTTCCCATCAGACATGCTTCGCATCTTTCAAGTGATTCAAAATCAAGTGATTCAAGAAGTCCATCGGAATGGAGTTTCTTCATACGTTTCACTCCGATGTGACCAAGACGACAGTGCCACATATAGGTCAAATTATCGCTTGATTTCAAACGTTTAGCCTCAATGTTGTTGATATGTGTATTTCCACTATCGAGATTCAATAAGAATAGACCATCTATCAAAGGTGCATGTGCATAAAACATATTACTCATATGAATAGAACAACCATTATTCTCAGATTTAAACAAGTAACCGTCTCGCAATAAACAAGATCCCGATATAATGTTCATGCTCAACGCAGGCACCAAATAACAATTATTTAAGTATAAAACTAATCCCGATGGTAGATGAAGGGGTAGCGTGCCGACCGCGATCACATCAACCTTTGATCCGTTTCCCACGCGCATCGTCACCTCGTTCTTCGCTAGCTTCCGTTTATTCTGCAAAGACTTTGTTTGAGTTACAAATATGAGCAACCGAACCAAGATCAAATACCGAGCACTACTACGAGTACTAGTGAGATACACATCAATAACATGTATATCGGATATACCTTTCTTCTTGATGTTGCCGTTCTTGATCCGCCAAGTACTTTGGGCAATTCCGCTTCGATGACCTTCTCCCTTGCGGTAAAAGCACTCGGTTTCCTGGCTTAGGTCAGCCCTGGTCTTCTTCGTCGGCGTGGTAGCTTTCTTACCACCCTTCTTGAAGTGTCCCTTTGCTTAGACTTGCCTTTCTTGAATTTTGTGGTCTTATTGACCAACAACACTTGGTGCTCTTTCTTGATCTCCACTTACAGATTTCAACATGGCAAAGAGTTCGCAACGTCTTGTTCATGTTCGCATGTTGTAGTTCATCACAAAGTTCTTGTAACTTGGTTGTAGTGATTGGAGGACGGTAAATCCCCAAAGCATTAGGAATCACTATACCCAAGCTTTGAAGTTTGTTTGCGTGCCTGCACATCTTAAGCACATGCTCACTTGTGACTGCCCTCTTCCATCTTGCGGTTAAAGAACTTTTCGAAGCCTCATAGCTTTCAATTGCCGCATGAGTCTCAAAAATCAATTTGAGATCCTCGACAATATCATATGGGTCCGACTCTTCAAACCTTTTACGAAGCTCGATTCTAAACCATACAAGATAGCACACTGAACTATGGAGATCGATTCTTCGGCGAGGTAAACATTCTTTACTTCATCGGAAGCGGTGGTGCGGTGGGTCACCCAGTGCATCGGCACATAGGTCAAATTACCAGCTGTGAGGATAATCCTCAAATTGCGGAACCAATCCGCGAAGTTGCTTCCATTGTTTTTCAACTTTTCTTTCTCTAGGAACGCATTAAAATTGATGGTAGGGGCTGCCATTGATCTACAACATATTTGCAATAGTTTAGACTAAGTTTATGACAAATTGAGTTCAAATTAATAATAAAATTAAACTAGGTGAACTCCCACTCAAAACAATATCCCTCACATTGTTTTAGCGATCACACGAACCAAATCCACCACATCAACACCGATCATCACGAGAGTTGATATAGTTTCAATGGCGAACAATCATCATGTTCATCATATCTACTATACGATTCATGCTTTACCTTTCGGTAATCCGTGTTCGAGACCATGCATACATGCTAGGCTCGTCAAGATCAAACCTTAGTTTCGCATGAGCAAATCTGGCTTGCTCACGTTGTATATACTTGCAGAATCTAGCACCCGATCATCACGTGGTGCTTGAAACAACAAGCTTTAGCAGTGCTAACTAAGGGTGAACACTTTATGATTTGAAATTGATGTGCATGAGGGATCATCTTATAATGCTACCGCTGCCTACTAAGCAATACAAGATGCATAAAGGATTAACATCACATGCAATTCAATATATATGTGATATGATATGGCCTTTCTTCTTCGTGCCTCCGATCTCCATCTTTAAGCACGAACATGATCTCCATCATCACCGGCATTGCATCAAGGTCAATGACGCTTCTCCATGGTTGTCGTCCACCGGCTTCAACTATTACAACTACTTTGAATAGACACGGGTCTTAACATAAATTAAAGACAACCATATGGCTCTCGCGGTTGTCGACTTACAATAAGGAACATTGCATACATCAAATATAATCACAATCATGGCCATATCACATCATCAGACACCCCAAAACAAAGTTAGACGCTTCTACTTTCTTTGCATATTTTACGTGGTTTGGGGCTTTCAATAAGTGTCGTTCTAACTTACGAACAAGAACCACAACATTGATACTAGCATTGTTGATTACCCGTTGTAAATTGGATCTTAACTATGCTAGGAGAAACATGCACCCATAAAGCCACTTATGCAATACAAGTTACATGTCAAGCGTGGAGCAAGTCTCATGAGCGATGTCATGTAAGGTTAGCCGCCGCTTCATCCCAACATACCGCAAGATGCAAAGTACACAAAAGCAATCTACAATAAAAGCATCAACGCCCACAATGACCATTGTGTTCTACTCGCAACAGATCTACATATAGACTGGCTCGATACCCTTTGTAGGGTTCGTAGCATGGAAAACAAAAATTTTCTATCGCATACAAACAAACAAGCCAAGATCTATCTACTAGATTGTAGCAACGAGTCGATGGTATAACTTACCCTCGAAGATTCCAAAGCGTTTAACGAGCGGATTCTCGTGGGTGATGTAGTCGTACTCCGATCTCAAGATCGTGTAGACGATCCTTCCTGGCCACGTTAAAGTAGCGCTCATGATCGGTCACACGTTGATTTTCGCGAAGACCTTCCTCTCCCTTGTTCCAGGCAGGCGGAGGTTGTAGCACTCTCCTCGCGATTCCGGTGACTGTGGCAGTCTAAGGAAGTAGAGGGAGATCATGCAGGCTTCGCGGTGCGTAGTATGGTGGAGCTTATGAGAGAGGCTATTAGTGGTCTAGTAATTAGACACACCAAGTAGAAGGCTCTAAACCAATTAGAAGGCTCTAAACCGCTGGCTAAAGCAATTAGAAGCTCTAAACCAAAATGGCTCTAAACCGGAGATCTAGAGTAGAAAGTTATGTGTCTATGGGAGCAGCCCTGCCCCTCCTTATATGGGAGGGGTCCTTGGCCAGGGAGGGAGGAGTCCTCCCCAACTCGGCCTAGGGCGCGGCCTGGAGGAGTCCAACTCCTCCTCCAAAGTTGGTTCCAACTCCTCTTGCTTGTTTCCCGTTTCTTGTTTTGGGTTTGACTTTCAAACGACATTTGACTTTTCTTTTAGGATTCAATTTAATCCTTTATTTGGGACAGCAAGAACACTTAGTACATGATGCAATCATTCAATGAGCAATGACACATTCATGTACCCTTCCCCAGTGCGGACAATCCGAACCTTCTAGAACATTCCGATGAAAACACGGAATCATTCCCGAACTCAAACAGGACTTTCCTTATATGAATCTTATTCTCCGGACCATTCCGGATCACCTCGTGATATCCGGATCCCATCCGAGACTCGAACAATATTCGGTCTCTTTCTCATAATACCATAACTACTCAAACAACGTCGAATCCTTAAGTGTGTCTCCCTACGGTTCGTGAATTATGCGGACATGATCGAGACACTTCTCCAACAATAACCAATAGAGGAATCTGGAAATTCATATGGCTCCTACATATTTCTCGA
The DNA here is from genome assembly GCA_030063025.1 of Avena longiglumis. Taxonomy (NCBI): domain Eukaryota; kingdom Viridiplantae; phylum Streptophyta; class Magnoliopsida; order Poales; family Poaceae; genus Avena; species Avena longiglumis. The sequence goes on from CP125976.1 coordinate 17,584,955, forward strand.
TTACTTTGCGATCGAATGAACCACTTACATACGATACCAATTTCCCTTTGTCTCACGATATGTTACTTATCCGAGGTTATGATCGCTTCAGATCTCTGCATACCTAGTTCAACCTCGTTCGATAAGTACTCTTTTCTCGTTCCGTGATATGTGATCCCTTGTGACCAAGTCACATGCTTGCAAGCTAATTGGATGACATTCCACCGAGAGGGCCCAGTATATCTATCCGTCATGTGGATGGACAAATCCACTCTTGATCCATGTGTTTCAACCAATACTTTCCGAACACTTAATGCCACCTTTATAGCCACCCGATTCGGTGTGGTGTTTGATGTCATCAAAGCATCCATCCGGTAAAGGTGATATGCATGATCTCATGGTCGAAGGAATTAGGTTACTATGTATCAGAAAGCATATAGCAATTGAACTAATGAAATGACTTGATCTTTATGCTACGCTTATCTATAGGAGTATGTCCACCATATCATTCTCCTAACGATATGATCTTGTTGTTGATAACATCTCAATGTTCATGATAGGGAAACCACAATCATTAATCAACCAACAAGCTAGTGAAGTATAGAGGCTATACTAGGGACTTCAAATTAAGTTTACAAAACACACAAGTATCAATGTTTCCTTGTTAATACTATTATAGCATGAATGTAAACATTTATCATAAACACAAAGATATAATAATAACTACATTTATTATTGCCTCTAGGGCATATCTCCAACATTTTATTACTTTAGAGTCTAAAATTTTGAAGTTACACTTGGACAATCATGAAGATTGGACCAACCAAATCAGAACAATCAAGGAACGCTAAAAAAAGGACAGCATAGCAAAGGCTAAATATCTGTCAATCTACTAGCATGACGCCACATAGCCTGGTAGTAAATATCATGAGCAACCATCACCAGACGGCTGCATCCAGAAATCATCATAGGCGTAATCGCCCGGGAGCAAAAAGCCAGAGTGGATCCATCGTGATGTAGATAATAACCTGCAAAAAAGATGGAACTCGAACCTTGTTAAAAATAACATTATTGCGACATTTCCATATAGCCCAACATAAAGCCGATACCCCTATACGTATACTAGCTTTATTAGCCTTATCCATTACATTTAACCAATTCCTAAACATATTAGTAATATTGGTCGGAGGTGGAAGATTATAAGTAAAGAAAACAATACGCCAGATAATTTTAGCAAAAGGGCACGAAATAAACAAGTGTTCAATTGTCTCATCTCCATCACAAAAACAACATTTCTTGCAACCATTCCAATTTCTTCTTGATAAATTATCTTTTGTTAATAAAACCTTTTTCTGCAGAAACCACATAAATATCTTAATTTTTAGAGGTATTTTAAGTTTCCAAAGGTATTTCTTAGGAGGATTTCGATGATCGTTCATCCAATCCTCATGCAGATATGGCCAAGAAAAGATTGGCAGTTGATCTGTGGTCTTACCTATAGGCTGACTTGCAGGTGTCGTGGTTAACATCCTGTGCAGGGATTGTCGGCGACGGATTGAAGGAGGGGAACGGAGGCAGGGTGAAGGCTTGAAGCACTGAAGCTTGGCGTGAAGGCAATTCCAGGAGATGTCGTCCCAGGCAGAGACGCTTTGTTGATTACAAGCTGAGCCGCCGCATTCGCTAGACACGGCATCGCCTCTCTAAGGCAATGGAGGAGACGAACTGGAACTGGCGTTCTGGGTATGTATTAGCCTGTTAGGGTTAGTTGGTTGGATTAGGGTAGGACGGCGCTGGACCAAAAGCCCAAAACGGGCCATAATGGCAAATGAGCTACTAAAAATCAACGAAAAAAATAGCGTCGCTACGGAGTAACGTCAAATAGCGCGCATAGCGCCGTATTTAGCGCGTGTAGCACCGTAGCGCCCCTATAATGCATAGCATAGCGTCCAGCTCCTGAAAACGCTATAGCGGCGCTAATAGCGTTAAATAGCGCGCTACTTTTTCGTTGCTTATTAATGATAATATCATTTCTATAGTTCCATAACGCACAATATAAAGCACAAATCCCCACTTGAATCTGACATTTAGATTTTTTCCTATCCCTATTAGCTAATTTCCAAATATGTCCGCAATTGTGGCTGTGGAGGAATATTAGAAGTCAAGTGAATGGTTCTCCATATAAGAAAAGTTAAAGGACAAGCAAGAAAATAAATGATTGATAGACTCCTCGAAACCACAGAAGACACATTTTTTTACAACCATTCAATTTCCCTACCGGTGTCTAGGGAAAGCAGTAGGCGGTTGGCGGCAGCGGGCGTGATGCTGGATAGGCCCAACCGGTCTAGATCTGGGCCCTTAGGGCCCTAGATGGGTCGGGGACGGGCCGGCCTGCCATGTGGATCTGCAGGTGGCAAAGATTTGGCTAGTGCAGGGGCAGCGGCGACAGTGACCAGCTTATTGTGGTTGCGGACTTTACGGGTCTGTCTGGGCCCTACCGGACTCTCTTAGGGCTGGTGTGTCCTTTGCGGGGGCTTTATGGCTTCCCTTCCCCCACTTCCTTCTGTGTTCCGGGGGAAACCCTAGCACTGGTTTTTGGTCCGGGCAGCAGCGGTCGCTTCCCTTCTTGAGGGTGTTTCTTGGTGCTTGACGAGCCGTCGCAAGGACCGCGGTAGGACTTCTTCGGAGGGAGGAGCGGTTGCGGGTCACCATCATTTAGTTGACCCGCCTCTATCTCTATTTTGTTTCTTTCTTTGTTTTTTTAGGTGTGTGTTTGTTGTTGTTTGAGCATTTTCTTTGGTTTCGAAACTATCATGATTGTATTGTGTGGTTGCTAGCGAGGCTAAAACCTTGTTTCAAGAGACACAGTGCATGCCTAGGTGCTGGCCGCCGTGGGAGCACCCCTGGCCTGGCTTTCATGGAAAACGTGCCGGCAGGTGTCTCTTGGCCGGTGGGAAGTTAGTCGTCCCTTTGCCTACCCGGCCGGGACAGTACTGTCACTGTCAGCATGTTATACGTGCGTACTCCTACCTAGGTCCGTGTATAAATACATCAAGTAGGAAGTATCCACGATAGAATATAGGCCGGGTGATACACTCTTTACCACACACTCATTAGCTATCTCCGCCAATTGATCCTTCCTCGAGCTAACGACCTCTCGTCTCCGGCCGCGCACCGACCGATCGATCCTACGTGGCGATGGCGGCCAGGGCTGTGCTCAAGCTGCCCGGTTCCTCTCCCGCGCCGGCAAACGCTCGAGGCGGGGCGCTGTCGATGCCACCGAGCAGAGCTCCCCCGCCTGCTGTTGCTAGAGGTAGTATATATCCTGCCATTATTGGGCTCTGTCCTTTTATCCAAAAAAAAGCTACTCTCTGTCTCTCTCCCAATCCAAAATAAGTGTCACCGATTCAGTACAAAATCGGAGAAGGGGATATATATACTAGTACTTTAAAACCGGTTTGGTGATGCTCATCTTTTTTCCTATTGTCCTCCGATCCTTACATGTACAAAACTAAACAGCAGTCGCCAGTAGCAGCCCTGGAGCTGCAGAAAATGCTGCAAGCATGCAAAACCTGGTATGTAGGAACAAGTTATTGTGGTGATTTTCCGGTGACATCTCTATAGCTGATTAGCTCTTGCTTTCTGTCTAAGTTGGGATTACCCAATGGCACGGCCGCAAGAGAGACTAGAACAAAGAAGCAGCTCCAGAAACCCAAGCAGCAGAAACATCCGAAAAATATACACAATCAACTTTCCATGGTGGATGCGCTCGAAAAGATCGGGATATCTCGGCATTACGCTGCTGAGATCAAGAGCATCCTAGACGCGACATACAGGTATATATATCCACTAGGCCTCAAGTCAAGTTCACTAGTAGTATGATATATTAGCGGTTCATGCACTTGACGAACGCCATTCTTACAGTTGTTGGTTACAGAGGGACGAGGAGATCATGCTGGACACGGAGACATGTGCCATGGCATTTCGGATCCTACGCATGAGCGGATATGACGTCTCATCCGGTATATATTTTTAATTTCTGGAATAATAATAAATGCTTGTTAACTTTCTTTCACATTTGATCCTTAATTTGGGTACTCCCTCCAGCCCATATTAATTGACTCAAATTTGTCTACATTTGAATGAATCTAGACACTATTTAGTATATAGGTTTATCCAAATTTTGACAAATCAAAATCAATTAATATGGATCGGAGGTAGTATACAATACATTTGATGATGATCATCTACCTTTTTTTTCAGATGACCTGTCGCATATTGTCGAAGCCTCAAGTGGTTTGAATGGCATAAGATCTTTACTTGAACTATACAAGGCTTCACAAGTTAGCATTTCAGAAGATGAGTTGATTCTGGATAGTATTGGAACCTGGTCAGGCCGCCTGCTGGAGGAACAACTGAGCTCCAGTGCAACACAAAGAACCCCACTACTGAGAGAAGTAAATTTACTTAATTTGCCCGTGTTGTCAGTATCCCTGCAAGCTCTCTGTCTATGTTGGAAAATAATTAATTCGCCCTTTTGTGTTCAATTCATAGGTAGAACATGCTCTCAGTAGCCCCTTTTACACCACACTGGACCGTCTAGAGCATAAGAGGAACATCGAACAACCTGATGGAATGGAGCATCGGATGCTACACTGCTTGTAAGACCATTTTTCCTTTCATTTGAAACACAAGTTTTATGCACACACTATATATAGACTCCAACATTATTGCATTTCTTATGGCAGGCCTTGGCAAACGAATCAAGATCTTCTAGCCTTGGGCGTCATGGATTTCACCGCAAGTCAATCGATTTACCAGCAAGAACTTGAGCTTCTCGACAGGTATGTACATCTAATTGGCACTAACTCTTTGTTGCGTGGACCAAGAACGTTAGTCTTATATATGGGGGTGATTTTGTTCTCGTGTTAGTTGGGTGAAAGAGAGCAGGTTGGACCAGCTACCATTCGCACGGATGAAGTTGGCATATTTCTACCTCTCCGCTGCTGGAACAATGTTTTCCCTAGAGCTATCTGACGCACGCATTTTGTGGGCCATGAATGGCGTGCTCGCGACGGTCGTCGATGACTTTTTCGATGTAGCCGGACAGAAAGAAGAACTGGAGAACCTCACCGCTTTGGTCGAGATGTAAATAGTTTTAACAAGCTTTTGCCTCCGTTTAAAAAAAACTATTTCTCATGTTCTCCCCAAATGCTCTTGTGATGCTTGGTTTTTTAACCTTTTCATATGTTTGTCACAGCTGGGAACAGCACGAGAAAACCGAGTACTACTCTGAACAAGTTGAGATTGTGTTCTCTGCTATCTATAGCTCGGTGAACCAACTTGGAGCAAAGGCTTCCATGGTGCAGGGTCGTGACGTTACCGGCCACCTAGTAGAAATCGTAAGACTCTTTCAATCCACAAGATATCTCTCCAGGGGAGTTAATTTGCTTTAGATGATGATGATGATTTCTAGAATTCCCCTGGGTAGTGGCAGGATTTGTTAAGGAACATGATGACCGAGGTGGAGTGGCGGGAGAGTGGGTATGTGCCAACACAGGAGGAGTACATGGAAAATGCAATCATAACTTTTGCATTGGGGCCTATCGTACTCCCAGCGTTGTATTTCGTCGGGCCAAAGATTATGGAGTCTATCATCACAGATGCAGAGTACATCGAGTTGTTTAGGCTCATGAGCACTTGCGGCCGTCTTCTGAACGATGTCCAAACCTACGAGGTGTATATTAATTATTGGCCAAAGTTGTTATGCATTTTTGGACTAATTTCCAGTTTTGTTAATAGCTGCAGAATGGTTTTTGTTGTTCAACATTGTTGCAGAGGGAGTACACTGAGGGAAAATTGAACAGTGTCTCGTTGCTGGTTCTTCAAAGCGGTGGTTCCTTGACCATACCGGAGGCTAGGAGGGAGTTGCAGAAGCCCATAGACACCTGCAAGAGAGACCTGCTAAGGTTGGTCCTCCGGGAGGACACTGTTGTGCCTAGGACATGTAAGGAGCTTTTCTGGAGCATGTGCAAGACATGCTACTTTTTCTACTCTCAGGGCGACGCATTCAGCTCGCCGGAGGAGAAGATCGGCGCTGTAAATGCAGTGATCCATGATCCATTCCAGCTTCCATGTAGTATAAGGTCATGTACAATGCAAGGTGCTTAGTGTTTAAGTATATAACCAAGGTTTTTTAAGTACCGATGCTTATTCGAATAGGAGATATGTCTAGTTAGGGATCGATCTAGAGTATAAAAAAATGATTTATTTTATAAGCAACTCTCTAGGCACAAAAAACTGATTTATTGTATAAGCAACTCTCTAAGCATTTTATTGCATTGTATGCCCTAAGGCCCTCCCATATTTTAGCTCGGTGATCGGGAAGCAAAGATTTATGTGTATACTCATCTTATCTTTGTTATCTCTCTAGTCGCCCCCGTGTGATGGCAGAAAGGAAACTATAACCGCGCCGCTAGCCACCCACTATTCCTCCCTCCGCCTCGGCCCCTCCCTCACCGCTTCCCGAAAAAATAGAAATTATGGAAGTTTTCATGGACGACGTTTTCGTCTATGAAACTTCATTTAATCATTATCTTTACAATTAGAAAATCGTTATAATTTTGGTGCCTATTTCTTATAACCCAAATTATAGAAAAACCGAACCAACTTTTTGGTTAAAATCGAATGTCCACCCCTAAGTATGGGCCTTAGGGCCTGCCTTCCGAGATGCAAAATAATAATGAAACTGGGGTGGAGAAGGAGGAAATAGCCTGAACCAAACCAAATGTTAAACATGTCACAGTACAGAAAAAAACAAATAAAACTCCGAACTTGTGTAGAGTATACTACTCCCGTGATGATCCATGTCAATGCATTCTTCCTAAATATTCGCTAACACCACAGAGGGCATGGAGGAGATGTTAAAAATCCCCGAGGTTCCCCTCCTTCTAGATTTCCTAACAACTAGAATAAAACTGATCAAAACTGTTTTCAAGGATGATTAGGTGACACACAAAAGCGTTCACGAGTCACACAAAAGCACCCTAACAATGAGCCACAAATCGTTGAATGTCCCAAGTCAAACAAAGAACTGCATATTTGTGAACCTAAGAGCGCCCCTACTCCCATTCGGATAATTTCCATATTTCTCTATAGATTTCTCCTCAACCAATCTCCATTGGATGGACTTACGAAAGAATAATAATATCGGCCCCCTCCCCACACACACACACACACCACCACCATATATTTTAGACAAGCAGCAAAGGAGAAGCATATGTGTTGAAGTTTTTAGAGGCATATTTGCAAAGCTAGCACACTGGCTAGTGCAGCCACTCTCTTATTACTACAACATGGTTGGTGTTTTGAAGTGCAATACAAGCAAAAAAAATTGCACCAAGGGAAGAGAGACCTTTTGTACTAGAGAGTGTGGGCTTCCATGAGATGGATACAAGTTACAGCGAATTGTTCTTGGTATGCTGAGCTTAAGTAGTACTGGTCATTTGAGCTTAATGTCCAAGTAAAGTGCAACCCCCAAAGGAGAGTCTTAGATTACAACCTATCCCAAAGGTTGATAAGAATGAATTCCAGTTTCTATACCCTAATTTCATATTTTTGGCACAAACTATCCCATTTAGAAAAAAATCCTCTGGATTACCCCATTTAGTGAAACTTATGCCCGCTTTTACCCCTTGTAAGCATTTACTGATTCTTCGTGATGGGACTCACTCGTTAGATCGATGTGGCGTGATTACTAGGCATAGCTCTCGATCTCAAACCCTCATTATGTGAGGAGAGAAGTTGCGGCATCTATCCTTGGGTGAAGCCCGCTGCAACACCATCATCCCGCTACCCGATGACGATTCAGAAGACAACTTCTGAGACCCTTCCGTGACAGGCTCGGTCGTAACCAGTTCTTGGCACGCAGTCGTCTCGGCCAAGGTCAGTAGTGTTGTGGGATGAGTCCTGCTCCAAGTTGAGGTATCCTGGTCCTGCCCGCCACAATCTAGTATCATCTGATCTTGCTCATATATAGATGTACATTTACTTAGATGTGATGTGTGAATACATTTCAAAGGAGACTGTGGCTGGACAACATCAGAAAGCAACTATGGCAATGGAAGTCCCATGCTGCCAAGCAAACATGTCAGCTTGCTAGGAACCGTGAACCAGGGGCGCAAAACGAGATCATCTGTGTCACGGGCGCGCATGCAGGCATGGAAGCCTTCGTTGAAAACCCAGTAACAATTGGAGCCTAGCAGCGTAGCAACGTGAGAGGAGACATGGACTACTTTGTAATTCAGTTGCATTAAGAACGTCTGGCCTGACAGAACCTGTCAGATGCTTAAAGGGAGTAAAATAAGAAATGACCTTCACTAAATGGGGTAAACTGGAGGATTTTTTTACTGAATGGGGGTAGTTTGTGACAAAAAATATGAAATTAGGGGTAAAAATGGAATTTACTCGGTTGATAAAATCGGCAAAATGATGCTCAATGAGTAGTACTAGCTTGGGCTTGTTCTTCATATCCTGGGCCACCATCCTGGTTTTTCTCTTGTAGACTGCATTTCCAAGGCTGAATCTTTTAGCCTTAACTAGCTAATCAACGTGAAAACCAAAAAAAATGCCATGTTGCCACTTCTAATGGTGATGGGCTGATGGCTAGGAGTAGACAAGAGCTGGTGATTGTGTTCATCGTAGGGAGGTGAAAGAACAACAACGGAGCTCGAAGGAAGGTGGGAATTGTTCATGCCTGATGAATTTTTTTGAACGTCAGAAAATTCGTTGAACATGGACAAATTCATGTGTTGAAAAGTTCTAACTGACAGTGGCTGAGTTAATAAACTTACGCATTTGCTAGGAACACCTGCTAAAAGGGGAACAGACAAAAATAAATACTCCATAAAGAAAAATAAACAACGCTAGAAGGAGGGCTTGAACCTCCGACCTTGTGGTTAACAGCCACACGCTCTGGCCAACTGAGCTATTCCAGCTGTTGTTAAGTTTTCTCCGTGATAATCTTAATTTGCGCACTCGGCATCGCTTAGGAAAAAAGAGCTAGCTAGTGGATGTGAGTCACGTGGCCTCCATTGACAAACTAGCGAGCAGTCACGTACAACCCATGACTTGAGCAGACTGCTTTGCGCCGCCATGCAAGTGTACTCGTCCGTGTACCGTGTCGATCGGTTGGCCGTGCAAGTAATCGGCAACTTGTTAGTGTACGCGTGCAACAACATAAACTGGGCTCGCTCGGGGCATGCATCAATATACTTCTTCATCGATCGTACGTGTAAAAGAAAGCACAAGTCGATTCCAGACGCGCCCGCATCTCGTGAACAGCAACCATGTTCCTCAACCTTCATGTCATTGTGCTCCTGTCGTCCATGCTGGATCTTTCCCTCCGAACCACCTCGGGTGCCGCGGGCGTGTCATCGCCAGACACTCTGAACGATGTCCGCCGGAACATCACCGACGGCCAGACGCTCGTCTCGGCCGGTGGCTCCTTTACCCTGGGGTTCTTCTCCCCTGGCGCACCGGACCGGAGGTACCTCGGGATATGGTTCACCGCGTCCACGGACGCCGTGGTCTGGGTGGCCAACCGCGACAGCCCGCTCAACGACACCGCCGGCGTGCTGTCGATCAACAGCGCGGGCACGCTTCTCCTGCTCGACGGCACGGGCAACACCGCCTGGTCCTCCAACACGACAACCGGCAACACTCCTTCATCCGCGGCGGCACAGCTGCTCGAGTCTGGAAACCTTGCGGTAATAAGCAACGAGAGCAGCGGCACCGTCCTGTGGCAGTCGTTCGACCACCCGTCCAACACCCTGGTCGCCGGCATGAGGCTGGGCAGGAACCCGCAGACAGGCACAGAGTGGTCCCTCACGTCGTGGCGCTCCCCCGCCGACCCGGCGACGGGCGACTGCCGACGCGCCATGGACACCAGGGGGCTCCCGGACTGCGTGTCGTGGCGGGGCACCGCCAAGAAGTACCGCACGGGGCCCTGGAACGGGCTGTGGTTCAGCGGCGTCCCGGAGATGGCGTCCTACTCCGACATGTTCACCAACGTGGTGGTGGTCCGGCCCGACGAGGTCGCCTACGTGTTCAACGCCACGGAGGCCGCGCCCTTCTCCCGGCTCGTGCTCAGCGAGGCCGGCGTGGTCCAGCGGCTGGTGTGGGACGCCGGCAGCCGGGTGTGGAACGTGTTCGCGCAGGCGCCCAGGGACGTCTGCGACGACTACGCCAAGTGCGGCGCCTTCGGGCTGTGCAACGTCAACACGGCGTCCACGCTCTTCTGCGGCTGCGTTCTGGGCTTCGGCCCGGTGTCCCCCGAGCAGTGGTCCATGAGGGAGGCCTCGGCCGGGTGCCGGAGGAACGTGCCGCTGGACTGCCGCCGCGACGACGGTGGCACCACCACCACCACCACCGACGGGTTCGCCGTGGTGTCCGGCGTGAAGCTCCCCGACACCGACAACGCCACCGTGGACATGAGCGCCACGCTGAAGGAGTGCAGGGCCAGATGCTTGTCCAAATGCTCGTGCGTGGCCTTCGCCGCCGCGGATATCAGCGGAGGCGGCGACGGTACCGGCTGCGTCATTTGGGTTGGTGACATCGTTGATGTCCGGTATGTCGACAAAGGGCAGGATCTCTACGTCAGGCTGGCGAAGTCTGAACTAGTAGGTACGTAAACACAGTCGTCTCACTTTGCTGTATATCATCTGCAGCAAGATTCCTTCATATTTTCCTATGTGCGTGTATCTTGCCTTAACTGTTTATTTTCTCTGTGAAATGAAATACATTTCTGAAGTTAAAAAGAAAAGGGGAAGTATGTTGAAGATTTTGGTACCAGTCACGGCATGTCTGCTTGTACTGATGTGCATATTCCTTGCCTCCATGTGCAAGTTCAGAGGTAAGGATGTCCAGGCAAAGACGATGCTAGAAAGCGGATCAAAGGAACTTGGTGATGAAAATATAGAGCTTCCATTTGTTAGCTTTAAAGACATTGTTACTGCCACAAATGATTTCTCCAGCGACAACATGCTCGGACAAGGAGGCTTCGGAAAGGTGTATAAGGTACGTAGTAACAAAATGATATTTTCCTTAAAAAGATGATGATCACACTGGCTTGTACTCCTGTTCAGCTTAAGGATGACGAAATACTGCAGGGAATGCTCGACAATGACAAAGAAGTTGCTATCAAAAGGCTCAGTAAGAGTTCTGGACAAGGAGTAGAGGAATTCAGAAATGAAGTGGTTCTAATTGCCAAGTTGCAGCATAGGAACCTCGTCAGACTTCTCGGTTGTTGCATCCATGCAGATGAGAGGCTGCTCATCTATGAATACTTACCCAACAAAAGCTTGGATGTCTTCATTTTCGGTATGGTCAGATTTACACAAATTGATTTTAAAAAAGCTAACCCATTATTTAGACGAACTTGGCTGCATACTTAGAACAACATTGCATTTATGTTCCTGCTAGATGCTGCAAGTAAACATCTTCTTGATTGGCCAACAAGGTCTCAAATAATCAAAGGGGTAGCAAGAGGACTTCTTTATCTCCACCAAGATTCAAGGTTGACTATAATTCATAGAGATCTTAAATCAAGCAACATATTGTTAGATGTCGATATGAGTCCAAAAATATCGGATTTCGGCATGGCAAGAATCTTTGGACGCGACCAGCAAGAAGCAAACACTAATCGAGTTGTTGGGACATAGTGAGTAATACGTGTGAAATTATATTTATTTCATTAAATATTTCATGTTCCTTAAGTTATTTCTCAAATTGTGACACAGCGGTTACATGTCGCCTGAATATGCAATGGACGGCGCCTTCTCTGTCAAGTCCGATACCTATAGCTTTGGTGTTATACTCTTGGAGATCATAAGCGGTTTGAAGATTAGCTTACTCCACCTCCCGGACTTCCCAAACCTACTAGCTTATGTAAGTATGGTTAAATGCTAATTTTTCCCATAGCTCCAAATGAAAGGTACTAATTCCATAGGAACTTGATTCATTTGGTCCAGGCATGGAGCTTATGGAAAGACTGCAAGACAATGGATATGGTGGACTCATCCATTGTTGATAATTGTTCACCAACTGAAGTTCTACGATGTATCCATATAGGACTCTTATGTGTGCAAGACAATCCAAACACTAGGCCACTCATGTCATCAGTTGTCTTCATGCTGGAGAATGACAGCACAACACTGTCAACCCCAAAAGAACCTGTGTATTTTGCACAAAGGAACTCTGAAGCCAAGGAAACAGGAGAAAATACTAGTAGCTCTATGAATAACATGAGCCTCACGGTGTTGGAAGGGCGGTAGACAAGATATTATTGCTTCATAATTCTGTATGTAAGACATATCATTTGTCTGTCATGTACTTGATCATCAGATTACACTATAAGAGAAAGGAAACTGTTAAGTATCTTTCGATTAATCTTGGCCCATATGGAGCTCTTTCGTGCCCTGTCATGCTTGTCCATGTACAACCCAGAAAAGAGCAGAAGGCGTACACATTCACCACATCAAAACTCTCATGTTCCAGTGTGGGACTCTTCTATCGCTGTGGTGAGATCTGTTAGAGTATATAGTCTTTCTTTATATTTGTCCATTGTCTAAAGGCCTTTAGGCATATTTGCCTTTTCCACACCTGTACAACATGTACATGTATTGGCCTTTTGCCCCCAGTGAATACCTAGTTGCTCATTCCCCCAAGTCACAACATGGTATCAGAGCCCAGGCTAGGGTTCCTTCGCACGCGCGACTCGTGCTGCCGTCGCCGCCGTTGCTAGTCTCCTAAGCCGGCCGCTGGCTTCTCTGGCTTCTTCCTTCTACTCCTCCCCACCATCTTGTGCTGTGTTGGAGCCGCACCCCTGCTTGTGTTGTTTCCTGCTTGTGTTGTTCCTCTCGGTTCGATTCAGGCCACAAGTGATTTGCTGCAGGGACTTCCGGCCGTCCCCATCCCCGTTCAGCTACTGAATCCCTGTCCCTGTTCAGCTGCTGCCAAGTATTTGTTGTAGGGATTTGCACCATCTCCCCCGTTGGCATCTAGCCACAAGGTCAGCTGCTGCCAACAGATTTGCCCCATCCAAGCTAGTGTGTTGACTTCTGATTCGTGGGATTTGCTCCATTCAAGCCCCGTTCAAGCTGCTGCTAGTGTTTCGTGGTCAACTTGATCCGGTCTGATTTGGCCTGGCCTGATTTGGTCTGCTTAAAAAAAAAGTAGGAAGAGAAGTTGTTGCCATGTCGTCTTCATCTGCGGGATATGTGGTTGTTCCGCGCTGCTCAGTGACGTTTGATGGCACCAACTATGCTAAGTTTGTTGGATTTATGTGCATTCACATGGGCGACCTTCGTCTGTGGGGCGTTCCCTATGTCGAGGTCATCTGTCCGCCACGCCTTGTTGCTCTTGTGGCTCCTATACCACCGGCGCCACCCGTTCTTGTAGCTGATGCTTATGATGTTGATAAGGCTGTAGCCAAGACTGCTGATGATGCTGCAATGGTTGCTTATAACCGTCAGGTATCTGACTGCTCGGATGCTCTTGTCACTTACCGTGATGATCTGGCTACTTATGCTCAGTGATGTGATGAGGATGCTCGTGTTGCTAATGTTCTTACTGCCAGTGTTCTCCCCCAGTTTGCTTCTGAGTTTATGATACTTGGCTCTGTTGCCGAGATGTGGACCTCTCTTCGTCAGCGATATCAGCCCTCTGGTGATTCTCTCTACTTGTCTGTGGTCCGTCAGGAGCATGCTCTTCAGCAGGGTGACTCCAGTATTGATGAGTTTTACACGCAGAGTTCTGCTATCTGGCGTCAGTTCGACTCTCTCTGTTCTGTTGTCTGTGGGACTTGCTCGTGTTGTTAGATCATGAGGTCTGACTTGGAGTTTCAGCGCATCCATGAGTTCTTATCTCGGCTTCGCCCAGAGTTTGAGCCCCGTCGGGCTAATCTGTTTGCTCGGGGCCGTGTTGTAGCATCCCAGTTGTCTAACCACTGTAATGCTACTAAGTTTAATAATAAAATGGGCCACTTCCAACATATAATTGTTGCATCATCATCATATCATGCTCATGTCACCATGTTCCCTTGCATTGGAGCATCATATAAAACCTTTTTCTTGTTTGGTTCTTATCTCATGTGCATTATTAATTGTAGTTGCTTCTTGATATTGTATTTGGTTCTTAATAAATTGTTAAATGCCCAAGTTGAGTTGGGGGCATCTCTCTTTTGACTCCACCACCTTATCTTTCACCACCTTATAATTCCACCATCCAATGATATGGGCTAGGCTTTTTATTGAGTTATCCCTATCCATGTTGTTGGGTGGATCCTCTCATAATCTAATTGCTTGGCCTTTGCCACCTTTTGTGCATGCAAGGAGTAAAGCCACATGGAATCATGTTGTTTTCACAATATATCCACTTGGCATTAATTGTCTTGCATGGGCCATGCAAGTACCCCTCTTCCTGGATTTGGTTTTTGTTGGTTTTCTAAATGGATCCTTCCACCTTGCTTCTTTTTGTTTGGTTAGTTCAAGACCCTAGCTCTTCCCCTTCTTTTGTTCTTGCTTGATCTATGTTGGATCATGCATGAACCCAAAACCCCAACACCAACCTTGGCCACCTCTCCCTATCCTTTTTCTTCCTTTTCCCCTTGATCAAGTATGTTGCAAGTGAAGCATGCATGATCAAGTGTTAAGCACCTTCTTTTCTTTTCTTACCCCTCTTATCAACTTCTACCTACCATGCCATCTCTCTTTTCCTCTAAAACAAAACCATCATTTCCATCTATCTTCAACCAAAACCCTATTTTACCATTACCCTAAAATAAACCCTAACTACTTTTTCCTCTAACAAAAACCAAACAACATCTCTCTCTCTCCTCTTTCCTAACTAAACCCTATTTTTACATATACCCCAAAATAAATCCTATTCTACCCCTACCTCTAAACAAAACCCCAAACTAAACCTACCCTCCCTTTTTCTCTTCTACCTAGCATGGCCACCATACCCCCTCATCCTCTCTTTCTCTCTCAAACAACACCTAATCTACCCCCTCTTCCTAAGCTAAACCCTAAGTACCTTCCTCCTATCTACCTTGCCCATGTCCCTCTCTCCTCTAGTCACCCTACTGCGCCTACCCCAGCCCCTTACACACCACTGGACACCCCTAGCTACCCCACACACCGCCCCATCCCTCTAAACCCTAGCCCGAGTGGCCCTTCCCCTCTTTTCTTCCTCTCTGCCTACCTGCCCCACGCCCTCCTTGGCCGCTTCACAGCCTGGCTGCCCAGGCCCTTGCCTCCCTCTCACCTCCCGGCTCGCCACGCCCACCCTGCCCCCATGCGATCACGTGAGAGGGTGACCAAAGCCACACCCCCGCAGCTACCCTTCCCACGCAACCACCGTGCCCCTGGCGTCCTTATCTCGCCCTCCTCTCTGCCTCAGAACCCCAGATCCGCCCGGCAGCTCCTCTCCCCTTTCTTCCCGCCACCACGCCGACATCGCTGTCTACTTCCCCTGGCCATTACCTAGCCGAGGCGTCTGCAGCAGGTGTCGAGGCTGGGAGCCTCGCTGCGCCTGGGCCGGACGCGAGGGAGGAGGCCAGATCCGCCAGAACGGCGCGCCGAAAACCCTAGCCGCCAGTTCGCGGCCAGCGCCGGCGATCGTCTGCGCCCTCGCCTGACCTCGCCGTCACGTTCGCGGTGAGCTCTGAACTGCTCGACAACCTCCCCCCGGTTGCTTCCTGGTGGCTCAGATCGTTTCATCGAACGCGCCCTCGGCGGCCGTGGCGGTAAGTCTGCAAGCTTTCTGGCGGCCAACCCTATCTAGCACGCGAGCTTGCTTAGCAACAACCTAGGTCCAGCCGGTGGTCACCGCTGCTGGCGCGCGCATGACGCGGATCGAACCCAGCGCCCTGTTTCCCGCATCGGCGTTCAGTTTCGTCGGGCCGGGAAGATCCACGACCACAGGCGGCGTTTTGCGTAAACCCCTCTCGCTTTTTACGCATCCGCGCGACCCTCGAGGCCCCACCCGCCGGCAATGACCGAGTAGGTTTTGCAAAGGCTCCCGCAAGATCGCGCTAAACCCAGTCCACCCCCGACGCGTATGCGTTTTGCCTATAACCCCTGTCTTTTTTTCGCTCAACCGCGGTCCGTCCGGCCCGTAGTCGGTGTCTCTGGAAGTTTTACAAAGGTCTTGTTGTTCTAGCGAATCAACATGGGTCCTGAGTGCTCTCGAGCCTGCCCTGTGGGCGAGGACCCTGCCCACCTGCCGCTCAGGCTGGGTCAGCTGTGTGTTAAAGCGTTTGAGCTGGATTTCAAATTAAAATTTGTTTTAAATAATTTAAATGCAAATTCAATTGATTTAATAACTTTTGCATGCTTAATCCAATTTAGGCAAATGATATATGTTTGATTCAGAAAAATTAGAGGAATTCAAATATGCCATCTGTTTAGTGTTTTGCACAAGTTAAATTCCAAGTTTGTGTTAATTACTTCAATTGCCACTAGGATTTCAAAATTAAATAACTTTTGTTTGGAAAATCCAAATTAAGCAAATGAGTAGTCTAAAATGATCAGCTCGACGAGACTTTTCTGTTTGCTATCCTTGACTTCAATTGCAGCATGCATCATATAAATATATTGCAAACAACAAATGTTATGACAACAAAATGTGGTTCTAAAACCCAATTAAATGTTACTTTCTTGTTCTTCACACCTCACCATGCCATGCTACCTTTCTTGCCATGTAAATTGTGCATCATTCATCATGGCATGATTGTTTGCTTGACGCATCTTATTCATATGCTTGTGCTCTATATTTATGTTGGCCTTGTTTGTTTGGTTTTTCTCGGATAGACACTGGCGGGGTTGTATCAAGAGAACCAGAGCACTACCAGAACCGTCCTTTGCTTCAACAGAGACACGTGCAAGCACTACCACATGCTTGCATACACATACCTATTGCCTCTATCTTATTCTTGCATCATTGAGTCGCGATTGCATTAAATTGAATCCCAAGTATGCATAGCCTTTACTTTTAAACCCCACCAAGCTTGTTTCCTCCATCCCATGAGCCACTACTATAGGAGTTGTTTGAGCCATGCAGTCGTAGAACGACATGTGTAGGGTTTGTGAGAGTCTGTGGATAACGAGGTACTTAAACAACTTAACCCGAGTAGTTCGGGATGACTAAAGAAAGTGGCACCGGTGAGCAATATCGCTATTTGGTTTTTCCTGCTCACTTGTGTCGTAAGACCCAGTACTTGATTCCTGTTCCTTGATTTATCGCGCTATCCACATCCGGAGGTATATGGGACCCCCTGGACCAGAGCTTGATTCCGTCTTATTTCTTGGGGCCACAAACTAGTTTGAGGTTTTATTTACGATCTGTACTTATGCCATGTTTCTTGCTTAATTTACGATTGTGCAGTAACGCACTGATCTTGTTAGGAAGCGGAGTGATTACGCGGTGTCGACAAGCCCGTTTGGGGTTCGTTCGCTCCACGACCATTGTCGCAGACCTTGAGGCCGTCTCGAGCTTGCTTACTCCGTTCGGGATCTACTTAAGGGTGGCCCCGAAATATTTCTGAATCTTGTGATTGTTCACCGTGAAAGCCTCGTTGGGTTTTGATTTGGTTTTCGAGGTTGATCGGCGTGTGTTGCTATTGGTGCACCCGGCGGGTAAAACTTTCGAAAGCCGTGTCCGGTTATGGACGACTTGGAGCACAGTTTCTTGATCATAGACAAGCATAACTAAAGTACCGCCTTAATTGACTAAGTAACTTGACTAGTAAATAGTGCAACACTCACGGAATGGTTAATAAAATTGCCAACGGATGGGGGGTTGTTCGTCGCTTCCTTGTTGGTAGCGAGGAGGAGGATGGATCGGATGAGATTACCATTATAACTGTTGTATTTAAATTCACGGACATCCGTCTATCATTGGTTAGGCGGATGGTTAGCGCTATCTGTAGAATTGCTAGTGTTTATCTTTTTTTGCAATTCGTCACCCTGTGTTGTGTCCCCTTTAGAGGCATTAAGTCTTGCTGAGTACCCTTAGGGTCTCACACGATAAATTCTTGATTCAGATGAACAGGTACCTTCTCAGGACGGATACTGGGTGGAAGAAGCCGATGAAGTGGGCAACGACCGTATGGTGTAGAGATTCCGGGCACGGGGATCCGTGAGACCTGTAGTTGGGATGTGCTTATTTTCTCTGGCATCTTATGCCTATTTGCTTCTTATCCGTACTCGGATCTTGTTTGCCGCTTCCGCATGATACTCTGATGTGTGCTGTATGAGGAGTTATCCTAAATTATAGTTGTATCTAGGTCATTTGAATCTTGCCGTATGGCGTTGGTATATTTCCTTTCTTTCTAGATGGTGTGGCTCTGATGTACTCTTGTATGGTGGCTTGCGTACATACCCACTTGTGTACGTAGTTGATCCCTTCGCCGACCACGCCCGTCTGCAGTCCCGTTGAGAGGTTAGCGGTTGGGACGTCTGAAAGGACTACCGGTGAGTGGATTTTGGGGCCCCGCCGTACTATTTCAACCGCTATCTCTCATCCAGGCTTGTATCTAGGAGCGTAGTTCACCGAGGTAGTTACAATTGGTATCAGAGCCATCCCGACCTTCAGGGTTTCAGCCAAACGGTCGTTGTCAGTCTAGCAAATATTTTGAGTAGTTATGTATATTAGGGAAAAACAAAAACGCGAGAGTAGGACTGCTTCCATTTTTCTTCTTACCCTCCCACCCACCCTTTTCTGGTAAGGAAGTGCAACGTTTTCAATTCTCTTCTCAAAGTTCAAACTAGGATTCACGTGTTCGGGGTTTCCGTAGTACCATAGGATGTGTGTGTGTGTGTGTGTGTGTAGTCCCTTGTCTATCTTGCATCCAAGTTGTTATCTTATCGCCTTTGGTTATCAACTGTTGGTACATTCCATACCAATGTGCTTTTTGTAAACCGACGCAATCTATCTCCCTTTTGCATCCGACGCTATCTTGTTTGGGGTGTTCGTTCCGTAGTTACCAATCTTTAGGTTTAAATGTGAGAAGAAGGGATTAGGATATGTGTTCAACTTGTTCATGTGCGGAGTAATGATTTGAGTGCGGGATGGAGTCGCGACCATACCACTACTTGTATCATTTGCTTTTGTATATTGGATCGGTAGAGTCACTAATCTTAATTCGTTAAGTAATTTTGCGCATCTATTGGTATTTTAATGCCGAAATTTGTGGAAAATTTTTCTTTGATATGTTTGTGTACCACACTCCTTTTCAGTCGTGTGCGATATGCTTAATATCTTTGAGGTGCTATGAACTTTGTTGATATTTTCATATCATCTCAGTAAATTGTATCCTTTAATCTTGGTTAATTCCATTTTGGTACTATTTTGGATTATTATCATTCTCCATTATAGTACTGACTTGAGTTTTACATCAATGACAGGATGGCTCCCCCACGCCGGACTGAGGAGGACATTCCTCCAGAACTGGGCTCAGCGTTGTCAAGCATTGCAAATGCTCTGGCAGCCATGCAAGAGAACCAGCTGCGCTTTGAGGAGAGCGTCCGAAGGAACGAGTTCACTCCACTTCCTCCACCTCCCAAGCGTGGCGACATCAAGAGCTTCCTCAAGTTCAGTCCTCGGCAGTTTGACGTGTCTGACCGACCTCTTGATGCTGATGATTGGCTCCGTGAGATCTCAAGGCTGCTAGAGACTGCTGATGTGCCAGAACAGGAATGGGTAAAGTGTGCTACTCACTTGCTCAAGGGAGACGCGGCTCTATGGTGGGAAAACTATGTGAAGGCTAGCTGCACTGGGCCCCAGCCTACTTGGGAGAGGTTCTTGGAGCTTTCAAGGCAGTTCTCTCGGAGATTGTGATGGAGCGGATGAAGGATGCTTTCCTCAACTTGAAGGTGGCAATGATAACGCCAACACCTACATCAGAATTTCATGAACTTGTCTCGCTATGGTGGTGATGAGGTATCGATGACAAGAAAAGCGAGTTTATTGGGCAAGGGCTCAATCGTCGATCAAGTATGCACTCACGCATGCAAGACCAACCTTCACACTGCAGCATATGGCACTACAAGAGGAGGCTAGTAGGCGGATGTTCGAGGAGTCCAAGAAACATAGCAGGATGCATCAAGTTCGGCAACAATGGCAACTCCTTCTAAGCGGCGTGTGCGGGTTCCTAACACCCCACCGCCGCTCCGGCTCACCAAGATCTGCGAGCTTCACGCCAAGGCCATCAAACTTCACCTGCGGCTCCCGGGGGCTACAACAACCTTACAGGCGCTGGCGGAGTCCCAGCTTCTCTACTCCACGTCCGGTGGTGCACGCTACGTGTGGAAATCTGGACATCCCCACTGAACTGTCCAATGAAGAACAAAGCTCTCCTCAACCCCCGCCAAGATCGCAACAAGCTCTCCTTCGGTTCGTGCACCACCGCCGGGCTCTCAACATCAACACTAAGCCGGGTGCGGTTGTTCGAGCTAATAACGTCAACGCCTCTAAAGCCGAGCTACTGGAGTTGTCATGGGTATGCTTTCAGTTAACTCAGTCCCTGCACGAGTTCTCTTTGATTCTGGTGCATCGCATTCTTTTGTGTCTCACAAGTTTGCAACTGAGAATGGGTTAGCGTCAGATCCTCTTCCTAAGAAGTTAATGGTTCTTTCTCCTGGAGCAACAATGGCAGCTTCAAAAATCAGTTATGGCAATGAAGTGGAGATTGGTGATTCTTCATTCTTGGCTTCTTTGATTATTCTGGGCAACTCTGACATTGATGTCATCTTGGGCATGGATTGGTTAACGGCAAATGCAGCTGTGATCGATTGTGCTGAACGCTCAGTATCTCTGAAGATCCCTGAAGGCCATCTAGTCTTCTCTCCAAGTCTGACTCCGGATGTCCAGCTCTATTCCTTGGCTGCTCTGAATGATGATGCCATGGAAGCTATTCAGAAGGTACCAGTGGTCTGTGAGTTTCCGGATGTTTTTCCTGAAGAGTTGCCAGGTATGCCTCCGGATCGCGAGGTTGAATTCGTGATCGAGCTTGAACCTGGAACGGCTCCTATCTCCAAGAGGCCATATAAGATGGGTCCTTCGAAATGGTGAACTCAAACGACAACTTGATGAACAAGAGAAGTTGGGTTTCATTCAAGATAGCACTTCTTCTTGGGGTAGTCCAACAATCTTCGTGAAGAAGCGTGATGTAACCGATAGGCTCTGTGTTGACTACCGGGCTCTAAATGCTAAAACCATCAAGAACAAATATCCTCTTCCTCGGATAAATGATCTGTTTGATCGCCTAGCGAGGCTGTGGTGTTCTCTAAGCTCGATTTGAGAAGTGGTTATCACCAAATCAAAATTCGCAAAGAGGATGTGCCCAAAACAGCTTTCACCACTCGCTATGGCTGTATGAGTACACGGTCATGTCTTTCGGTCTCACCAACGCACTTTGCTACCTTCTCGAGGCTGATGAACTCCGTTTTCATGGAGTACCGGACAAGTTTGTGGTGGTATATCCGGATGATATTCGTCTATTCCAAGTCCAAGGAGGAGCATGAGGAGCACGAGGTGTGTCTGAACAAACTTCGTGAGAACCGCTTGTATGCCAAGTTCTCAAAGTGCGAGTTCGGTTGCTCAAGTAACCTATCTGGGCCATGTTATCTCTGCCAAGGGCATTGCAGTCAACCCGGAAACCGTGAAGACAATAGTTGAATGGCTTCCTCCTGCTAATGTCAAGGAAGTGCGGAGTTTTCTCGGCTTGGCTAGCTATTGTCGTCGTTTTGTGCAGAACTTCTCGAAGATAGCAAAGCCTCTCACCGATCTCCTCAAGAAGGGCAAGAAGTACCTGTGGACACCTGCTTGCCAAGAGAGTTTTGAGACACTCAAAGCGAAGCTCACTTCCACACCAGTCTTGGTTCCTCCGGATACATCCAAGCCTTTCCAGATCTTCTGCGATGCCTCTTTGCAAGGATTGGGTGCGGTCCTTATGCAAGAGAGACATGTGGTTGCTTATGCCTCTCGTCGATTGAAGACACATGAGGTCAACTATCCCACACATGACACGGAGCTAGCGGTGGTCTTCGCCTTGAAGCTGTGGAGGCACTACTTGCTTGGGAACCGTTGTGAGATCTTCTCGGACCACAAGAGTTTGAAGTATATCTTCACTCAACCGGATCTCAATCTTCGGCAAAGGAGATGGATTGAAGCCATCAATGACTACGATGTGACCATCAACTACACCCCAGGCAAAGCAAACGTCATGGCAGATGCGCTTAGTCGAAAAGCTTATGTCAACAACCTCATGGTAGAAGAGCAGCAGCCTCTCTTGTGCGAGGAATTCCGTCAGCTAAACCTGGAGATTGTGGAACAAGGGCACCTTCTGAACCTTCTGGCTACTCCTCTCTTGGAAGAACAGATTCGGTCTCGTCAGCGTGGTGATCCGCACACCAAGAAGCTCATCGCTAAGCTTGGCACTCCGAAGTATGAATTCTTCCATGTTGATGATCAGGGCACGCTCTTCTTTGATCACCGGATGTTTGTTCCAAACTACCCGGGTCTGAGAGATCAATTGCTCAAGGAGGCACATGATTCGGTCCTTTCTATCCATCCTGGCAGCACAAAGATGTATATGGACTTGAAAACACAATCTGGTGGCCTGGTTGAAAAGGTATTGTGCCAAGCGTCTCGAGAATGTGATGTCTGCCGCGAGTCAAGGCATTCATCGAAACCATTTGGTCTTCTGACCATTGCAACCTCCGAATGGAAATGGGAGAAAGTTGAGATGGACTTCATCACGGGCTTTCCTAGGTCGCAGAAGGGCAACAATGCAATTTTGTTGTCATCGATGAGCTTTCAAAGTGGCACACTTCTTCCCGATCAAAGAAACAATTTACGGACTTGATTGGTGAGCTCTATATCAAGGATTGTCTCTTTGTATGGGGTTCCTGAAATCAGTTCAGACTGTGGGAGCATCTTCACCTCAAAGTTACGGGAGAGTTTCCAAAAGCTTTGGGAACGAAGTTGAACTTCAAATCGCTTACCACCCTCGGTCTCAAGGACAAGTGGAGAGAATCAATCGATTCGAGGACATGCTTAGAGCTTGCGTCATCTCGTTTGGCATGAAGTGGGAAGAATGCCTTCCATATGCTGAATTCTCCTACAACAACGGCTTCGGAAGAGTCGAAGATGGCACCATTCGAGGCTCTCTATGGTGAGTGCGAGAACTCCCATTGGTTGGTCGGTGCGGAGAAAGAATCTGGTTTGTACGACATTGTGACTCGAGCAGGAGAAGGTGCATATCATTCGGAGAACACGAAGATTGCTCAAAGTCGTCGGAAAACTCTGACGGAAGCACAGATATGGTATATGCCCTGGTGACCTCGTCTATCTTCGTGTCACTCCCATGAGAGGAACACACCGCCGGTATCAAAGGAAAGTTGGCGCCTAGATACATCGGTCCTTTCAAGATACGTGATAGAAGAGGAGAAGTTGCTTATGCACTCGAGCTTAGGAAAAACTCAAAGTCCATGATGTTTTCCACATCTCGGCTCAAGAAGTGCTTCAAAGACCCGGCAAGACCGTGGACCATGAGCTAATCGACCTCCAAGAAGATCTCTCTTATCGAACACCCCATCAAAATTCTTGAGACCAGAGCGAAGGACTCGCAACAAGTCCATCAAATTACGCAAGGTGCAGTGGTCACACCATTACATTGATGAAGCAACATGGGAGCGTGAAGATGAACTCCGTACAACCATCCTTCTCTCTTTGTGTCTTCTTCTTCTTCTTCCTAGAATCTGGCGAGATTCCTGTTTAGTGGGGGAGAGTTGTAGCATCCCAGTTGTCTAACCACTGTAATGCTACTAAGTTTAATAATAAAATGGGCCACTTCCAACATATAATTGTTGCATCATCATCATATCATGCTCATGTCACCATGTTCCCTTGCATTGGAGCATCATATAAAACCTTTTTCTTGTTTGGTTCTTATCTCATGTGCATTATTAATTGTAGTTGCTTCTTGATATTGTATTTGGTTCTTAATAAATTGTTAAATGCCCAAGTTGAGTTGGGGGCATCTCTCTTTTGACTCCACCACCTTATCTTTCACCACCTTATAATTCCACCATCCAATGATATGGGCTAGGCTTTTTATTGAGTTATCCCTATCCATGTTGTTGGGTGGATCCTCTCATAATCTAATTGCTTGGCCTTTGCCACCTTTTGTGCATGCAAGGAGTAAAGCCACATGGAATCATGTTGTTTTCACAATATATCCACTTGGCATTAATTGTCTTGCATGGGCCATGCAAGTACCCCTCTTCCTGGATTTGGTTTTTGTTGGTTTTCTAAATGGATCCTTCCACCTTGCTTCTTTTTGTTTGGTTAGTTCAAGACCCTAGCTCTTCCCCTTCTTTTGTTCTTGCTTGATCTATGTTGGATCATGCATGAACCCAAAACCCCAACACCAACCTTGGCCACCTCTCCTATCCTTTTTCTTCCTTTTCCCTTGATCAAGTATGTTGCAAGTGAAGCATGCATGATCAAGTTAAGCAAGCACCTTTCTTTTCTTACCCTCTTATCAACTTCTACCTACCATGCCATCTCTCTTTTCCTCTAAACAAAACCATCATTTCCATCTATCTTCAACCAAAACCCTATTTTACCATTACCCTAAATAAACCCTAACTACTTTTTCCTCTAACAAAACCAAACAACATCTCTCTCTCCTCTTTCCTAACTAAACCCTATTTTACATATACCCCAAAATAAATCCTATTCTACCCTACCTCTAAACAAAACCCCAAACTAAACCTACCCTCCCTTTTCTCTTCTACCTAGCATGGCCACCATACCCCCTCATCCTCTCTTTCTCCTCTCAAACAACACCTAATCTACCCCTCTTCCTAAGCTAAACCCTAAGTACCTTCCCTCCTATCTACCTTGCCCATGTCCCTCTCTCCTCTAGTCACCCCTACCCCTTGCAGGCCACACACCACCAGACACCCCTAGCTACCCCACACCTGCACCGCCCATCCCTCTAAACCCTAGCCCGAGTGGCCCCTTCCCTCTTTTCTTCCTCTCTGCCTTGCCCACGCCCACACCTGCCCTCCTTGGCGCTTCGCCACAGCCTGTACCGCCAGCCTCCCTCTCACCTCCCTCGGCCACGCCACCACCCCCCATGCGATCACGTGAGAGGAGGGTGACCAAAGCCACACCCGCAGCTACCCTTCCCCACGCAACCCGTGCCCCTGGCGTCCTTATCTCGCCCCCTCCTCTCGCCTCACGGAACCCCCAGATCCGCCCCGAGCGCCTCCTGCCTCTCCCCTTTCTTCCCATCGCCACCACGACATCGCCGTCTACTTCCCGCCCAGTTACCCTAGCCGGAGGCGTCTTTGCAGCGGTGTCGAGAAGCACAGGAGCCTCTGCGGCGCACAGGCCGGGAGCCGAGGAGGAGAGGCCAGATCCGCCAGAACGGCCGCGCCGCCCGAAAACCCTAGCTGCCCGTTCGCCGCGCGATCATCTGCGCCCTTTCTGCCCGACCTCGCCGTCACGTTCGCGGTGAGCTCCTGAACTGCGACAACCTCCCTTCCCCGGTTGCTTCTGTGGCTCAGATCGTTTCATCGAGCCCTCGGCGCCCGGCGGTGGTATGTCTGCAAGCTTTCGGCGCTTGACCCTATCTAGCACGCGAGCCGTTTAGCAACAACCTAGGTCGGCCCGGTGGTCACTGGGCCATGGCTGCATGACGCTGGATCGAACCCAGCGCCCTGTTTTCCGCCAGCGGTTCAGTTTCGTCGGGCGGGAAGATCCACGGTACCACGGGCGTTTTGCGTAAACCCCTCTGTTTCTTTTACGCATCCGCCGCGACCCTCGAGGCCCCACCCGGCCACGAAAGTAGGTTTTGCAAAAGGCTCCCAAGATCGCGCTAAACCCCGCAGTCCACCCCCTGACCGCATTGCGTTTTATAACCCCCTGTCTTTTTCGCTCGCTCAACCCGCGGTCCGTCCGGGCCCGTAGTCAGTGTCTCTGGAAGTTTTACAAAAAGGGTCTTGTTGTTCTAGCGAATCAACCCGCGGTCCTGAGTGCTCTCAGGCACTGCCCTGTGGGCCAGAGAGGACCCCTGGCCCACCTGTCAGCGGCTCAGGCTGGGTCAGGCTGTGTGTTAAAGCGTTTCTGAGCTGGATTTCAAATTAAAAATTTGTTTTAAATAATTTAAATGCAAATTCAATTCAGAATTTAATAACTTTTGCATGCTTAATCCAATTTAGGCAAATGATATATGTTTCTGATTCAGAAAAATTAGAGGAATTCAAATATGCCATCTGTTTAGTGTTTTGCACAAGTTAAATTCCAAGTTTGTGTTAATTACTTCAATTGCCACTAGGATTTCAAAATTAAATAACTTTTGTTTGGAAAATCCAAATTAAGCAAATGAGTAGTCTAAAATGATCAGCTCGACGAGACTTTTCTGTTTGTGCTATCCTTGACTTCAATTGCAGCATGCATCATATAAATATATTGCAAACAACAAATGTTATGACAACAAAATGTGGTTCTAAAACCCAATTAAATGTTACTTTCTTGTTCTTCACACCTCACCATGCCATGCTACCTTTCTTGCCATGTAAATTGTGCATCATTCATCATGGCATGATTGTTTGCTTGACGCATCTTATTCATATGCTTGTGCTCTATATTTATGTTGGCCTTGTTTGTTTGGTTTTCTCGGATAGACACGGCGAGGGGTTGTATCAAGAGAACCAGAGCACTACCCAGAACCGTCCTTTGCTTCAACAGAGACACCAGCAAGCACTACCACATGCTTGCATACATACAAAGACTATTGCCTCTATCTTATTCTTGCATCATTGAGTCGCGATTGCATTAAATTGAATCCCAAGTATGCATAGCCTTTACTTTTAAACCCCACCAAGCTTGTTTCCTCCATCCCATGAGCCACTACTATAGGAGTTGTTTGAGCCATGCAGTCGTGAGAACATGTGTAGGGTTTGTGAGAGTCTGTGGATAACGAGGTACTTAAACAACTTAACTTTGAGTAGTTGGGATAACTAAAGAAAGTGGCACGGTGAGCAATATCTGCTATTTGGTTTTTCCTGCTCACTTGTGTCCCGTAAGACCCCGAGTACTTGATTCCTGTTCCTTGATTTATCGCGCTATCCACATCCGGAGGTATATGGGACCCCACGGACGAGCTTGATTCCGTCTTATTTCTTGGGGCCACAAACTAGTTTGAGGTTTTATTTACGATCTGTACTTATGCCATGTTTTCTGCTTAATTTACGATTGTGCGAGGTCGCACATTGTCTTTAGGAAGCGGAGTGATTACGGTGTCGACAAGCCCGTTTGGGTTCCCGATCGCTCACAGCCATTGTCGCAGACCTTGAGGCCGTCTCGGAGCTTGCTTACTCCGTTGCGGGATCTACTTAAGGGGTGGCCCCCTGAAATATTTCTGAATCTTGTGATTGTTCAGTCGTGAAAGCCTCGTTGGGTTTTGATTTGGTTTTTCCGAGGTTGATCGAGCGTGTGTTGCTATTGGTGCACCCCGGCCGGGTAAAACTTTCTGAAAGCCGTGTCCGCGGTTATGGACGACTTGGAGCACAGTTTCTTGATCATAGACAAGCATAACTAAAGTACCGCCTTAATTGACTAAGTAACTTGACTAGTAAATAGTGCAACACTCACGGAATGGTTAATAAAATTGCCAACGGATGGGGGGTTGTTCGTCCGCTTCCTTGTTGGTAAGCAGGGAGGAGGATGGATCGGATGAGATTACCATTATAACTGTTGTATTTAAATTCACGGACATCCGTCTATCATTGGTTAGGCGGATGGTTAGCGCTTATCTGTAGAATTGCTAGTGTTTATCTTTTGCTGCAATTGCGTCACCCCAGGTTGTGTCCCCTTTAGAGGCATTAAGTCTTGCTGAGTACCCTTAGGGTCTCACACGATAAATTCTTGATTCAGATGAGCATGTGTACCTTCTCGGGGCCGGATCTTTGGGTGGAAGAAGCCGATGAAGTGGGCGACCGTATGGTGTAGAGATTCGGCACGGGATCCGTGAGACCTGTAGTTGGGATGTGCTTATTTTCTGGCATCTTATGCCTATTTGCTTCTTATCCGTACTCGGATCTTGTTTGCCGCCGCATGATACTCGATGTGTGTATGAGGAGTTATCCTAAATTATAGTTGTATCTAGGTCATTTGAATCTTGGTATGGCGTTGGTATATTCCTTTCTTTCTAGATGGTGTGGCTCGATGTACTCTTGTATGGTGGCTTGCGTACATACCCACTTGTGTCGTAGTTGATCCGCCGCTTTCGCACGCCGTCTGAGACAGGTCCCGTTGAGAGGTTAGCGGTTGGGACGTCTGAAAGGACTACCAGTGAGTGGCTTTTGGGGCCCCGCCGTACTATTTCAACCGCTATCTCTCATCCAGGCTTGTATCTAGGAGCGTAGTTCACCGAGGTAGTTACACGTGTTCCCCTTTTGGAGGTGCTTGCTGAGCTTCGTGCTGAGGAGACTCGTCTTCGTGGTGCTGGTTTGCTTGGAGTTCTCACTGTGCTCGCCACTCGAGTTCCTGCTCCGGCGGCTTCTATGCCGACTGCTGCGACACCACTACTACCCACTCCTAGTGGTGGTAGTCGCCCTCCTTCTGTTGGTGGCGGTGGTCGACCCTTTTCTAGTGGTGGGGGTCGCCCTCCTTCTGGTAGTTCGGTCCTCCCTCGCTCTCGTCAGTTCTGTGGTTACTGCCAGAGGTCTGGCCACCCTGAGTCTAATTGTTTCAAGAAACATCATGATATGGAGCGTGCCTCTTCGTCTAGCTCATGTGGTCCTCCACCGACATCAGCCACCGTCTCTCTGACCCACCAGGATATTGTGCAGCTAAAGCGTCTGCTTCCTGCTTCTGGCTCTTCCTCGTCGGGCATTGTAGGCTCTATGACTGGTTCTCCTAGCGTTGAGCGGCCACCGTTTCCATCTGCATGGTCAGGTATTTCCTCATGGGTTTTGGATTCTGGAGCTTCTTTCCATATGTCTTATGACTCTTTTGCCTTGTCATCTCTTCGTCCTATCGGTTCTGTTGTTCATGTTCTCACCGCTGATGGCACCTCTCTTCCTATTGCTAGTCGAGGCACTCTTTCCACTCCTTGCTTTTCTGTCCCTGGTGTTTCTCATGTTCCGCGTCTTACCATGAATCTTTTTTTCCGCTGCTCAACTTACTGATTCTGGTTGTCGTGTTATTCTTGACGCTGATTCTTGCTCTTTCCAGGATCGTCGCACGAAGATTCTGGTTGGGGCTGGCCCTCGGCGCCATGATTCTCAGGGTCTTTGGGAGCTCGACTGGCTTCGTGTTCCCTCTACTTCCACCAGCTCTCGTGCTCTTGCTGCTTCCGCTTGCGCATCTTTTCAACAATGGCATCACCGTCTCGGTCATCTATGTGGTTCTCGTTTGTCATCTTTAGTTCACCGAGGTCTTATGGGGCATGTCTCTTTACCATGTCAAGGTTGTAGACTTGGCAAGCAGACTCAGTTACCTTATCCTACTAGTGAGTCAGTGTCTCAGCGCCCCTTTGACTTAATTCATTCTGATGTATGGGGTCCCGCTCCCTTTGCTTCGAAGGGGGATCATCGCTACTATGTTATTTTTATTGATGACTTTTGTCGTTACACTTGGCTTTACTTTATGACTTCTCACAGTGAGGTTCTCTCTATCTATAAACGTTTTGCTGCCATGGTTCACACCCAGCTCTCCACTCCTATTCGTGTTTTTCGTGCTGATTCGGCTGGTGAGTACATTTTCCAAATGTTGCGTGGTTTTCAAAAAATGCTGAGCAGGGCACTCTTGCTCAATTCTCTTGCCCTGGTGCTCATGCCCAGAATGGCGTCGCTGAACACAAACATCGTCACCTTAAGACAGCGCGTGCGCTGATGATCGCCGCCTCTCTTCCGCCCCATTTCTGGGCTGAGGCTGTCTCCACCTCTGCATATCTCATCAACATCAACCATCGGCTGCCTTACATGGTGGAATTCCACAGGAGCATCTTTCTGACCGTTCTCCTGATTATTCTGTGCTTCGGTTGTTTGGGTGTATTTGCTTTGTCCTTCTTGCTCCTCGCGAACGCACCAAAGTCACTGCTCAGTCCATTGAGTGTGTTTTTCTCGGGTATAGTGATGAGCATAAGGGTTATCGGTGTTGGGATCCTCTTGCTCGTCGGATGCGCATTTCTCGGGATGTGACCTTCGATGAGTCTCGTCCTTTCTATCCACGGCCATCTTCCTCGAGTTTCTCTGTGGAGGACATCTCTTTTCTCGCCTTCCCTCAGCGCCATGGTTCGGACTTTTGGTTGCGTTGGCTAGTTCATGAAGCTTGACATGGTATCAGAGCCTAAGGTCTTGAGTTCGAGTCCTGGTTTTCGCAATTTATCCTAAAATTGTTGTCACCCATCTTTGTCCACGTATATGCCTCTTGTGTCATACGTGAGTTTCGCGCACTGTCGCTCTCTTCCGGTTGCACATGCTGACTTCTCCCCGTCATACATGAGAGGGGGTGTTGAAATGTATAAGTGGATTACACTAGCCCTTTCCATCAGTTCGTACTTTTGGTTACGTTGGCTAGTGCATGAAGCTTGACAAGATCGACGAGAGATCGTCCACAAGCGAAGAGAAGTCACGGATTGGTGTGGTGAATTTTCCTTTGCGCGTGCAGCACAGCACAGTCGTTCGAGACCTTATGTGTGGCGGTCGTCTGGCCATATGTGTGCTATGGCCCTAGTCGACTGTGCCGTCTCCATCACTAGTCTCATTGACTCCAGACTTTTTCCATACTGCATTCCTTTCTTCCATTATACACATACACTAGCTCTGCAGCACACAAAAAAACCAAAGAGACGGCATAATGGCTATGCACTACATGCCCATCTTCTTCCTCCTATTCTTGACTTCCTCCCGCAAATCTGATGACCAGCTCACACATGCAAAGGCACTCACCCAAAACCACACACTCATCTCGAAGGGTGGTGGTTTTGCTCTCGGCTTCTTCTCCCCAGCCAGCTCCAACACCAGCATGTACCTTGGGATATGGTACCGCAGCATCCCCGGACCACGCACCGTCGTGTGGGTTGCCAACTGAGAAAACCCAATCACCGTCCGTTCATCGCCGATGCTCGCCATCACCAACAGTTCAAACCTGGTGTTGTCAGACTCCCAAGGTCGCACTCCGTGGACGGTGAAGAGCACCAACACCGGCGATGGAGTTAGAGCATCTCCAACAGGCGTTGTATCTATGTTGCGCGCCAAACTAACCGCTAATTTACCGCGCCGAGGGAGCAAAACCGTGCTCCAGCGGACCCTGGAAAAAAAGATCGACGCGTGGAACTTTGCGCTATCGTACGCCGTTTATTTGCCGCGCGCTGGAAACGAAACCGTCGCGCGCGAAGAGCCAACCGCCTCGCTAAATCTTCCCGCGCGTGTCTCCTTCGCCCGCGCTGCGCCGCCGCCGGCGATGGAAGGTCATAGCGCCACCCTCCAACTCCGCCCTACACCTGTGCGCCCTCCGCCGCCGGCGCTGCAGCGATGCGGCCACCTATCCATCTGAATCCCGACGCCGCTGCCGGAAACCCTAGTGTGGGCATCGCGCATGGGCTCTTCATCGCACCCCGGCCAACCGCCACGCCAGCCGATTCCAAAGCAAGAAGGTTGTCGCCGCGCGTCTACCGCGCCAGTGGGCAAAGAAGGAAGGTGGCGCCGAGGCGAAGAAGGTGAAGGCCTCTTCCGCCCAAGCCGAGCAACAGTCGCTGCACCGCGTGAACCGTGACTTCCAGCCCCAGCGCGCCTTCACAAGCAGAACGAGGCGCCATCAGCGTCGGCGAACTACACGCCAGAGGTGCTCGAGGAAATGACTACAATGTTAAAAATTGCAACTATGTGTCAAATTTGAGAGGGACATCGTCTAGAAGTGTAGTGTTTGATGTGAGCTCGTTTTGTTTGTAGTGTTGACGACGAAACGTTCATGTCTCACATGAATGTTGATTCCAACTATGTGCCACATGCATCCCAAGAGGCGGAGTTTGAGGTAGATGAGGAAGGAGAAGGGGTGATTGAGCCACCAAAGGGGAGATCATCCAACTACACTCCGGCGGAAGACATTTTTCTTTGCAAGACTTGGTGCAATGTGAGTATGGATGCAACCGTTGGCACGGATCAAAATAGAG
Organism: Avena longiglumis; assembly: GCA_030063025.1. Classification (NCBI taxonomy): domain Eukaryota; kingdom Viridiplantae; phylum Streptophyta; class Magnoliopsida; order Poales; family Poaceae; genus Avena; species Avena longiglumis. Next base: position 17,617,185 of record CP125976.1, read on the forward strand.
ATACATATTGGGATCCCATGAAGGTGTACTTTGACAAGCCCAACAAGAGTGGTATTGAGCGCACCGATCGTTCTCTATGTTTGCGTTGGTCAACCATCTCCACCGAGTGTCAAAAGTGGGCGAGAATCTTGGCCGGCATCGACCGCGAGAACCCAAGTGGCACAAATGAGAGGGACAAGGTGAGTTGCTCAAACATGGTTCATTGTGGCTATTTATGTATGAATGTGTGCTCATGGTTTCTTTTTCCCTTGTAGTACAACATGGCTCAAAACATGTATAGAGGCACCGGGAAGAATAATAAGCAAGGCCATGTCGTCACGGGAAAGTTGTTCCAATACTACCATTGCTACACGGAGCTAGAGAATGAAGAGAAGTGGAAGACCCGTGACATTCTAGCGGTGCCCAATAGTGTTTTGAATGCAACCTTCGATGCACAAATCATTGAGGATGATGACGAAGCTACAAGTGAAGAGGGCAAGAGAAGCCCTACTCCCAATTCGGTTGCCAAGACCAAAAGGCCCATGGGAAGGAAGCAAGCAAAGGAAGCCAAGATGAAGGGTGGACACGATGAGTTGACAATGGCGGTGGTGGCCATTGCGGATGCTAGGAAAGAAGCAACCATGGCGCGCAACAAGGAAAGAGAGAAGGATGAGGCAGCCGAGGCGCGCAAGGCGGCAGTAGAGGAGAGGAAGCCTGCTTTGGAGGAGAAGAAGGTGGCTATGGAGGAAAACCAAAAGCTCATGGATGAAGAGAAACAATTGTTCTTGATGGACACAAGCCATATGGATGATAGGCAAAAGGAGTGGATCAACCTACGCCGTGATGAGATCTTGGCTCAAAAGAGGATGTTGGTGGGAGGCATGGGAGGTAGCTATGGAGGAATGGGAGCACCAACTATGGGAAGTGGCTATGGAAGCATGGGAGCACCAACTATGGGAGGTAGGTATGGAGGCATGGGAGGTTTTGGAGGCATGGGAGGTTTTGGAGGTTATGGAGGCATGAGAGCACCAAAAAGTGGCTTTGGAGGCATGGGGGCACCTCCAAATGCCTATGTTGGCATGGGAGGCATGGGTGGTATGGGAGGCATGGGTGGCATGGGAGCAACGTCTAGTGGGTATGGTGGCATGAATGTGGCACCGGGTGGATTCCTGGCCACTATGATGAACATGGGTGGCATGGGAGATGTCTACGGAGATGCAACGGCCAATGCAAGTCATGTGCCTACCACCGTTCATGTTTCAAACGATGAAGCCAAAGATGGAGGTGATGATGAGGACGAGGAAGGTGAGAATGTTGGTGATGACGAGGAGAAGGAGGCAACCACCGATGTTTGATGTGTTTGTCATTGTGCAAGCTTTTGAAGAACTTGTGCATCTTTTGTGTGAATGATGAACTTGTCATATGCATCTTTTGTGTAGGGGAATGAGGAACTTGTTTAAATTGTTCAAGCTATTGAAGAACTTGTTGAATTTCATATGTGAATCATCTATATTTACCATGTGTTTGTGATCTTGTCAAAATTGTGCTAGATGGCGCCTGGAGCACACTGCAAATATACAACGCCTGTGAAACTGAGTTTTCTGCCGCGGCGCGCAAAAAAGAGTTTTACAGCGCCTGAGTTTGGCCGTTAGCTTTTTGGCACGGTAAACGTTATACAGCGGGCGCGAAAGGTCTTTTACAACGTCAAATTTTCCAGCGCCTGTTGGAGATGCTCTTACTGCAGTGCTGGCGCTGCTCGACGAGGGGAACTTGGTCCTCCGATCTCTAAATGGTACGATCACATGGCAGAGTTTTGATCATCCAACTGACACGGTACTTCCGAATATAAGATTTTTGGTGAGCGACAAGGCAAAATTCGGCATGCGGCTTGTTTCTTGGAAGGGCCCGGATGACCCATCTTCTGGGGGCTTCTCATGCTGCGCTGACCCTAGCTCTCCAGACCTTCAATTCCTCACTTGGAATAAGACAGAGCCATATTGCCGTGTGGCATCCCGCAAAACCACTACTAGAAAATCGCGTTGAATTTGTGCATTGCATCGTCATCATCATGCATTGTTTGCATAAAACTATTTCCGCAAAGCCCGATTTGTTTTCCAAGCGCCCCATCTCTATTCAAACACCAAAACCGGGTCCCCGGAATATTTTGTTTTGGCCGCTATCGGTTTGCAGACGGCCCGTTTAAAAAAAATAAACGATTTAATTATTTTAGCGGGGGCAGTCGAACGGGCCGTTTCGACCCGAACGACCGTCCCAGAAATTAAAACGGTCCAACTACACCCGCCCTTCCAAATCCTAAACCTACCCATCTTCCTACCCAGCCCTCCCCTCCACATCACCCCAACCAATCTGCTATGCCCACCTCACTCACCCTCCCTAACCAATCAAACCCGCCACCTACCCCACTCCCTCTCCACCTAGGCTAAACCCACCCCACTCACCCACCCAACTCACACTACACACCCACGCGCACACACGCCAACCGCCCACACCGGATTCCCCCCCCCGCCTGGGTCCCACCATCCCCTGGCACCCCTGTCCCCGGCCCCCCTCTTCCTCTCTCTTCTTCCTCGGCAGCCCCCCGAGCCCTGGCACCTCCCTCCCCCGGCCTCCTCCGCTACTGCCGCCAGAGCCTCCGCCAGACGTCTCGCGCCGGCCTGGCTCCCGCCCACCATCCTCGCCGGCTCCGCCCTCTCCTCTCCTCCTCTCTCCACATTGCCTCCCACATCGGCTCGCCACCTTCCTCCCCGCTGCTCGCTGGCCCCGCTGACCACGGAGCCGCCTCCTCCCTCTCCTCTCTCCGGGCTTCTCCTCGAGCCGCCACCACCTCTGTCGCCTCCTGCGAGCGGCCTCCTCTCCAAGCTGCCGAGCCTCGCCATCTTCCTCCGCCGTCGCTGGCTGCCCGGCCCCAACCACCGTCGGCCGCTCCCTGTCCCCCCAGCGCTTCCCAGGCCTGCCTGCCGGAGTTCCGACGCCTGCCTCCTCCTCCTCGCCTGCTCGCTGCCAGCAGGCAGAACCGCCGCCAAGCCATGGTCGTCTTCCTGCTCAGTGCATCGAGCCTGCCGTGCCTCGACCTCCTGCTGCTGTTTTCGCCGCAGTCTCCGCCCCGCAGGCGCCCGACCAGCTCGCCTGGCCCCTAAAGTTTGAGGGCATACAACAGTACTTGGGCTAGGGACATACGGCATCTTACCAGTTTCATATCACAGGATGTGTTCTCGTGTTGGCCCAAGTACCACAAGATCTTTGTGGAGATGTGCCCAGAATTTTCAAGAAAACCGCCAAGGACTTCACATAGTTGATGGATGCGACAAGATCCCTCGTAACACCAAGACCTCCAGTCCGAGACCCAAGTCCGACACCGACAACTGAACCGCCACCGACAAGATCTCCGTCTCGGACCCCAAGGACTCCTCATGGACATCGAGCGCCAAGATCGCCTTGCGAACCTTTGAAGACCGATCACGGCGTCCCCCTCCTTCTCGAACCACAAGACCGACGCCACGAGAAGAGGCCGCCACGATGCCAAGTTCAGCTAACGACAAGACCTACCCCAGTAATCCGAGAACGCTCCCGCCGAGAACGAACCCGTCGAACCCTGGACCCTGAGACCGACCCCGACCCCCAGAACCCAAGATCTGTCGAACCCTAAATGTGCGACCCTTATCCGAACCCTTATTTTTGTAAATGCTAAACATAAAACCTGTTGCATATTAACTTGTCATTCTTGCATGCATGCTTGTCATGTGGTTTGGGGGCCTTATGCCGATTCACCTAATAATTAAATATGGGGCCCATATGCGGCAAATCTAGCCTTATATTGGCCTCATTTAAACTTGTGTAGCGAACCGTATCTTATCTTGCCTTGTTATAACAATATTTAATTGCGGGTAGTTAAATAACATGAACCATCTAATTAATTGTCGACCCGGTTCCACTTAATATGACCTAATCGCATCGCCTTGCCACGCCATACATCATACATGCATCATGCCGATCTTCGCCGTTTTATTAAATATTGCATCCGTGTTTATTCTAGTGTTTCGCTTCTTCATGATAAGGCCGTTGAGTTGATGTGAGCTTCCGATCTTGAATAACCTTCGCAATGTTTTCAAAGAGCATCTCCCTTTCTACCTATCTTACTTTATAGTATTTATTCCTCCTGTTGATCTATTGCTATACGTGTTGCGATGATCTAGATTCCGCACTGATATCCCTTGCAGCCATATATTGCCTTGGACACATCCTATTACTTGTTGTTTGGTAGATAGTTGGACTTGCGCGTCGTAGTCGCTTGCTCAAGTGTTGTTGCGTGTCGTCAAGTGCCACAATTGTTGGTGTATTGCCACATGTTTGATGTTGGAGCTGATCATAGTTTTACTTATCGTTCACTTTAATTCCTGTTTAACAACTAAAATTGGAATAAGCAAAGGCATCGGTGGGTGATAGAAAATATTTGGTTTCCGAACGCCCACTTGTGTCCCGTAAGACCCCGAGTACTTGATACCTGTTCCTTGATTTATCGCGCTATCCACATCCGGAGGTATATGGGACCCCCGAGCGAGCTTGATTCATCTTATTTCTTGGGGCCACAACTAGTTTGAGGTTTTATTTACGATCCTGTACTTATGCCATGCTACTTTCAGATTTAAATTGTGCGAGGAGCACACTGCATCATTAGGTAAGCGGAGTGATTACGCGGTATCGACAAGCCCAGCCACACTTTCGGTTCCCAACATGACCATTGGCGCAAACCTTGAGTCCGTCTCAAGCTAGCTTACTGCTATGGATCTACTCAAAGGGTGGCCCTCGAAATATTTCGAATCCTGTGATTGTTCAGTGAAAGCCTCGTTGGGTTTTGATTTGGTTTTTCCGAGGTTGATCGGCGTGTTGCTATTGGTGCACCCCTGCCGTAAAACTTTAAAGCCGTGTCCGCGGATATGGACGACTTGGAGCACAGTATCTCGATCATAGACAAGCAAAACTAAAGTTTATTGCTATAAATTTGACTTTATAATGACTAGTAATCAGCTTCACTATAACGGAATGGCTAAATAATACTGCCCACCATTGCTTGTTTGGAGTGTCGCTTGCGACCATTGTACCTGACTAGTAAGTATGGCAACTACAACGGAATTGGCTGATTAAAAGAACCAACAACTGCTGGGTTTTGGGTTTATCTCATGCTATCTGTATATGATTAGTAATTGTGGCAACTACAACGGAATGGTTAACTAAAATTGTCCACTGCTTACTTTATCAGGATGATTATCTAAACCTGACTAGTAATTGCTGCAACGATAACCGAATAAATAAAACGCCACGTGTGAGTTCTCGGTTGACTTCCTCATTTGGTCTCGAGGGGAAACACCAGATGGGTTTGTTTGGTGTTAGCTTGTGTTGGATCCGGATAGGTCTATCTACCCTCTCTCGATCCGCCATTGTATCGAGTCTCTATAGGATGTTTAGTGCATGCCGCCGCCGCATCCACCATACCTATGTAGGCGAGGACCCGAATTCTAGCCTCGCTGTATCGGCCTCGATCGACGCCTTCTTTTTCCTTTGCCCTTTGTCGGCACCCCTTTGTTTAAGCAGGTTTTGAGATCGGCGTTAAGGTGGTTACCCTTCCGCTTGGCTCAAGGTTATGGACGCCATTGGTTATTCTTCGTGGCTCTTAGCCCCATTTGCATCTTGTCCGTAGTGGACACCCTATCGCTTTTCAAGGTGATTTGGATCTTTGTATATTATATTCGTATTCTTGACTCCTTGAGTCGCTGTATATATATCCGCTCTGTGGGTCCCATCGAGGACTGTTGTGTAATGTTATTACTGCTTTCCACCCGCACGAAAGTGCTGGTGGCACCTTTGAATCGCTTTCGCGGGTTTGGCGAATTTTGCTCAAACTTGCATAGGTCCGATTCGAGGGTGTTACAGAGTGGTATCGAGCCCGGCGATACGATACTTACAAGTCCAAATTTCAGAGGATAACCTAGCTAACGGTCAAGTAGAGTGTCAAAACTATTTTGCAAAATCGGTTGGATAGTTCGATTAGGTCTGATTTTACTCCTTACCCTCCGCTGTTCTCCTCTTACCTCTACGTGTTTTGAATCCGCCTCGCCTTTCTTCGAGTCCAGAATTCTCGTGGTTGGGTTCCGCTGCACCTTCGGTTTGGTTTCCTTCTTTGATAACGGTGTTCTACCGTCCGGTGTTCAAGCTGCCTGAATGATCCGTTTGCTGCGGTATCATTCTTTGTTCCTTGTTTGTGCTTTCCGGTGCTTTCCGACGCGACGACATCATCTACGCCAGATCCGATGCAGAGTCTGCATCACTCCTCTGTTTCCGAACCTCGATTGTCGAGATCTTCAGTATGATTCCGAGAATGGTTGCACGCTTTTTCACTGATTGTGCGGAGTAATAGTTTGGGTGCGTGATGGATTGGCCCCCATGCCGACTACCCCTTCTATTCGCTTTCGTACATTGAAGTGGACGAGAATGCATCGGTTCCCTCTTTCCATCGAAGCTAGAGGTGGCTATATTTGTGGATACCTCTACCTTCGTCCTTTTGTTCCCGGAGTGTTCTCTCGACGATCACGGACAACGACCTCTTGTTAGTGGTGTCGCGAGGATCTACATGAAGCGAGAAGTTTCAGACCGACCTTCCTTCCGGTACCATGAGGCGGATCTCGAGGGCGAGATCCCTTGTTAGTGGTGTCGAATTGTGGCATCCCGCAAAACCACTACTAGAAAATCGCGTTGAATTTGTGCATTGCATCGTCATCATCATGCATTGTTTGCATAAAACTATTTCCGCAAAGCCCGATTTGTTTTCCAAGCGCCCCATCTCTATTCAAACACCAAAACCGGGTCCCCGGAATATTTTGTTTTGGCCGCTATCGGTTTGCAGACGGCCCGTTTAAAACAAATAAACGATTTAATTATTTTATGGCAATGAACGGGCGCTTTCAATTAACGACCCCCTGTAGAAATTAAAACGGTCCAACTACACCCGCCCTTCCAAATCCTAAACCTACCCATCTTCCTACCCAGCCCTCCCCTCCACATCACCCCAACCAATCCCGTTGCGCCACCTCACTCTCACCCTCCCCCTAACCAATCAAACCCTGCCACCTACCCCACTCCCTCTCTCCACCTAGGCTAAACCCACCCCACTCACCCACCTGCCAACTCACACTACACACACACGCGCACACACGCCAACCGCCCACACCGGATTCCCCACCCCGCCTGGGTCCCACCATCCCCTGGCACCCCTGTCCCCGGCCCCCCTCTTCCTCTCTCTTCTTCCTCGCAGCGAGCCCCCCCGAGCCCGCGTGCACCTCCCCGCCTCAAGGCCTCCTCCGCTCACGCCGGCTGCCTGCCAGCCTCCGCTCAAGACGTCCCTCGCGCCGCCTCCCGCCCACCATCCTCGCTGCACCGCTGCCTCCTCTCCTCTCCCCAACAAGGCCAACCTCCACACGCCAGCTGCCGGCCAGCCACAGATCGCCACCTTCCTCCCAGCTGCTCGCCACACCATGACACCGCCACGGAGCTGCCTCTCCTCCCTCTCCGGGGCTTCCTCCTCGAGCAAGGCCACCACCTCTGTCGCCTCGCTCGCCAATGCCCTCCTCTCCGTCAAGCCGCTGAGCCGCCGCCATCTTCCTCCGCTGTCACGCCGCCACTGCCCCAACCACTGCCGGCCGCCTGCCCCCCCAAGGCTTCCCTGCTTCGCTGGAGTTCCGACGCCCGAGGGCCCCCTCCTCCCTCTTGCGCCTGTCATTGCCCAGTAGAGAACCGCCGCGCCAAGCCATGGTCGCTTCCTCTGGTCGCATCGAGCCTGTCGTGCCTCGACCTCCCCTGGGTTCTTCCGCAGTTGTCTCCGCCCCGCAGAAGGCCCGACCACTCGCCCGTCCCTAAAGTTTGAGGGCATACAACAGTACTTGGGCTAGGGACACATACGGGCATCTTACCATTTCATATCACGAGGATGTGTTCTGTGTTGTGCCCAAGTACCACAAGATCTTTTGTGGAGATGTGCCCAGAATTTTCAAGAAAACCGCCAAGGACTTCACATAGTTGATGGATGCGACAAGATCCCTCGAACACCAAGACCTCCGGCCGAGACCCAAGTCCGACACCGACAACTGAAACCGCCACCGACAAGATCTCCGTCCGGGACCCCAAGGACTCCCTCATGGACATCGAGCGCCAAGATCGCCTTGCGAACCTTTGAAGACCGATCACGGCGTCCCCCTCCTTCTCGAACCACAAGACCGACGCCACGAGAAGAGGCCGCCACGATGCCAAGTTCAGCTAACGACAAGACCTACCCCAGTAATCCGAGAACGCTCCCGCCGAGAACGAACCCGTCGAACCCTGGACCCTGAGACCGACCCCGACCCCCAGAACCCAAGATCTGTCGAACCCTAAATGTGCGACCCTTATCCGAACCCTTATTTTTGTAAATGCTAAACATAAAACCTGTTGCATATTAACTTGTCATTCTTGCATGCATGCTTGTCATGTGGTTTGGGGGCCTTATGCCGATTCACCTAATAATTAAATATGGGGCCCATATGCGGGCAAATCTAGCCTTATATTGGCCTCATTTAAACTTGTGTAGCGAACCGGTATCTTATCTTGCCTTGTTATAACAATATTTAATTGCGGGGTAGTTAAATAACATGAACCATCTAATTAATTGTCGGACCCGGTTCCACTTAATATGACCTAATCGCATCGCCCGTTGCCACGCCATACATCATACATGCATCATGCCGATCTTCGCCGTTTTATTAAATATTGCATCCGTGTTTATTCTAGTGTTTCGCTTCTTCATGGATAAGGCCGTTGAGTTGATGTGAGTCACCGATCTTGAATAACCCTTCTACAATGTTTTCAGCAGCATCTCCCCCTTTCTACCTATCTTACTTTATAGTATTTATTCCCTCCTGTTGATCTATTGCTATCTGTGTTGCGATGCTCTAGATTCCGTACCCTTGATATCCCTTGCAGCCATATATTGCCTTGGACACATCCTATTACTTGTTGTTTGGTAGATAGTTGGACTTGCGCGTCGTAGTCGCTTGCTCAAGTGATGTTGCGTGTCGTCAAGTGCCACAATTGTTGGTGTATTGCCACATGTTTGATGTTGGAGCTGATCATAGTTTTACTTATCGTTCACTTTAATTCCTGTTTAACAACTAAAATTGGAATAAGCAGAGGCATCGGTGGGTGATAGAAAATATTTGGTTTCCGAACGCCCACTTGTGTCCCGTAAGACCCCGAGTACTTGATACCTGTTCCTTGATTTATCGCGCTATCCACATCCGGGAGGTATATGGGACCCCGAGCCGAGCTTGATTCTCTTATTTCTTGGGGCCACAACTAGTTTGAGGTTTTATTTACGATCCCGTACTTATGCCATGCTACTTTCAGTATTTAAATTGTGCGAGGAGCACACTGCTTAGGTAAGCGGAGTGATTACGCTGGTCTCGACAAGCCCAGCCACACTTTCGGGTTCCCACATGTACCATTGGCGAACCTTGAGTCCGTCTCAAGCTAGATTACTTCGCTATGGATCTACTCAAAGGTGGCCTCAAATATTTCTGAATCCTATGATTGTTCAATGTGAAAGCCTCGTTGGGTTTTGATTTGGTTTTTCCGAGGTTGATCGAGCGTGTGTTGCTATTGGTGCACCCCGGCCGGGTAAAACTTTCTGAAAGCCGTGTCCGCGGATATGGACGACTTGGAGCACAGTATCTCGATCATAGACAAGCAAAACTAAAGTTTATTGCTATAAATTTGACTTTATAATGACTAGTAATCAGCTTCACTATAACGGAATGGCTAAATAATACTGCCCACCATTGCTTGTTTGGAGTGTCGCTTGCGACCATTGTACCTGACTAGTAAGTATGGCAACTACAACGGAATTGGCTGATTAAAAGAACCAACAACTGCTGGGTTTTGGGTTTATCTCATGCTATCTGTATATGATTAGTAATTGTGGCAACTACAACGGAATGGTTAACTAAAATTGTCCACTGCTTACTTTATCAGGATGATTATCTAAACCTGACTAGTAATTGCTGCAACGATAACCGAATAAATAAAACTGCCAGCGGTGTGAGTTCCTCGGTTGACTTCCTCGTTTGGTCTCGAGGGGGAAACACCAGGATGGGTTTGTTTGGTGTTAGCTTCAGGTTGGATCCGGATAGGTCTATCTTACCCCTCTCTGACTGCCGCCAGTTGTATCGAGTCTCTATAGGATGTTTAGTGCATGCTGCCGCCGCTCACCCACCATACCTATGTAGGCGAGGACCGCAATTCTAGCCTCGCTGTCTGGCCTCGATCGACGCCCTTCTTTTCCTTTGCCCTTTGTCGGCACCCTTTGTTTAAGCAGGTTTTGAGATCGGCGTTAGGTGGTTACCCTTCCGCTTGGTCCGGGCATGGGTTACGCTATTGGTTATTCTTCAGGGCTCTTAGCCCCATTTGCATCTTGTCCGTAGCTGGACGCCCTATCGTTTTCAAGGTGATTTGGATCTTTGTATATTATATCTATATTCTTGACTCCTTGAGTCGCTGTTATATATATCCGCTCAGGGTCCCATCGAGGACTGTTGTAATGTTATTACTTCGCTTTCCACCCGCATAAAGTGCTGGCACCTTTGAATCGTTTCTATGCGGGTTTGGCGAATTTTGCTCAAACTTGCATAGGTCCGATTCTGAGGGTGTTACACCGCCTTAGCGTGTGGAGTGGCAACCATACCCATCTCAGATCCATCATAACTCTCTACCCTCACCACCCACTATTCTCATGTTTTCGAGGATGACCGATGTTCTCGATGTCTTGCCGACAAGAAGAATCTGGAGCCGTTTCTTGACCCTACGTCCATTGCACACCGTCTGGATTTCTCCCCTGGTCATGCTTTTCGTGCAAAGGTTCGTAACACTTTTTCCACCCCAGTCAATCCTATCGCGGCTGCATCTGGCTTCTCTTTGGTTGTCTCCTTTGGACGTGCATGTTTCGAATTATCAGATCTCAATATTAGCCTAGCATTGTCTGCATGTTTGGGAGCTGCATATGATGAAATGAGAGTCTCCCATCTCCAAGGACGTGTTTTCCTCTTTGACGTCTGCTCTAAGGCTATTGGATTTATGATTCATAAAATGATATCACACATCTCCAAGGAATTCATTTATTATTTCGATTTATGGGGCAATGGTGGTCCTAATTGGGAAAGAGAGGCACGCATGTGGTATACTGAACAAGATCTGGAGTGGTCTACTGTTCCACCAAGGAAAAGGAATTTTGCCACACGGCGAGGATCCTACCATCAACCAAAAGGTACTCCAAATCGCCCTCATGATTATCAGGCTGTATCCGATGCAAATACTACTCTCGTTGGACCTAGTCTATCCTACGCCGATGTTGTTAGATCATCAAACCCTGTGCCCTCCTTTCAATTCCAGCATAGATCTCTCCATCAGACTCATCACCATAGTCCTGGGCTTGATCGTGAGAATAGGAGAAGTCAACCGATAGAATCTCAACGGCCTAGCGGGAACAATGGTTTTCAAAATATTTTGAATATACCCAATCGGATCACGAGTGCACTCGCGGCCCACCGCCGAAAGTGGATTGAATGGAGACCCATCTCATGTGCTAAATGCCTATCACCTGGACACCATATCTCTGCCTGCACAAACAAACTCCGTTGTCGTATCTGCTATCATTACGGGCACATTGCGAGGAAGTGTTTATCCAGGCAAAACAAACCTCATCAATATCGCATTAAATCGAAACAAACTCCTATTGCTATCATAAACCCTTCAGAAACCCCCGCCGACTTGCCCTCGCCGTCTTTACAATCTATATTATCCACGTTCTTCCCAGAAACTCCACCACCTGCCCTCCTATCACCCATGGCGAACTACCCAGTTGATCCGACCCCCCACGTCCCTCCTGGCTTTGCAGCCATTGCTCCTGGACCTCTTCGCACCCAACATAGCTATGTGTTCCTGGGGGGAGAATTCCCTTTCCACTCCGATGACTGGGCGATCGCAACCCTAGAGCCAGACGTTCCAGCTGAAAACTACATCGCTGCGATCGCAACCATAGGAGAACTCCTCCACGGACTGGACATCCACGTCCGCTCTACCTCCAGATGTGCTATGGGCACTACCCTGATCAGGTTTGCAACTGTTACAGATCGTGATGCTGTTGTTAGGGGTAGCCCCTATTTTATTGAAGACTCTGTTCTGCGCTTTGTTAACGAAGATAAGGGTCTGAATAGACGTAGCACTATTTTCACTCATGACGTCTGGTGCATGCTCCTGAATTATCCTCAACAATTATGGGAACCAGAACATGTGATGAACACTTTCACTCCTTTTGGCCGCTTTCTGGTTTGGAACAAGGACTTATCCAATAGAGCTAGAATTTTGGTGAAATTCAGAGCACACAACGCAGACACTTTACCTCTCAGTGTTGTTGTTGGTAAAAATCTATCTGATGACGGCAGCGGTGATACCTGGACCTGCCCTATGATCCTACTCGACAGAAATATGTTGGGTGGCATTGCCGAGGATGAAGACCCTCTCCCACCCAATGGTGCCAATCCCCATCCTATGCCCTTGGTCCATGATGGTTTCTGGCACGATGAGCAGATGGAAAACGATATGGAACATGAGGGAATGCAGTTCCAAGGACTGGTGGCTCCTGCTATGGCACCTGCTGGCCATGTAGCACCTGATGCTCACGCTGCACCTGATGATATGACACATGACACTATGATGGAGCACGCGAACCCTAGCACCCCTCCTATCCAAACCAATCTTCAATCTCCTACTGACCTGCTCTGGATGCAATGGCACACCTCACTGGTTTACTAGCTCAACTCTTGGGTGATGAACAGGAAATGCTTCAGAAACTTGCTGGCAGCAACATCTCAGGAGCCACTGTTAAGATGGTTGAAAATGAGGATCAAGGTGTTCACACGATTCAATGTAATCTTGAGATCAACATCAATAGTTCAGTTGGCACTGTCCTACCAACATGATCTGACATGAGATTGCTATCATACCGAACTCGCAAATTTTCATAAGATGAAAACAAACGCCGTAAAGCTACACCTAGGACTGATGTTGTGAGAAGGAGCAGACTTGCCCTCAAGAAGAAAGGTTTTGCCACAAAGGAAGACGTTGAAGCCTATGCGTAAAGCTCCAAGAATGTTCAAATTGCTCACACAACCTATCTGTCCAATTTGATGGAATGGATACTCCTGCAAACCCTGCCCCCCCCCCATGTTGCCTGCTATCACCATTCAAGCTATTGGAACCAGGTTTTGTCAGATCCCTCCTAGTGAGGTGTCATCTGCTGCTTTGAACTATGATAGTTCAAATGAAGAATAAAACTTTTAGTAGATGGCCTGCAGGCAGAGGCCACCCAAGTGACTGCCTAGTTATCATCTCCCATTTCCTCCATTTTAGCTTTCGATATGTGTGTTTGCTTCCATACTATCCCTACCTGTGTGTTTGCTTGATGTACTGCGACAATATTTACCATTTTACTCATTATCAGTTTTTTCTATTCTATGATTTTATCTTTGTCTGGAGATGTATGAGTCACACCAAACTATCTGCCAAGCTTGTTATTGCAATCTACTTACTGAGTCTGCCATGCATCACTCCCTCCCTTACCACACCCATCAATTTAAGGACAGTACCTGCTCCTTTGGGAAAACAGAGATACAATGTTGCCAATGAATAATAGGACATGGAACATACTTGATTGGAACCTGAGGGGTGTGAACTCCCAGCATAGATGGGATGATCTGGCTGATAAAATTAGTCAAAGCAACTGCAATATCATTTGCCTGCAAGAAACAAAGAAAGAACATTTTGATAGTGCTTTCATCAGAAAATTTTGTCCTAGAAGACTCAACCAATTTACATATCAACCATCCATAGGAAATTCAGGTGGACTCATCATTATATGGAATGGATCGATGTTTTCTGGCACTGTCATCAGTCAAAGCCATTATCAAATTACTATGGAATTAGTTAGCAATCTCTCATCAGACCATATTCATATTACAAATATATACGCTCCATGCACAAACGAGGGAAGGCTTAACTTTGCAGACTGGTTATTTCAGCTAGACTCATCTCAATATGAATTCTGGATGATGCTTGGTGATTTTAACATGATTAGAAGTAATGAAGACAGAAATCGACCTGGGGGAAACAACAGCAACATCCTTCTTTTCAACTCACTGATTCAGCAACATGATCTGGAGGAAATCCCCTTAAAAGGAAGATCCTACACTTGGTCTAACATGCAGGACCAGCCACTACTTGAGAAGCTTGATTGGATTTTCACATCCCATCAATGGTCACATAAATTTCCCAATACTATGGCATCTCCCATGGCTAGACTGGGGTCTGATCACATTCCTATCAATATTCAAATAGGCACTAAAATTCCTAAATCACAAATTTTTAGATTTGAGGAATACTGGCTTGAGTTTGAGGGGTTTACTGATGTGGTGGAAAAATCATGGACTAATAATGGTCTGTACAAAAATAATGCACAAGACATTGCTGCTAGATTCAAATCAATGAGATATGGTATCAAGAAATGGAGCAGAAACCTTTCCAAATTATCTATGGTTATTGACCACTGTAACTTTGTTCTTGTCATGCTTGATGGACTTGAAGATCAGAGAGTCTTATCTTTGATGGAAAAAAACTTCAGGAGAATAGTGAAAAAACATCTGGAGAAAATGTTGGAAGCAAAAAGATTATACTGGAGGAAGAGAGCCAATATTAGATGGGCAAAACTGGGCAATGAAAACACAAAATTCTTCCATGCTGTTGCTACAAGGAATTACAGGAATAACTTTATCTCCATGCTCAAAAATGATAATGAGGTTGAAATCCATGATCATGAACAAAAGGCTGCTCTTCTATGGTTTGCTTTCAAAAACAGACTAGGCAAATCTGAACCCACTGAAATGATATTTGATCTTGACAGCATGGTTACATCACATGATCTCAGCTCTTTAGAAGTGCCTTTCTCCAATAATGAAATTGATGACATTATCAGACTCATGCCTAATGACAGAGCTCCAGGTCCGGATGGTTTAAATGGGTTGTTTATGAAAAAGCACTGGAATACTATTAAGCACCAGTTCTACAGCCTCTGTCATAGTTTCTACAGTGGACAACTTGATATTCAGAGTATCAATACTGCTTATATTACTCTTATCCCCAAAGTTCAAAATCCAGTTAAACCAAATGACTTCAGGCCTATGTCTCTGGTTAGCATGGCCCTGAAAGTGATCACCAAGATCATTGCTAACAGAATGCAGAAGGAAATCATCCCTACCATCAGCCAAAATCAGTATGGATTTATCAAAACCAGAACCATTCATGACTGCCTGGCCTGGGCATTTGAATACCTTCATATTTGTCATAAATCCAAAAAGGAGATTATTATTCTAAAATTTGATTTTGAGAAAGCTTTTGATATGGTAGAATATAAGGCTATTCTCACCATGCTCAGGCATATGGGATTTGGAGATAAATTTATCACTTGGATATCTAATATTCTGAACAGTGCAACCACTTCTGTTATCCTGAATGGGGTTCCTGGTAAGAAAATCATTTGCAAAAGGGTGTCGACAGTGACCCCTCCCCTCTTATTTGTGGTAACTGCTGAACTCCTCCGGATTATCATTAATCATGCCTGGCACAATGACACTCTATCCTTACCCATTGACAACTCATATGGTCAGTCATATCCTATACTCCAATATGCTGATGACACATTACTCATTATGCTTGCTGATTGTGACCAACTAGAAGCCTTAAAAAACATCCTGACCAGTTTCACCAAAGCTACTGGATTAAAAGTGAATTTCCACAAATCCTCAATGGTCCCTATCAATATCTCCAACAACAGATGTCAAGAGCTTGCTAACTATTTTGGGTGCAGAACTGAATCAATGCCATTTACCTATCTTGGACTACCCATGGGCACCACCAAGCCTAGAATTGAGGATCTGACCCCATTGGTGAGTAAGATGGACAGGAGACTAGCCAGTTTATCCAACCTCCTCTCTCATTGCTATAGAGTGGTAGTGATCAAATCTATCTTTAATGCTATGCCAAACTACATCATGTGCTCCCTTAAAATACACTTCTCTCTCATTGACCACATGGAGAAATCATCTAGAACTTTCCTATGGCATGGAAAGGACATTGTGAAACATGGCAGATGCCTAGTACAATGGGAAAAATGCTGCCAGAGCAAGGATGCTGGAGGACTGGGTATACTAAATCTGAGAGAGCAAAACAAGGCCCTGCTAATCAAGAACCTTTACAAATTCTATAACTGTCATGACATTCCTTGGGTACAGTTACTGTGGAAGGCTTATTATCAGAATGGTGCAATACCAAAAAATCAAAATAAAAGAGGGTCATTCTGGTGGAAGAGCTGTTTAAAATACCAGGATGAGTTTGATCAGCTAATCACTTGCAAAGCAGGCAAAGGAAACACTATCCTCTCCTGGAAAGACTGCTGGCATAATACCCCTTTGGCCAGCATGTTCCCCGAACTCCATTCCTTTGCAAAAAACAAAATGATTACACTGAACAAAGCTAGGGAGCACAATGAAGAGGAGATCTATAATCTGTTTCAGCTCCCTCTTACAGGACTGGCTAATGACCAACTCACTATCCTATCCCAGATTCTGGAGATCTCGCCAATAATAACCAAAGGGACGCCTGGTGTTTCCCCTGAAACAAGGAAAAATACTCTACCAAAAAAGTCTATTTGGCCCTGACTAAAGCCCCTGATGCACCTACCCCTTTCAAATGGATATGGCAATCTCCATGTTTGCCTAAGCACAATTTTTTTTTTGGCGTATGATCCAGGACAGAATAAACACAAAGGACTTGATGTAAAGGAAAAACTTCCATGTGGAATCATCCTCATGCGTTCTATGTGATGAAAATACAAAGGAGACCATGCTACATCTATTTTTTCGTGTGACTTTAGCCAAAACTTCTGGTGGAGATTAGGAGAAGAGTGGAATACCGATATGGAGCTTATTGAGATGATACTTGAGGCAAATAGCAGATCTGCCAACCTTTTTTTCAAGATTACTATGATTACTGGTTGCTGGAGCATATGGATACACAGGAATAATATCATCTTTGAGAATTGTCAGAGGAGTTCGAAAAGCTGCTATAGTACTTTAAAGAAGGAGGTTCAAGACATTAGACATAGAGTTAAACCAAGTCTTAAAGAGGGCATGCAAAGCTCGCTTGACCTCTTGTAATTTTATTTTTGTTTACATACTTTTCTTCCCATTGTAATTACCATCCCATTTATTATATATGAAAAATGACGCAGTGGGGGCCTTCCCCACTGTCCTTTGCGTAAAAAAAAAAAGCGTGTGGAGTGGCAAGTCTGTGTCTGGTGGCACATACCTAGCCAACACCAGCTCCGTCTTGTACCAAACTGCTGTCAACTCTGGAGGCGAGTTCTGCTGACAACTCAATGCTCATGCGCATGATGGTAGACTACACTGGCAAGTTGAAGTATCTAAGCTGGAATAGCCACACATCGTCATGGGCAATCTTCGGAGAACACCCCTCTCCCTCTGCTCCATGCGAGCTCTATGCCTCGTGTGGTCCGTTCAGTTATTGCGACTTCACTCAGATTACACCGGCCTGCCAATGCCTTGATGGATTTGAGCCTGTCGATGGTATCAATTTTTCTAAAGGATGTCAGCGAAAGCAAGCACTGAAATGCGAGCAAAGTCATTTTGTTACCTTGTCTGGGATGAAAGTCCTAGATAAGTTCTTCCATATAAGGAACAGAAGCTTAGATGAATGCATGGTTGAGTGCAGTCACAACTGCTCGTGCGCGGCTTATGCTTACACCAACATGAGCAGCGCCGGTGCAATAGCTGACCCTTCGAGGTGCTTGGTTTGGTCAGGGGAGCTTATCGACATTGGGAAGTCAACCACTGGCGAGAATATGTACCTCCGCCTTGCCGATTCTTCTGGTATTCCTTGTTCCATATACCATCTTTTGATCTCAGAGTGTTGTGTCGCTAGTTTTATTGGAGTTTTCTACAGGAATAGCATGTATTCACACAATTTACACCAAAATCAGAGAGGGATTTTTTTTTTCGAAAAGGGGAATAAGACCCCGGCCTCTGCATCGGTTGATGCACACAGCCATTTATTAAAAAAATTCAAGAATCGAAAGTTATTACAAATCAAGGATCACTCAAGGTCGACACATGTATCAACCATAGGAATAAATGAGTCAAAAGACTAAACATCATGTTCTAGTCTATTAAAACGCAACCAGCCAGACTGGTTGAAAATGTGCCTAGCGACCATCAGGAGACGGCTGCACCCAGTAGCCATGATATTCTGCTGGTCATGCGGAGATAAGAGCGCCCATAGTTGCACCCAATGTGCTACCATATGGATAACCTGCAAAATATTGAAAGTTTTTGTTTTGTTAAATATAATATCATTTCGACATCTCCAAATAGACCAACATAAGGCTGAAACGCCAATACGGATACTAGCCTTAGATGATTTATCAATATTATTCAACCAACTACCAAACATGTTTGTAACAGTAGTTGGAGGGGGTAAACTATAAGCAAAATGAATAATACGCCACAAAAGACGAGAAAAAGGACAAGATATAAATAGATGTTCTATGGTCTCCGGTGATCCACAGAAACAACACTTAGTACATCCTATCCATTTCCTTTTAACTAGATTATCCTTTGTAAGGAGCACCTTATTATTGAGGAACCACATAAAAATCTTTATCTTGAGTGGGACTTTTAATCCAAAATTGCCTGGTATTCCACCAATTCTTAATCCAAAGTTCCAGACATTTGTTAAATGAGAAAGAGACCCCCCAGGGAAAAATTACGATAAATACAAGATATAGTAAAGAAGGCAATGCTTTCTTTTTTTTTCATTTTTATCTGTAAATTGACTTTTATTTTCCAAAGATATTTCTGAAGAAAGACCGTATGATCATTCATAAGGTCTTCATACATAGATTTGACTGAAAACACCCCGGATGATGTCAAGTTCCAAACGAACTTATCCGGATCATCCGACAACTGAACCAACATCAGTCTTTGACACAAATGTATCCAAAGATTCCATTTATTTCCAAAAAGTACCCTTCGAAACCCAATGTTTAGAGGTACTTGATTTAATACCTGTGCAACGATTACATTCTTTCGTTGCACAATATTATACAATGATGAGTATTGTTGTGACAAAGGTGTTTTTCCCAACCATGTATCCTCCCAAAACCTAATACTGGACCCATTCTCTACCTTGAAATGACCTCTAGCAAAGAATTCCTCCTTTACTCTCATAAGCCCTTTCCAAAATGGAGAATCAGTTGGTTTTGCTTGGACTTCAGACAAAGTTTTCTGACTTAAATCAGAGAGGGATGCATGTAGACATTATTTATCGTGCAAATGCGTATATATTAGAAAATAAAGTTGTATCAGTTATATACTTAAACAACATATGAATCTTTCTAGAATCCTTTTCTCTTGAACATCAGTTAAGAGAGTTTCGGATTGCCTGGTATTCCACCAATTCTTAATCCAAAGTTCCAGACATTTGTTAAATGAGAAAGAGACTCCCTAGGGCAAAAGTACGATAAATACAAGATATAGTAAAGAAGGCAATGCTTTTTTTTTCATTTTTATCTGTAAATTGAGTTGTTAATGAACCCGCTTCATTCGCTGACTCTATTTCATTCCCGGACTCTATATGAACAGTACTACTTATGACTAACTATATATCATAGCGTGTACATATCCCATTAATTTGCATGTTACATTACCTGAATAAATTTGGAATTTCTAGCCTCCCACAACAAGCTACTACACCCAATTCACAAGAAACATCCTCCCACAACAAGTTGCTACACCAATTCATAAAAACATGACGTTTCTTATATTTATGGTCTTGACAAATGAAACTTTTACGATTGTTTTGCACTGCAATATGTGTATGAAACACACAAAAAATGTTATATACCACAAAAAGGATTTGTCAAGACAAATCTATTCAAGTATCAAATCTCAATATTTCAAACAGGACTGCTGGTTAAAGTATTAGAAGTTTCGTCTAAAATGTCGTGCTTTCAAAAATTGGAGGTAGTAACATGAAAGATCCTTTGTTTGAATAAAGCAAGAGATTCTTTTGCCAATACAATACATAGTTTTTGTTATTATTATTGTACAAACCATTAGAACTCCCAGTCTAGCTTCACTTTCAGATGTGTATAATTCTTTTAAAGGTTTCCTAGCTTAGCTCTTCCAAGGCAATAGCCATTCTGTTCTTCTTTTCTACGTTGACAATAGCCAATTAATTAATTATTTGAATGGATAGAAGCAGTAAATCTGAAAGTGTTCTACACGAGCTCATTGGAATATCAAATACCTTTTTATGATCACATCTCTGATTTACCACAAGCCTTAATAGTTTAGGTACTTAACTTCACAGATCCATCATGGTATTGATGCAAGTTAATTATGAACTTCTGGTTGGTTGCATTTCTGCAGTTAACAAGAAAAGCAGTTCATTTCAGATTGTACTCCCAATTGTAGCATTCTTGTTGCTACTGACATGCATAGGCGTAGCCCTCATCAGGGTGTACAAATACAGAGGTAGAGTAACGAGTGTCCTCTTGTTTTCGACATACTTTTACATTAGTTGAAAAGTTAGATAATAAATGGATGTCCTAACTAGCAGGCAAATGGAGAAAGAAGGAAAACCAGAAGAAACCGATGCTAGGATACTTCAGCACATTCAAAGAACTTGAGGGCGAAAACACAGAATTTCCATCCGTTAGCTTTCAAGACATCCTTTCGGCAACAATTTTTTTCGATGATTCCAACTTGCTTGGACGGGGAGGCTTTGGCAAAGTTTACAAGGTAATATAAAGTGGTTCTTACAATAGAACAAGTTCATAGAAAAGTAAACAAGCGTAAATTTCATTCAATTGTTGTCTGACTCCAGAAAACACTCTTGACTGAAAACGTTTACGCGCTTAGCATCTCTTTTTCTAACTACTGTTATTTCCAACAAATAGCTCTAATTGCAAAACTGCAGCACAAGAACCTAGTCAGACTTCTTGGTTGCTGCATTCATGAAGATGAGAAGTTACTGATCTACGAATACCTACCTAACAAAAGCTTGGATGCGTATCTTTTCCGTATGTACTTTTGCTGATCACGCCTCACAAATTTATTTACATTAACCAAAATGAAATTCATGATGACTAGTTTCATTTTCATATTGATCATGAAAGATGGTGTACGAAAAAATGTGCTTGATTGGTTCACACGGTTCAAAATAATTAAGGGAATAGCAAGAGGCCTACTTTATCTCCATCAAGATTCAAGATTAACAATAATTCATAGAGACCTCAAAGCAAGCAACATCTTGTTGGATACAGAGATGACTCCCAAAATTTCAGATTTTGGTATGGCAAGAATATTTAGCGCAAACCAGAACCAAGCAAACACTAATCGGGTCGTTGGGACATACTAAGAAATTGTTGCACTAACAAACCCTTTACACTTCCGTCTATATGGTATGTTATAGTTCATTTTGTGCATTCCTTGCTTACTTGATGAATGTTTTAAACAGCGGTTACATGTCACCTGAATATGCAATGAGAGGTGCATTTTCTGTAAAATCAGATATTTATAGCTTTGTTTAACGTGATTTTGTACCAGATAACAGTTAAAACACTGCATGGTATTTGAAAGTCGTGGATACAAGTATACTACTTCTATATGTATACATGTATTTCTCTTTGCTTTATTTTACAGGTTAATGGACTAGCATCACATGTTGGTATTGCAACCAGAGTAGCTGATAGACTCCAAATAGCTAGCCAAATCGTAAGCTGGAGGAGTCTTCCTAGCTAGCTAGCGTCTGGACTCTCCATGGATGCAGCGGGGCGATTGTACGTGTATACGTACGCAGATACTTGTGCATAACCAGTCAGCTGGACAACAAAGATAAGAGATTAGCTACGTTTAAACTGCCTGGGCTCGACTAGAATATCACGCGGCGACCAGAGGCCCACAGGCAGCCGTGCAACCAGGTACGTATGGTTTTACTCTCCTTTTTATCTTACTGTGCAGATCGTGTGCGCCAAGAAGTTAAGCGGAGGAGATAAACAGTCCGGACGTTTCCATCGCTATCTATTCCAAGAAAATCGGCAACAGCCAAACGACCGCGATGCGCAGCTCTATCCTCCGCCTATATATATACCCAGGTAGAAGGAAGACGAGGCAGAGAGATAGCACGGGAGGGACGAAGAGCAGGGAACAGCCGATCGCATCTAGGAGAGCAGCTGCACCGGCGAGTCTTCTCCACGGAGGAGGACCAGCAGCTGCACCGGCGATCTTCTCCAGCAGGAGGAGAACCAGCCAGCTGCACCGGTGATCTGGGAGGCCATCGAGAAGAGGATCAAGACGAGAAGGTCGATCATGGACGCGGGAACCATCTTCCCCAACGGTGAGCCTGTGATTTTTTTTTTCTCTCTCGCAGCTAGCATGGTGGTCGAAGCCCATAGCACGGAACAACACCAACGCCCGCCGGAGTTCGCCCAACATGCAGCCCGCAAGCTGATGCGTCCACGGTGTCGACGAAGCCCGCTGAGACGCCGCTCGCCGTCGAAGCTCGCCCAACATGCAGCCCGCAAGCTGATGCGTCCACGGCGTCGACGAAGCCCGCTGAGACGCCGCTCGCCGTCGAAGCTCGCCCAACATGCAGCCCGCAAACTGATGCGTCCACGGTGTCGACGAAGCCCGCTGAGACGCCGCTCGCCGTCGAAGCTGGCCCAACATGCAGCCCGCAAGCTGATGCGTCCACGGTCGCTCGCCGTCGGAGCTCGACAAGACGCCGCCCGCTGTCGGAGCTCACAGGGATGTTGTGGCGCCATCGGAGCTCGCCAGAACACCGCCCAACGCGCTGTCGCCAGCTCCACCGCCACCGAAGCTCGCCTACATGCAGCCCATCGGCCGGTGCGTCCTCCACACCGACGGAGCTCGCGGTCGCCGTCGGTTGCTGGATGCGTGGAGCCTGATGGCACGGACCAGCCCACATCTAGCTGGAGTCTCGCCAAGGAAGGTAGCTGTGGCCACAGGAGGCGCGAGCAGCTCTTCGGCACTCGGCGTACAAGTTCAAGACTCACCGGCGGACATGCACAGCGTACAGCTCGGCGCCCTCGTCGGACAGACGCAGCGGACGGGCACAGCTAGACGGTGGACGTACAGAGCGAACGATGGCGCACACGGAGAGCAGGAAGATACAAGTCTAATCCTAAGTATAATCTGGCGACGTGCAGCCCGACCGCTCTCGACGGACCGGCACAGCTACTGCAGGCTCAGCTCTACCCCTTGTACAAGCCACACAGCTCGACGTTCCGTGACAGTGTTCAAGATGGCGTACAGGGACAGGATACCTCGGCTGGCTGCCTGCCGATCGGCCAAGACAGATGAGAAGAGCATAGCACGGAAGGCTGAATCGTGCATGCCTTGGGTTAGCTAGCTACCCACGTGCATGGTTTTCCAAAGTCACCAAGCAGAGGTGGTGGACTAGGCATGCATCTATCCTGTACGGACATGCACGACACGATGCATAGGTGCAGCTCAGTCCGACTCCAATGTGCAGGTTCAATTTGGCGTGCAGGCCCTCGTGAGACGGTGTCTACGGATACGCCGGCTGCCGTAAACTCGGCGCTGCGTCGAGACGAAAAAAAAACCGACCATGTTGATCATGCCGACATGTGCGAGTTGGTTTTATTATACCGACGCCGATCTCCTAATAAAAAACACTCCCGCGAGGCAACCCCTTGCACACCCCGACGGAGCCGCTAAGTCGTCAAGAAGTCCCAGCCGAGCGGACTGCATCAAGCTACATCAACCATACACCTCATTGCCGTTCAAGACCGATGAGGCGTGACGGCGAGGGCGGGCGAGGCCGGAGCAAAGGCCACGCTTTCAGCGGCGCGTCTACCGACGAGGACACGGGCTCTGCCGCTGCCCATACACACACCACCACCATCACTATTTATGCAGGACGTGAAGCGAAGACGATGAAGACGACCACGCGGCTTAATCGGAGGTGTCTCGCGGCGTAACCCGCGGGAGTAATTAACCGGGAGCCTTCCGAGGCCCCGGAAACCAGGAGATCGCACAATCGCCATTGTCAGGCTGGCCGCGCTAGTAGGCCACGGAGCGCAACATTGGGAATTGTATTTGTTATCTCATATGATTAATAAAATAATGTTCCCTCCTCTTCGTTTTATTCGTGTATTTGCGATACACTGGCACGCCCGCACTCCTTCCTTTCTTTTACCGTACCCCGGTGCGCATGAGAGAAACTACCGCTCCCGCACATACCCGCGGAGGCGTCCTGTACGTTTTTCTCGTGTCAAACAAGCTTCGGTGTTCTTCTATCGGAGATTGTCAATGGCTTGAAGATCAGCTCACCTCAGCTAATAAACAACTTTTCAAGCCTCACAACTTACGTAAGTACTGCTAAATACAAGACCCCCTCCCCCACGCATACCGAGACCATACTTAGCAACTTGATGGTGACACCATTCTTTTGATTAGGCATGGACATTATGGGAAGATGGAAAAGCAACTGAACTCGTGGACTCTTCAATTTTTGCAAGCTGCCCACTTCATGAAGTTCTGCGGTGCATTCATGTGGGGGCTCTTGTGTGTTCAAGATAATCCCAATGATAGGCCACTGATGTCATCAGTTATGGGCAATTTGGACGAAAATAACCTATAAAAATAATAAATTCACGGAATGAACTCTGGCCAAAATATATTTACTGCACTAACCCTTTTTGCAACGCCATACAAACTGGCGCCGCACCTTGTAGGGCGGCGCCAGGATTGGCGCCGTGCACCTGCCAGCGTGGCTCGCCCGTGGCCTTGTGGGCCCCGGTCCCGCTAGTGCGGCGCCTTGACGTGTGGCGCCGCACTGTGTAGTGCAGCTCCAGCGCGCATGGCGCCGCACATTAGGTCTTGTACCAGCGCGGCGCCAGCCCTCGCCAGACCCAGCCTCATTCTTTCTCCCCACAGGAAGTTGCAGCGGCGGCGGCTCTTCTCCCCCCTCCACCTCCTCTCTCCTAGCGCCCAAATCGGAAGCCTATCTCCGTGGAGTTCGATCCCCCCCAAGTGCCTTGAGGTATTCTTCCCCTTCTTCTTTGATTTCACCCATTAATTTCTTGTTTTGGTCCATATCTTACAAACCCTAGGTTGTTTTGTAAGATGCATGGTAGAATGTTTTTGCATTGGCATAGGGGTTGGATACTGTGTTAATGTTAGTATGGGTATCCATTGAGTATGTTGACCATGGTATTGTTGTTGTGATTATCTTAGGCATAGCAAGAATTGTTCATGTTCACCATGTAGACAAGGATGCTTTTTTGAGAGGTAACATAGAACTAGACCCGGACGAGCTCGATTTGGTGCTTGAGCGTACTCCAACCTATGCCGAGGTCTTGGAGCAATTGAGGATTGAATTGAAATGGATGGACCCAAAGGATGATGTTGAGTTGGAGGGAAAACATAATGTTGGCTTGGGAATGCATGTCCATTGGAAGACCATGCGTATATTCTCCGGGGCCCATTGGCTTGCATACAAGAAGGTGGTGTCCGGATCACTATACAAGGCTCTTGAGCTATTTGCCACCAAGAAAGTTGGTAGTTCATTGTCTTTAGATTTGAACCGTATGGCATCCCCATTGCGTACTATGAGTCCTCCACCCGTAGACCAAGATCTAAGTCGTGAACCTCCCTTGACCCAAACATTGAGCCCGATTTCAAGACATCAAGACAAAGTGTTGGAAGAGGACAATGATGATTGTGCGGGTGAAGATGAAGATGACAATGATGATGTTGAACTCCAAGACAACAATGTTGGAGATTTGGACAAATATATCACTCAAGATGACATGGACCGTGACCTCCCATATTCTCGAGTCTATGCATCAGACTCGAATGATGATGGTCCCGAAGAAGAAGTTGACGAGGAGGGGTTCACGGCTAGAGAGGCTGAAATCCACGATACCGTATTGGGCCGGGACCATCGGGTGCCTTTGTTTCGTGATCTTAGTCTCGTCGATGAAGCCACAGTTGATGGTGGCAAGGGCATAGTGCTTGGACCAAGGACAAGTTCTTACCGGGATGGCAATGAAGTGAATAGTGGCTTTTGCAAAGGATCAAGGTCCAGGACCTTGTTGGAATTCAAGCAATGGATAAAGGACTTCTCGGTGAAGCATCATCGTACTTACACGGTCGTGCACTCGGACATCAAGAAGCGTTACACGGTGAAGTGCGAGGAGGAAGGATGTCCTTGGATTGTGCGTGCAAGACCATTCAAGGGAGGCCCCGATTGGCACATATCTAGTTGCGTATCAACTCACATGTGCCGAGGCCTGGTGGTGGATGGAAAGGATGCAAAGAACGAGCATCGGAAACTCACCTCCGAGTTCCTCGCTTATAGGCTATCCAATGACATCGCGTCATTTCCAATAATGACCATCAAGATGGTCATGGAGCTTGTGAAAGCCCTCTTTCACTACGAGGTGAAGTACGGGGAGGCATGGAAGGCTAAGCAAGCCGCATTCAAGATGTTGTATGGTGATTGGGAGTAATCTTATAACCGAATCCCAAGGTTGTTGTTAGCGATGGCCAATGCTAACCCGGGCATGGTTCATGTGGTTGAACCTTATGGGAACAAGACAATGATTGTAAACGGAAAAACCGTGCGAGTTTTTGGCCGTAGATTTTGGGGTTTTGAGCAATGTGTCCGAGCTTTTGAACATTGTATGCCGATCATCTCTGTTGATGGCACCTTTATGACCGGACAATTCAAAGGCACTATCTTGATTGCAATAGCCAATGATGCCAACAAGCGGTTGATTCCTTTGGCGTTTGCTTTGGTGGAGGCGGAAAGCAATGATAATTGGGAGTGGTTCTTCTATCTTTTGAGAACCAAGATATTAACCCCTCAAAGGGAGATATGTGTCATCTCTAACCGTCATCAAGGAATTCTCAATGCGGTGATGATTGATATTCCCAGCCATGCTCCATTGCACAATCTTTGGTGCATGAGACACTTTTGTGCAAACTTATATAGGGCATGCAAGAGCAAGGATTTGTCCGATGATCTACAAGATTGTTGCCTCGCTTTCACGGAACGTCGTTTCTCTAACTTGTACAACAAATTGCTAGTCAACAAAGAACTCAATGCCGGTGATCGTGAGTTTCTCAATAGGAACATTGAACATATGGGAAAGTGGGCATGAGCTTTTGATGACGGTGGCCGGAGGTACGGCCAAATGACAAGCAACATGGCAGAAGCATTTAACAAGTTGCTCAAAGGTGTTTGTGCATTGCACGTCATGGCAATAGTCCGATATACATTCGACATGATGAATGAGTATTTTATGAAATACCCACATGAAACGGACCGACATATTGCGGGGACAACAAGAACAAGTACAAATACAAGTTCCCACCTAAGGTTGACGAATGGATGCAATTTCAGACAAGAAAAGCAGATTCCCAAGTTGTCACGGAATATGACAATGACGAGCTAATTTACCAAGTTACGGAGCCCGGAGGTACAACGGCTGATGGTGTCCAACACAGAGGCCAAGCTTTCAAGGTCTCACTCAAGACCTGTGAGTGCACATGCGAAAGGCCATCATTGCTTCATCTTGCGTGCTCGCACTTGCTCGTGGCATCTTCACAGTGCAGCGCCAGGCGCATTGGCGTTGCACAGTGCGGCGCCTTGCAGCCTGGCGCCGCGCATGCGCTTCACCACTTGCAGGAACCTTCTGTCGGCTCTGGAGCACATGTGCAGCGCCAGGCTAGACGGCGCCAAACTGTGCGACGCCACTAAGTCGCGCGTTGCACGGTGCGGCGCCGTCCGCACATGTGCTCGAAAATAGACAGAAGGTGCCGCACCGTGCAGCGCCACCACCCCTCGCGTTGCACCGTGCGGCGCCTTTCCTCACGGCGCCGCATATTGACTTTGCCTTTCCTGGGCCTTTTTGCCCAGCACATAGTGCATGTGCGGCGCTATGCACTATGGCGCCGCACTTTACTGACTACTTGGTTTGTCTGTCTATTTGTTTCATTAATTTCTTGTGTTAACTTAATTTGTTGCATTTCATGCATGCATACATGTTTATGATTGTGCATATGGATGTGTATTTATTTTATTTTGTATTATCTTGTTAGATTGTGAAGAAGGGCAAGGTTTCTTTTGTGATTGCTGTGAGTGTGCTGGTTGTGGCCAAGGCAAGTGACAAACATTCTTCTACCCATGCATAGGATTGTTTTAAAATGATTTGAAAGATGATGCCACTGCAAAGTTTCAAACAACCATTACAAGTACCAAGTTCACGACAACACCAAAATACCAAGTTCAAACAACACCAAAGTTCACGACATGGTTCGACACCGAAGTACCAAGTGCAACATCTACTCTACTTCCCACGGGTGGTCTTCGCTCCTCGGCCCCTTCTCACGGGCATCTTCCTCCTCCTCCTCCTCGGTTCCTCTTCATCCTCCACTTCTAAACGGTATGGATTCTTGGACTTCTTTGTCTTGGCCGCAGAAAGGTCGGGTGTGTAAGGCTTCTTGGGTTGCCTTGGCTTGAGCACGTAGTCGGACCGCTCGTGGACCTTGTAGCGAGTGTAGTTTCCCAATGTCATCTCGCCAGAGACGCTTTCCTCATCTTGGGGATGTCAACAAAAGAAGATTGGTAAGGAAAAATTTAGGAGAAATGCAAGGGAGGTGGGGGATGCAAGTTGTACTACCTCGGGTGTGTTCGAATCGTCCTCGGATGTGGAGTGATGATCGCCAGAATTGTCACCTTGGGACGTGTTTGACCGTGACGCGGACGGTGTTGCCACCTCGGGGTCACGACAACCTAGAAATTTCGACAGCCGCCTTAACTGTTGGCCCTGCTTCTTAACAAACTCACGAAACAGACCCTCTCCATTCTCTCTGCGAGGGTATGTGTCCAAAGCATCCTCGCATGCATCGGCAGACTTCCTTACCTCAGTGCGCTGTCATAGACAAGAAACTAGTAAGTTATGCATGCAAGGTGTGAGAAGCGCCAAGACGGAAAAAATATTCGGCACACTTTACCACAAAGTTTACCAAGGGAGAAAACTCGGCTTGTCGCCCTTCTCAGACCATGATGTTGTATTGTTCGGTTGAAAGCTCATCGAACACCAATGGCTCCTCCAAGATCGAATCCCGAAATGCCCGTGGGTATATCTCCACCCGAGCGTTGTCTATGAACCATGCGATGTAGTTGTTGAAAGCATCCCGACTGAAGGGCCTATCCTGTTTTCCTTTTGCTTTCTTAGTCTAGATCACACACCTCCTGGATTTATCAAGGTGCTTCCTATGAAGCTTGGGCCAATCCTTCTCCTTCCTCTGCTTCTTCCTGTCCAAGCTGCACAAAACAACAAGTCCTAGAGCGTTATTTGGCGAATGATAAGTACACCACATGATAAGACAGTTAATAGCTTAACTATGGAGCCCTAAGTCCATGTCCTTCCACTCAGGCGGGACAATCTGAAATAACCCAAACTGGGTCATGAGACGCTGTGGCTGGTGATACTCAACAGCCCACATGCACACCATGGGGCAACACATTAGCCACAGATGAGATTCTCTGAGGCAAATAGGGTTAAGGCGATAGTCCTCCGGAACACCAAAGCGGTCCCCTCGACCGTATGGCTCCCACGTCACCTGCAGCATACCACACTCATGTCAGGGTCAAAGATTACAAGTTCAAGACATATAATTGATCGCACCTGAATAAATTACCTGATCTATGGTGATCGTGTCAAACTCGTTGGTGTACCTCTTGTACGCCTCCACTAGGTCCGTTGGCGGTTCGGAGACCACATCCAACTGTTGGAATTATTCCCTAGAGGCAATAATAAAGATGTTATTATTATAATTCTTGTTCATGATAAAGTTTATATTCCATGCTAGAATTGTATTAAGCAGAAACTTTGATACTTGTGTGGTTTATGAACAACACCGTGTCCCTAGTATGCCTCTATGGACTAGCTCATTGATTAATGATGGTTAAGGTTTCCTAACCATGGACATGAGTTATCGATTAATAATGAGATCATATCATTGGGAGAATGATATGATGGACATACCCAAATCAAGCAGAGCAATTAGATCGTGTCATCGTGTTCATCTTTGCGAAGCTTTTTCTTATGTCAAATATTGTATTCCTTAGACCATGAGATAATGCAACTCCCTGTTATCGTAAGAAAGCTTTGAGGTCATCAAACATCATCCTATGAGAGGGTGATCATAAAGGTGTCTCTCAGGTGATCGGAAAGTACTTGTTGGGTTGTATGTATCGAGATGGGATTTGTTCCTCCCAAGTCAGAGAGATATACTTCGGGCCCACTCGGAAATCGATATCAACACCGCTAGCAAGCACATGGCTAAGGAGTTAATCACAAAGTGATATCGGATTACGGAACGAGTAAAGTACTTGCTGTGAACGAGATTGAACTAGGTATGCCGATACCGACGATCGAATCTCGGGCAAGTAAAATATCGCGTGACGAAGGGAATATATATATGGGATTGATTGAATCCTGGAATCGTGGTTCATCCGATATGATCATCGATGAATGTGTGGGATTCAATATGGGTTTCCAGACCCCGCTGTTGATTATTGATAGAAGATCATGTATGCATATTCTCGAACCCGTAGGGTCACACACTTAACGTGTCTCGACGCTAGGATAGAATGGATAATTGGTTTATGAGTTTTTGTTCGAAGTCTCGGATGACATCCAGGACGTCACGAGAGGTTCCTGAATGGTCCGGGGAATAAGATTCATATAAGGGAAAGCAGTTTTTGGATTTTGGAATTGTTTCGGATTGTTCTAGAACCTTCCGGAGTGGGACCAACATGGCCCCACTTGTCGGGAGGGGGCGTGGGCCTACGAGTGAGTGCCCTGGTCACATTGGGCCAGGGGCACAAGTCCCCATAGGCCTAGCCGGCCAAGCCCTAGGGGAAACCCTAGGGAGAGCTTCTAGAAGGAGGGGGAAAACTTGCCCCCCGCACTCCAACCCTTGGGGCCGCCGCCCTAGGGTCCAAGGGGGCCGGCCAGCCCCCTATATATAGAGGGCAGGGGCGCAGCCCTCCTCCCCCACTCCTTCAACCCTAGCCGCCATACTGCTGCCCTCCAGATCTCTCTCTCTCCCGACTGCGCGTAGGCGAAGCCCTGCCGCAGAAACTCTCCACCTTTGCACCACGCCGTCGTGTTGTAGATCCAATCTATATCTCCACCCCACTTGCTAGACCGAGGAAGGATGAGACGTCGAGGTGCCGTACGTGTGCATCTCTCGGAGGCATCGCCACTTGCGGTGTTCGAACGGATCGGATCGCGAGGAGGAGAAGGCTAGTACGACTACATCAACCACGTTCCGTCGAACGTTCCGCTGTGCAAATCTTCAAGGGTATGAAGATCTCATCTATCCCCTCTCGTTGTTTGCATCTCCTAGATTAGATCTTGGCTTTCCCGTTCGCATCTGTTGAATTTTTTTGATTTACTATGTTGTGAAACCCTTCAGTGGTATCAGAGCTAGATCTATGCGTAGATGTGTTTCACGAGTAGAACGCAACATGCTTGTTATGGGCGTTGATGTTTTATGTTGCAAGCCTCTTGTTTGTGTACTTCTTATGACGCGGGATAGTGAGATCGAAGCGGTCCAGGCCAACTTTACGCGACCTCGTTCGCGAGACCGGCTCCACACTTGACGTGTGGCTTGTTCCACACATGCGGCTGGTGGATGCCAGTTTCTCTCACTATAGTTGTCATGGGATTTACACCGGATGTTGGCAACCATAATATCACCGTTTGGCTTTCCGTAGGTAAGAGTCGTTCTTATCTTGTTACTCCCATAGGCCACGTAAAACATGAAACATCAAAGTAGAGGCGTCTAACTTGTTTTTGCAGGGAGTGTTTCTGTGATATGGTATGGCCCAAGATGTGATGTGTATGTTGTATGCAATGATCATGTTTTGTAATGTTTCACGACTTGCATGTCGATGAGTACACAACCGGCAGGAGCCATATGGTTGTCTTTATAATTGTGTATGACCTGTGTGTCAACTTCTTATACGCCATGTAATAGCCTTACTTTATCGCTAAGTAGTTAGCAATAGTTGTAGTTGCTACTCGTGGTAGAGGCAATCATGGTGGAGTGATGGAGATCATGCTGGCACGCACAAGATGGAGATCATTGTGCGGATATTGGCTATACCATGTCACATAAAATTATATGCATGTGATGTTTATCCTTTTGTGTATCTTATTATGCTTAGATCGCGACGGTAGTATTATAAGATGATTCCTCACTTAAAGATCAAGATAAAACCATGTTCTCCCCATGTATGCACCGTTGCGAAAGTTCGTCGTGTTCAAGCATCACGTGATGATCGGGTGCTATAAACTCTACGTTCACATACAACGGGTGCAAGCCAGTTTTGCACACGCGGAAATACTTGGGTTTGACTTGACGAGCCTAGCATGTACAGACATGGCCTCGGAACACACGAACCGAAAGGTTAAGCATGAGTCATATGAATAATATGATCGACACTTTGTTGTCCACCATTGAAACCACATCTCTTCTCGTGAAGATCGGATTAGGTGTGGTGAATTTGGATCATGTTCACTAAACAACTTGAGGGATGTTGAATTTAGTGGGAGTTCATCTAGTAATTTGATTAAGTTGAACTAGTTATCATGAACATAGTCTAAATTGTACTTGCAAACCTTGTAGATCAAATGGCTAAGTCCAACTTCAACTTCAATGTTTTTGCTGAGAAAGAAAAGCTTAAGAACAATGGGTCTAATTTCACCAACTGGTTCCGCAATCTGAGAATCATTCTCTCTGGCGGACAAAAGGACTATGTCCTTGAGAAAGCGCTAGGTGACGCCCCTGCTGTAGATGCGCCGACTGATGAGAAAGTTGTTTATCAATCGCGCAAGGATGATTATGGTGTGATTAAGAGAACCATGTTGTTTGCTATGGAATCGGACCTTCATTGAGGAGTTCCCCGGGCCCTTTGAGATTCTTGAGGAACTGAAAACTATGTTTCAGACTCAGGCCCATTCTGAGAGATATGATATCTCTGAGAAATTCTTTAACTACAAGATGGAGGAAGGGAGTTCCGTTAGTGAGCACGCCATTAAGATGTCGGGCTACACTCAACGCCTTGAGAAACTGGACTGCAAGATTCCAGAAGAGCTCAAGATTGAAAGAGTTCTGCAATCACTCCCTCCTAGCTACAAAGGTTTTGTAGTTACTCATAATCAGATTGGTTCCACTGATACGACCATTGAGCTCTTCGCTAAGCTGAAAGCTGCGGAGGTGGACATCAAGAAAGATAATCATGTGTTGATGGTCAACAAGCCCCCTAGCTTTAAGAAAGGTAAGGGTGCAAAGAAGTACTTCAAGAAAGGCAGTAAGCGTTGCCCTCGCCGAGAAGAAGCTCAAGTCTGGACCTAAGCCGGACACTGAGTGCTTCTATTGCAAGGACAAGGGTCACTGGAAGCGCAACTGTCCAAAGTACTTAGCGGACAAGAAGGCTGGCACCATTAAAGGTATATTTGATATACATGTTATTGATGTTTACCTTACTAGAGCTCGTTGTAGTGCCTAGGTATTTGATACTGGTTCAGTTGCTATTATTTGTAACTCGAAACAGGAGCTACGGAATAGACGGTGGCTAGCAAGGGATGAGGTGACGATGCGCGTTGGCAACGGATCAAGAGTTGATGTGATGGCCATCGGCACGCTCTCCTTAGTTTTACCTTCGGGATTAGTTTTAAACCTTAATAAGTGTTATTGTAAGATCCCTCCTTTATAAAGGAAAAGGATCCCTGTGATTGCAATGCTAGTCCCTGGATCAATGCTAGCATCCACAGTTTAAGATGAAGTACACATAAACAAAGGTCATTATTACAGTCATTCCAGAGACAAACATAGTCTTTACAACTCCAAGGCCACAGGCCTAGTACAAGAGTTTAAATAAGTAAATAGATAAAAGTCTTCATCTTCATGTGCCACAGGAAAACATGTTGAGTGTAGACTCATGACTCCTAATCCTCATCAGAGTAACCTGCAACATCACAAGTTACAGCCACAGTGGGTCAATACATTGGAATAGTATTGGCAAGTGATACCTTAGTATAATTTTGGTGGACTAGATACTATATGCAATTTTGTCTAAGTGTAGCTTAGGCTTGCTTTGCTCAAAATAGGTTTTGCCTATTAGTTGAAATCACTAAGTTTTTCTTTGTCAAAACTTTTCCCAAGGAACCACCAATAGACATTGAAGTCCTTCACCCTTGTTCACCCACAAGTTTTACTTAGAAATTGGGATAAGGAGATTCTTGATAGCTTCCATGTCTTGATGCTCAAGTTGTCCAATACCAGGGACATGGCTAAGTACTTAGATTCTTCCATCTACAGAGGTTGTGCACTTTCCCCACCAGACTTGATTTTCACCAAGACAGGACCTTTCAGAAGCCTTCCCTTAGACCAAATGGACGCGTTCCAACCTATCATCCCACTACCACCAACTGTCCAAATGGCTAAGTTCTAGCATCCTATGTGATCCAGGCAGAGCCCATATTGCCAAGTGGCTGCACTAGAAGTTTCTTAACACTTGGCCTCTAAAATATCTTTGTTCCTGGGTGGCTTTCCACAAGTGAGATACACAAGGTAAACCATAGAAATGGGCCTTGTGTAACCACTCAACATAAACCATTCCTTCCATTCCACCCAGGTGTTTCATTCACTTAGTTTTTTTATTAGGCAAATCACAAGTCCAAAGACTTAGAAATATTTTCATCATAGCATGTATATTTCACCACCCTTGGTTACTACTAGCTAGGCTAAGCATGGCATAGATAAGCATCTTAACTTAGAAATTTCCTAGCAATTCTACACTACTAGGATTTCCCAACATGGCATATAAGCAAAATATAACATGCAAGACTAGCAAAATATTTCTAATGCTTAGTAGAAAACATAGGGATAAAAATATCATGAAGCACCACTTGCCTTGGTAGTTTGGAGAGTAGCTACACTCCTCACAATCACAATCACTATTGGCACCAAAATCTACACATAGAATCATAGCAACAAATCACATACAAATAAATACAAGCAAAAATATATGGATGCATGCAATATGATATGTGATGATTTTCTAAACTCAACAAAAAAAGTGTACAGTATTGGTTCATAAACAAGTTCAAAACTTTCCAAACAACATTTATTTAAACCCTAAAACATTTCTCAAACAATTCATATACTCAAAATAGCCCTACACATGTTTCTGTAAATAAAACCATTTTAACAGAAGCAAAACATTAAACACATTGCATATTTAGAAAGGGCTTGTTCTCCTGATTCCATTGATATAAAATTTATCAAATTTGGAGGTGGAAATCAAAAGTTATAGATAAAACAATTTCAAACAACTAATAGATTCAAATTCTGATTTTAAATCTAATTCCTGGCCACGCGTCACATTCTGATTGGCGCGTACCGGTTCTTACAGGATCGCGCACACAGGCTGTTAGATCTACTTAATCTGCACGGCCCAGATCTACTCATACCGATTCGTTAAGTGATCTGTTTATACGCGCTAGATCTAGATCCAACGGTCCACGATCAAGCGACCATGGATGGGCGGCGCTAGCGGTGGCATCTGGCGGCGGCAGCTCTGTCTACGGCGGCGCGGCGGCTACAGGGGGTTCTAGGGTCGACGTAGGTGCTTACCGGGCTCGTAGCGATGCACTGATGCTCCACGTGGCGACGGCTTGGCAAGGGGCACACAGACATAGCTGCACGGGCTCGTTGGAGTTGCTGGCGGCGTCAGATGCTTGCTGTCAAAGACGTTGCCGAGGTTCTGCGTCGACCTAGCACGAGCCAGATGGTTTAGGAGATGCGCAAAGGCCTGGCGATCAAGAGATATCAAAGGGAGGCAAGGGCGCTCGTTTACGAATTGCACGTCGGAGTCGGCGGCTCGGTGCTCGCGGTGAACGAAGACGTCGCTCTGGGTCACGAGGAAGCAAACAGAGGGCATCAGTGAACGCGCAAAGACATGGTGGTCATGATGGTTTGAACCAGAGACAGGGGGCGGCCAGTACTCACCGAGATTGGTCGCCGGATTTGCTCTGTCTGCGGCGGCGCAAGGGCGATTGCGGGCAGCCTGGGGGTGTTTCTGTCTGGATTTATTGGGGGAAATGGCCGCGAGGGGGAGGTGGTCTTGTAGCCAGAGCGGGGGCGAGGGTCGCGCGCGGTATCAATGGCAATTAAGCCCGCAGTGACGGCGGCGAGGTAACGGCGGAGCGAACGCCGCGGCCGCGCGTGATTGACGACGACGACGTGGTCGCAGGGTCCACTCGTCAGTGAGTGAATCAGAGAGGAGGTGGGGTCGGGTGGTCAGCGACTTGGTGGGTTCGTCTGCGAGTGAGAGAGAGAGAGAGAGGGGGAACCCGGGTGGGCTTAGTGGGCTGAATCCGTCGCTGGGCTAGATAGGTGGCGCAGGCCCTTTTCTAATTCTTTTCTCCTTTTCTTTTTCTGTTTTCAATTTCAGGAATCAAATTCAAATGATTTCCAAATCTATTTGAATTCAAATCTTTTCAGGATTTTTAAGTGTGCAATAATCACATTTCTGGGCATAAAACCAAGTGGTCACTTTGAATTGGCCTGGTCACTTGGAATAAAATAAAATAAGTAGTGACATAGCACTAGTTTGAATTAGTTTTGAAATTGGTTTTCAAATCATATTTGTTTTGAAACTTTGGTTTAAATCTTGGCAATCTAGCAATACTACCTGTGAGCAATGAGACAACAAAGTTTGGTTCAATGGACAACAATATCTCATTGGAGAGTAGCATTTGTTTCAAATGCTGATCACATAAAATAATGAGTTCATATGCTCCTGTTTTTGAATTGATTTGTTTGAAATGAACTCTATATGATCATGGATGCATGGATGATATGCATGAGTTTGAAACATGATTTTAGGGATGTTACAGTTATTATGTGCCTGCGTTGAGCATGAACATTATATCTGGATCGTGTTTATTGCAAGACGGTTATTCATTTAAATTGGAGAATAATGGTTGTTCTATTTATATGAGTAACATCTTGTATGGTCATGCACCTGCTATGAATGGTTTATTTCTTCTAAATCTCGAAAGCAATGAAACACACATCCATAACATTGAGGCTAAGAGATGCAAAGTAGATAGTGATAATTCAACTTATTTATGGCACTGCCATCTAGGTCATATTGGTGTAAAACGCATGAAGAAACTCCATTCTGATGGACTTTTGGAGTCTCTTAATTTTGAATCATTTGACACGTGCGAACCGTGCCTCATGGGCAAGATGATCAAAACCCCGTTCTCCGGAATAATGAAGCGAGCAACGGACTTGTTGGAAATCATACATACCGATGTATGCGGACCAATGAGTGTTTTGACGCGCGGTGGATATCATTATTTTCTCACTTTTACTGATGACTTAAGTAGATATGGGTATATCTATTTAATGAAACATAAATCTGAAACGTTTGAAAAGTTCAAAGAATTTCAGAACGAAGTGGAAAACCATCGTAACAGGAAAATTAAATTTCTACGATCCGATCGTGGAGGTGAATATTTGAGTTACGATTTTCTCACGCATCTTAAAGCAAGCGGAATCGTTTCACAACTCACGCTACTCAGAACATCATAGCGCAATGTTGTGTCTGAACGCCGGAATCAAACTCTATTAGATATGGTGCGATCGATGATGTCTCTTATAGATTTGCCGTTATCATTTTGGGATTATGCATTAGAAACCGCTGCATTCACTTTAAATAGGGCACCATCTAAATCCGTTGAGACAACACCGTATGAACTGTGGTTTGGTGCTAAACCTAAGTTGTCGTTTCTTAAAGTTTGGGGAAGCGAAGCTTACGTCAAGAAGTTGATGCCGGACAAGCTCGAACCCAAAGCAGAGAAATGCGTCTTCATAGGATACCCTAAGGAAACGATTGGGTATACCTTCTATCACAGATCGGAAGGCAAAGTGTTTGTCGCAAAGAACGGATCCTTTCTTGAGAAGGAGTTTCTCTCGAAAGAAGTGAGTGGGAGGAAAGTAGAGCTAGACGAGGTTATTGAACCTTCTCTTGAGTTGGAGAGTAGCGCAGTACCTGAAATTGTTCCAGTGCCGTCTGCACCAACAATAGAGGAAGCTAATGACAAGGATCATGAAGCTTCGGACGATGCTACTACTGAACGTCGCAGGTCGACAAGGTCACGTGCCCCTCCTGAGTGGTACGGTTACCCTGTCTTGACTGTCTTGTTAGTAGACAACAGTGAACCTGCGAACTATGAGGAAGCAATGATGAGCCCAGACTCTGAGAAATGGCTAGAGGCCATGAAATCCTAATTGGGATCCATGAGCGAAAACCAAGTATGGACTTTGGTGGATCCTCCTAGCGACCGAAAGGCCGTTGAGTGCAAATGGATTTCAAGAAGAAAACGGACGCGGATGGTAATGTTACTGTCTATAAAGCACGACTTGTCGCGAAAGGTTTTCGACAAGTTCAATGTGTTGACTACGATGAGACTTTCTCTCCCGTAGCGATGTTTAAGTCCATTCGGATTTTATTAGCAATTGTTGCGTTTCATGATTATGAAATATGGCAGATGGATGTCAAGACTACATTCCTCAATGGCAACATTGATGAAGAGTTGTATATGATGCAACCCGAAGGTTTTGTCGATCCTAAGGATGCTGATAAGGTGTGCAAACTTTAGCGTTCCATTTATGGACCGAAGCAAGCATCTCGGAGTTGGAACCTTCGTTTTGATCAAGTGATCAAGAGTTTTGGATTTGTTCCAAATTGCTACGAAGCTTGTATCTACAAGAAAGTGAGTGGGATCTTAGTGACTTTTTTGGTACTATATGTGGATGACATATTGATTATCGGAAATGACATTGACATGCTTAACGATGTGGAGAATTATTTGAACAAATGTTTTTCAATGAAAGACCTAGGGGAAACTGCTTATATATTGGGCATCAAAATCTATAGAGATAGACAAAGACGTCTGATAGCTTTAAGCCAAAGTACATACCTAGACAAAGTTCTGAAAAGGTTTAGAATGGATAAGGCAAAGAAAGGTTCAGTGCCTATGTTGTCAGGTAAGATATTGAGCAAGGCTCAGTGTCCAGCTATGGTAAACGATAGAGAAGCTATGAGCAAAGTGCCTTATGCCTCGGCCATAGGTTCTATCATGTATGCCATGTCGTGTACTAGACCGGATGTGTCCAATGCTCTTAGTTTGACGAGCAGATACCAAAGTGATCCAGGAGTGGAACACTGGACAGCCGTGAAGAACATCCTAAAGTACTTAAATGGGACTAAAGAAATGTTCTTAGTCTATGGAGGTGATGAACAGCTCGTCGTAAAAGGTTACGTCGACGCTAGTTTTGACACCGAAAAGGATGATTCTAAATCTCAGACAGGATACATTTATATTTTGAATGGAGGAGCTGTGAGCTGGAGAAGCTGCAAGCAAAGCGTGATCGCGGATCTGATGAGAAGCGGAATACATGGCTGCTGCGAAGCGTCAAGTGAAGGAGTTTGGATCAGAACTTCATCATCGAGCTTGGTGGTTCCAAGTGCCTTGGACCCACTGGAGATATTGTGTGACAACACTGGCGCCATAGCACTAGCTAAGGAACCAAGATATCATCCAAAGACCAAGCACATCAACCGCAAGTTTCATATAATTCGAGATTATATAACAGATGGAGATCTGAAGATTAGCAAAGTACATTCGGATCTGAATGTCGCAGATACGTTGACTAAACCTCTTCCACGAGCAAAACATAATCAACACCTTAGTGCCATGGGTGTTAGATTGTTGCCAGATGTAAACTAGATTATTGACTCTAGTGCAAGTGGGAGACTGTTGGAATTATGCCCTAGAGGCAATAATAAAGATGTTATTATTATAATTCTTGTTCATGATAAAGTTTATATTCCATGCTAGAATTGTATTAAGCGGAAACTTTGATACTTGTGTGGTTTATGAACAACACCGTGTCCCTAGTATGCCTCTATGGACTAGCTCATTGATTAATGATGGTTAAGGTTTCCTAACCATGGACATGAGTTGTCGATTAATAATGAGATCATATCATTGGGAGAATGATATGATGGACATACCCAAATCAAGCTGAGCCGCTGTCCGCTCCTGCAGTTCGGCGTCGGCGGCAGGAGACCGCGGCTTCCGCTGCCACGTCGTGTAGCCCCAACAAGTCAATCCCTGCGCCACGACAAGCCAGGCCTCCGGGCCATGTGGTTTCCCCTTGTCTCACTCTCACTCCGAAGTCAGATCTCCAATCTGAACTCGTAGCATCATACTCCCTCCCTTTCAAAATATAAAACGTTTTTAGATTTATAAAAAAAAATCTAGACTTCTTTGTAGATTTATTTTAAACTTAAGTGAACCTACATACGTAGTTTAAATACATTTGCTTGACAAAGCTAAAACATCTTATATTATAAAACGGAGGGAGTATTTTCTTTGGGGGAGTGCCTAGATCCCAGGCGCCTGAGAACTTCTTATATCTACGTTGCTGATGTCATTTTAATATTTATACTAATTCTCTGTTGCAACTAGGTTGTAACTCATAAGATTTGTACTAATTCTCAATTACAACCTAATTACAACTCATTAAATTTTCAGTTACACCCGAGTTGCAACATGTGTAACTTTCATTTTACACGAATCACGAAATCGAACGATGAAAGAGGCGACTGAGATTTAAGAAGTTCTCAGACACATGAGAACTAGCAAATCCGTTTCTTTAGAGACTTCAGGGTTTGGTTAAGTTACTAGGTCCGCCTACTTTATTAATACTAGCAAGGTGTCCCTCACAAATCATCTTTATTGTGTTTATAGTTACTCTAGAATCAATAAAAGGAAACGATGTAGTTCCATAGTCCACTCAGACGAACTTCATTATATTGGTAATTTTTGTTGTAATCTATTGATATTTTCTCTAATAATTTGTAAATGTGAAAGCATGTGTCTATTTAGGCTAGACTCTTACTCTAGTTTGAATTGACACGACATTTTTCTTTTACAATCTTGAAATTATAAAGTTCCTAACCATCTCACTTAAGTGCGGGATATTTAAATTCTGGCTCATAAAAGTAAGACATACAACTGATTAATATCCCACCGTTTCAATCTTCTTTGTCTTCTCTCACCTTCGTCATCTGCTGAGGTGTCAGAAGTTCAGGTAACCAACCTCACGTGTGAAGATTAGGTATCTTCCTTATCAGGACCATGCATTCTAAGTCATAGAGTCATGCCGATTGAAACGATCTTGTGCAAATAAGGTTGGCTTTGTCACTATATTGGTGTAACCATGATGTTTTTCTTCATGGAAGCATATATACTCCTCTTTTTCTCGCAGACAAGATTTGCATATTAATGTAAAAATTTAAGAATCTCTAGAGATTAATAATCGCTTGATTGTTTCCTTAGTTAAACATCTCGTCCAAAGAAAAAGAGTTTTATGTCTAATAAATATTGAGGAACTAAATTGTTGAGATCTCTAGAAATCTGATTCCACATTTAAATGGGTAATATCATGTTTCTATAAAAAGTATTTTTACCCCATAAGTGATCACAATTGAAACTGAACATATCACAATCATGGGCGGGCCTAGAGTTTTTTAATGGGTATTCAAAATTAAAATAACACCAAGAACGGAATAAATATTAGTGAAAGAATCCGTGTTTTATACAAATTAAAACTGATTTTATGGCTCTATCACATGCTGTTACAAGGTTAGCCAAAAAAAATTGGGTATGCAGCTGCATACCCATGAATACACTTGTGCCCGCCCCTAATCACAATTGATAGGTCTTCTTATCTTCATCGGTTCATAAATGTAAGTTGTCAATATATCATGATTTCAAATAAGCATCATCCAACATTTATCTATATCATGCAACCCTCACTTATTTATTTATCTTTGGACCAGTCTTAGGAGTTGGTTGTACTATAGGCACTATAGTCTATAATTGTTACTTTAGTCACACATATTAGGCTAACAATACCACACCGATCCAAACTTGATGCACTTATGATACACAAAATAAACCCATGTAGCCTTTACCTTAATCTCATTACTTCGTAAATTGCATCCAAAAATTTCAGCCTTTTTTGAGATTTTACAAATCTCTTTTCCATAAGGACTAGATGTTTAATCTAAAGAAAAAAATTGACCATTCAAAAATACATTTTGATAACATTGATATTTGTAGATATTATGATTTTTCTTGTCGCATTGGACCTTTAAAGATTCTTTTCTCCCATGAGGATAAGTTGTGGAGATATGGGAAGAAGCTTTTGGCAAATAAAATTTCTACATATAAGCATCATCCGACTATTTGTAGGGTTCGCAGCATAGAAAACAAAAAAAAAATCTACGATGGGAACAACTATATACCAATATCTATCTACTAGATACAAACAACGGGCGGATGCATATCCGTAGAGAACATACCCTTAAAGACCGACAAAGCTTAACGAGTTAAACTCATGGTTGATGTAGACGATCTCTTGCCGATCTCAAGATCGAGAGGAAGTCCTAGCGCAAAATCAGCAGCAGATCCGTGCAGACACACGTCTGAGGCAGCGAGCAACCTCCGCCTCCTCGCTCCAGCGATGTAGTGGAAGCACAACTCTTTCTTGCCGAATAGCCACCGGGAACATGTATCTCGCTAGTCCGAAACCATGGGGGATAAATTCTAAAGGAGGAGAGAGATCCTTCACGAGGAGGTGTGAGTGAGAGAGAGGAGAGGGGGCTCCTTTTATAGGAGGAGGGGCACCCAAGGGGGTGGCCGCCGGCCATGGGGGCTGCCCCTCCCCTCCTTCATTCATGTGGGTGGACACTCCACTCACAAAAATCCTTTTAATTCCCTCCACTCAAAATTGCTATTAAATTTCCACCAAATTTAATGCAACTATCATTAAATAAAACTCCTTTTATTTATTCAGAATTTTTTCAATTACTTTAATGACAAACATTCACATATAACCCCTTGCTAGTATTTCATTTCACATGCAAAAACACTTTCTACAATTTCACCCGAAAACCTGTTCCGGTATCTAGTGAAATAAATTCATGCGCTTGTTATTCTTTCCGGCATGAAACTTTTGCTCCAATTGGATGTCGGTGTCTATTAAGTGTGTCACCCTATTGTTCGTGAATAATACGGACATGATCGAGACCCCTCTCAGATCAATAATCAGAAGCGAGATCTGGAGACCCATACTGACTCCCACACATTCAACGATGACTTTCTTGTGATCGTTAGAACCTTTTACGCTAGTATCTTAATCCCTTTGTTTCACGATATATTACATGTCCGAGATTCGATCATCGGTATCTCCATACCTAGTTTGATCTCGCATCGACATGCACTCTTTTCTCGTTCCCGTGATATAACATTCTAGTGATGAAATCACTTGCTTGCAAGCTAACCAATGTGATATCACCGAGAGGGCCCAGAGTATATCTATCCGTCATCGGGATGAACAAATTCCACTCTCGATCCATGGGCCTCAACATAACACTTTATTAGTTCTGAACCCATCTTTATAATCACCCTG
The DNA here is from genome assembly GCA_030063025.1 of Avena longiglumis. NCBI lineage: Eukaryota > Viridiplantae > Streptophyta > Magnoliopsida > Poales > Poaceae > Avena > Avena longiglumis. Next base: position 17,661,083 of record CP125976.1, read on the forward strand.
TTACGGTGTGACGTTTGATGTTATCAAGAAACTCTTCCAGTGTTAGTGATTGACATGATCTCATGGTCTAAGAATTAGGATCACTTCATAAGTTGTTATAGCAATATAAACTCAATGACTTTGATCATAATGCTATGTTGGAGATATGCCCTAGAGGCAATAATAAATGTAGTTATTATTATATCTTTGTGTTTATGATAAATGTTTACATTCATGCTATAATAGTATTAACAAGGAAACATTAATACTTGTGTGATTTGTAAACTAAAATAGAGTCCCTAGTAAAGCCTCTATATATTACTAGCTTGTTGGTTAATAAATGATTGTGGTTTCCCTATCATGAACATTGAGATGTTATTAACAACAAGATCATATCGTTAGGAGAATGATATGGTGGACATACTCCTATAGATAAGCGTAGCATAAAGATCAAGTCATTTTAATAGTTCAATTGCTATATGCTTTCTGATACATAGTAACCTAATTCCTTCGCCCATGAGATCATGCATATCACCTTTACCGGATGGATGCTTTGATGACATCAAACACCACACGTGGGTGGCTATAAAGATGGCATTGAGTGTTAAGTAAAGTATTGGTTGAGACACATGGATCAAGAGTGGGATTTGTCCATCCATATGACAGATAGATATACTGGGCCTCTCGGTGTAATGTCATCCAATTAGCTTGCAAGCATGTGTCTGATCACAAGGGATCACATATCACGGGAATGAGAAAAGAGTACTTCGATAACGAGGTTGAACTAGGTATCTTGAGATACCAACGATCATAACCTCGGATAAGTAAACTATCGTGAGACAAAGGGAAATTGCTATCGTATGTAAGTGGTTCATTCGATGCAAAGTAATCGTGAAATATGTGGGAGCCATATGAATTTCCAGATTCCTCTATTGGTTATTGTTAGAGAAGTGTCTCGATCATGTCCGCATAATTCACGAACCGTGAGGAGACACACTTAAGGATTCGGCTTGTTTGAGTAGTTATGGAATGACGAGTAAGAGACCGAATGTTTTTCGGTCTCGGATGGAATCCGGGATATCACGAGGAGATCCGGAATGGTGGAGAATAAGATTCATATAAGGAAAGTCTGTTTGGGGTTGGAGAATGGTTAGGTGTTTTCATCGGGAATGTTCTAGAAGGTTCGGAATGTCAAGCACTCGAAGGAAGGGTACATGAATGTGTCATACCAAGTTGGAATGATTGCATCATGTACTAGGTGTCATCGCTGAACAAAATAAAGGGTTTAATCAAATCCTAGTTTGAAAAGTCAAACGCCAATTTGAAAAGTCAAACGACTATTTTGGGAAGTGGAGGGGAAGGTGGAAACCGAGTTGGGGAGGAGTTTCTCCTCCACCGCCCCTTGGGAAACCGAGTTGGGTGGGACTCCTCCCTCAGCGCCTCCACCTATATAAGGAGGGGCAGGGCTGCCCCTCCTAGCACCCAACACCTCCACCCGCAAACCCTAGCCCTAAGCCGCCGGCCCTCCTGCAGCCGCCGCCGCCCTAGGGCAAGCCGCCGCCGCCTAGCTAACCCTAGCCGCCGACCAAGCCTCCTCCTCGGTGCGTCTAAACCCTAGATCGCCGGGGATCTCTCTCATAGTCCACCATACTCGCTCCGGCCAAGGCGAAGCCTGCGATCTCCTCTACTTAGGTATCACGTTGTTGTCTGCCGGAATTGCGAGAGTGCTACAACCTCATTTTCTTTGGAACAAGGAGAGGAAGGTCTTCGTCAGTACGAGCGTGTGACCATTGCGGAGTCTGCTAGGAGCCTTGGCGCGGAAGGATCGTCTACGTGATCTTGAGATCGGGAAGAGTATGACTACATCACCCACGAGAATCCGCTCTCGTTAAACACTTTGGAATCTTCGAGGGTGAGTTATTCCATCGACTTGTTGCTACAATCTAGTAGATAGATCTTGGCTTGTTTGCTTGTATGCGATAGAATTTTTTTGTTTTCCATGCAACGAAACCCTACAGTGGTATCAGAGCCGTGTCTATATGTAGATCTGTTGCACGAGTAGAACACAATGGTCATTGTGGGCGTTGATGCTTTTATTGTCGATTGCTTCTTGTGTACTTTGAATCTTGCGGGATGTTGGGATGAAGAGGCCCGGGCTATCCTTACATGACATCGTTCATGAGACTTGCTCGACGCTTGACATGCAACTTGTATTGCATAAGTGGCTTTGCGGGTGCCTGTTTCTCCTAGCATAGTTAAGATTCAATTTACAACATGTGATTGTCAATACTAGTATCAATGTTGTGGTTCATGTTCTTAAGTTAGAACGACACTTATTGAAAGCCCCAAACCACGTAAAACATGCAAAGAAAGTAGAGGCGTCTAACTTTGTTTTGCAGGGGTGTGCTGTGATGTGATATGGCCATGATTGTGATTATATTTGATGTATGCAATGTTCCTTATTGTAAGTTGGCAACCGGCAGGAGCCATATGGTTGTCTTTAATTTTGTTAAGACCCACGTGTCTATTCAAAGTAGTTGTAATAGTTGAAGCCGGTGGACGACAACCATGGAGAAGCGTCATTGACCTTGATGCAATGCCGGTGATGATGGAGATCATGTTCGTGCTTGAAGATGGAGATCGGAAGCACAAAGAAGAAAGGCCATATCATATCACATATTATGAATTGCATGTGATGTTAATACTTTATGCATCTTGTATTGTTTAGTTAAACGACGGTAACATTATAAGATGATCCCTCATGCACATGAATTTCAAGTCATAAAGTGTTCACCCTTATTTAGCACTGTTGCTAAAGCTTGTTGTTTCGAAGCACCACGTGATGATCGGGTGTGTTAGATTCCGCAAGTGTATACAACGTGAGCAAGCCAGATTTGCTCATGCGGAAGCTAAGGTTTGATCTTGACGAGCCTAGCATGTACATACATGGTCTCATAACACGGATCACCGAAAGGTAAAGCATGAATCATATAGTAGATATGATGAACATGTCGATTGTTCGCCATTGAAACTATATCAACTCTCGTGATGATCGGTGTTGATGTGGTGGATTTGGTTCGTGTGATCACTAAAACAATGTGAGGGATATTGTTTTGAGTGGGATTTCACCTAGATTAATTTAACCATTAATTAGAACTCAATTTGTCATAAACTTAGTCTAAACTATTGCAAATATGTTGTAGATCAATGGCGGCCCCTACCATCAATTTTAGTGCGTTCCTAGAGAAAGAAAAGTTGAAAAATAATGGAAGCAACTTCGCGGATTGGTTCCGCAATTTGAGGTTTGTCCTCACAGCTGGTAATTTGACCTATGTCTTTGGATGCCTTTGGGTGACCCAGCTCTGCTACCGATGAAGTAAAGAATGTTTACCTCGCTCGGAAGACTCAATACTCCACAGTTCGGTGTGCTATCTTGTATGGTTTAGAATCGGAGCTTCAGAAAAGGTTTGAGAATTCAGACCCACATGATATTGTCCGTGACCTCAAATTGATCTTTGAGACTCACGCAGCAATTGAGAGCTATGAGGCTTCTGAAAAGTTCTTTAAGCGCAAGATGGAAGAGGCAGCTCCGTCGGTGAGCATGTGCTTAAGATGTGCAGGCACGCAAACAAACTTCAAAGCTTGGGTATAGTGATTCCTAATGCTTTGGTGATTTATCGTGTCCTCCAATCACTACCACCAAGTTACAAGAAATTTTTGATGAACTACAATATGCAAAACATGAACAAGCAGTTGCCAGAACTGTTTGCTATGTTAAAATCTGCAGAAGTGGAGATCAAGAAAGAGCACCAAGTGTTGATGGTCAATAAGACCACCAAATTCAAGAAAGGCAAGTCTAAGCAAAAGGGACACTTCAAGAAGGGTGGTAAGAAAGTTACCGCTTGACGAAGAAGACCAAGGCTGGACCTAAGCACGATCTTGAGTGCTTTTCTTGCAAGGGAGAAGGTCCTTTGAGCGGAATTGCCCAAAGTACTTGGCGGATTTGAAGCGGCAACATCAAGAAGAAAGGTATATCGATATACATGTTATTGATGTGTATCTCACTAGTACTAAGTAGTAGTGCACGGTATTTGATCTTGGTTCGGTTGCTCATATTTGTAACTCGAAGCGGTCTTTGCAGAATAAGCGGAAGCTAGCGAAGAACGAGGTGACGATGGCGTGGGAAGCGGATCAAAGGTTGATGTGATCGCGATGACCGCTACCCTTCATCTACCATCGGGATTAGTTTTATACTTAAATAATTGTTATTTGGTGCCTGCGTTAAGCATGAACATTATATCGGGATCTTGTTTATTGCGAGACGGTTACTTGTTTAAGTCCGAGAATAATGGTTGTTCGATTTATATGAGTAATATGTTTTATGCACATGCACCTTTGATAGATGGTCTATTCTTATTGAATCTCGATAGTGGAAATACACATATTAATAACATTGAGGCTAAACGTTTGAAATCGAGCGATAACTCGACCTATATGTGGCACTATCGTCTTGGTCACATTGGAGTGAAGCGTATGAAGAAACTCCATTCCGATGGACTTCTTGAATCACTTGATTTTGAATCACTTGAAAGATGCGAAGCATGTCTGATGGGTAAAATGACTAAGACTCCATTTTCTGGTATGATGGAGCGAGCTACGAACTTATTAGAAATCATACATACCGATGTGTGTGGTCCAATGAGTGTAGCATCGCGCGATGGTTATCGTTATGTTCTTACCTTCACGGATGACTTGAGTAGATATGGGTATATCTATTTCATGAAACATAAGTCCGAAACTTTCGAGAAGTTTAAGGAATTTCAAAGTGAGGTTGAGAATCAACGTAACAAGAAGATTAAATTTCTACGTTCTGATCGTGGAGGTGAATATCTAAGTTACGAGTTTAGCGAGCATTTGAAGAAATGCGGAATACTTTCACAATTGACACCGCCGGGAACACCACGGTAATGGTGTGTCGAGCGTCGTGTCGAACTCTCTTAGATATGGTTCGTTCTATGATGTCACTTATAGATTTACCGCTATCATTTTGGGGTTATGCATTAGAAACAGCCGCATTCACTTTAAATAGGGCACCATCTAAATCCGTTGAAACGACACCGTATGAATTATGGTTTGGAAGAAACCTAAATTGTCGTTCCTTAAAGTTTGGGTCTGAAGCCTATGTAAAAGTTACTGTAGGACAAGCTTGAACCCAAAGCGGAAAAATCGTCTTCATAGGATACCGAAGGAAACTATTGGGTATACCTTCTATCATAGATCCGAGGGCAAAATCTTCGTTGCCAGAATGGATCCTTTCTAGAAGAATTTCTCTCGAAGAAGTGATTTGAAGGAAAGTAGAACTCGACGAGGTTGTCGAACCTTCTCTCGAACTTGCGAGTAGCGAGCACGGAAGAAGTTCTGTGGTGCTGCACCAATAAGAGAGGAAGCTAATGATGATGATCATGAAACTTGGTTGTAGTTGCTCTGAGCCTCATGGTCAACGAGAACTCGTACCACTCCAGATTTGTATGATCCCGTTATGAGTCTCATGTTGGTGGACAACACCGATGACCCTGCGACATATGAGGAAGCGATGATGAGCCCAGATTCCAATAAATGGCAAGAAGCCATGAAATCCGAGATTGGATCCATGTACGAAAACCAAGTATGGACTTTGGTGGACTTACCGGATGGCCGGAAGGCTGTCGAGAACAAATGGATTTTCAAGAAGAAAACATATGCTGATGGTAATGTTACTGTCTATAAATATCGACTTGTCGCAAAAGGGTTTCGACAAATTCAAGGAGTTGACTACGATGAGACTTTCTCACCAATAGCGAAGCTAAAGTCTGTGAGGATTATGTTAGCAATCGTTGCATATTATGATTCTGAGATATGGCAGATGGATGTCAAAACAACATTCCTCAATGGAGACATTGATGAAGAGTTGTATATGATGCAACCCAAAGGTTTTGTCGATCCTAAAGATGCTAACAAGGTATGCAAACTTCAACGGTCCATCTATGGATTGAAGCAAGCATCCCGAAGTTGGAATCAACGTTTTGATAAGGTGATCAAAAGTTTTGGTTTTATACAAACATATGGAGAAGCTTGTATTTACAAGAAAGTGAGTGGGAGCTCTGTAGCATTCTTAATACTATATGTAGAAGACATATTGTTGATTGGGAATGATGTAGACCTTCTTAATAGTGTCAAGGAATATTTGAATAATAGTTTTCAATGAAGGATCTTGGCGAAGCGACTTACATATTAGGCATAAAGATTTATAGAGATAGATCAAGGCGCCTAATATCATTGTCTAAAGTACATATTTGGACAAAGTTCTAAAGAGGTTTGGAATGGAAGATAGCAAGAAAGGGTTCTTGCCCATGTTGCCCAATACGACCTTGAGTAAAAATCAAAGTCCGACAACGGCAGAAGATAGAGAAAGGATGAGTAAGACTCCCTCAGCCATAGGATCTCTAATGTATGCCATGCTATGTACTAGACCCGACATTGCATATGCTGTTAGTTTAACTAGCAGATATCAAAGTGATCCAGGAGTGGATCATTGGACAGCGGTCAAAAACATCCTTAAGTACTTGATAAGAACTAAGGATATGGTTCTTTCTTATGGAGGTGATGAACAACTCGTTGTTAATGGTTACACCGATGCTAGTTGGAACACCGATCCGGATGATTCTAAATCACAATCTAGATACGTATTTACTGTGAATGGTACAGCAGTTAGCTGGAGGAGTGCAAAGCAAAGCGTTGTGGTGAGATCTTCAACTGAATCAGAATACATGGCTGCTTCGGAGGCTTCACAAGAAGCGATATGGATGAAAGAGTTCATTACAAAGCTGGGTGTGGTTCCTAGTGCGCTGGACCCAATTTCTATCTACTGTGATAACATGGGTGCCATAGCCAATGCGCAAGAACCAAGGTCACACAAGAAGCTGAAGCACATCAAGCTACGTTTTCACGCTATTCGAGAACATGTCCAAGATGGGGACATAAAGATTTGCAAAGTACACACAGATCTGAATGTGGCGGATCCTTTGACTAAACCTCTCCCGAGGGCAAAACATGACCAACACCAAACTGCCATGGGTGTTCGGTATATTACCATGTAATCTAGATTAGATGACTCTAGTGCAAGTGGGAGACTGTTGGAGATATGCCCTAGAGGCAATAATAAATATAGTTATTATTATATCTTTGTGTTTATGATAAATGTTTACATTCATGCTATAATAGTATTAACAAGGAAACATTAATACTTGTGTGATTTGTAAACTAAAATAGAGTCCCTAGTAAAGCCTCTATATATTACTAGCTTGTTGGTTAATAAATGATTGTGGTTTCCCTATCATGAACATTGAGATGTTATTAACAACAAGATCATATCGTTAGGAGAATGATATGGTGGACATACTCCTATAGATAAGCGTAGCATAAAGATCAAGTCATTTTAATAGTTCAATTGTTATATGCTTTCTGATACATAGTAACCTAATTCCTTCGACCATGAGATCATGCATATCACCTTCTGGGATGGATGCGTTGATGACATCAAACCCCACACCGTAACTGGGTGGCTATAAAGGTGGCATTGAGTGTTCGGAAAGTATTGGTTGAGACACATGGATCAAGAGTGGGATTTGTCCATCCATATGACAGATAGATATACTCTAGGCCCTCTCGGTGGAATGTCATCCAATTAGCTTGCAATCATGTGGTAGCTCACAAGGGATCACATATCAGGAGCGAGAAAGAGTACTTATCGATGCGAGGTTGAACTAGGTATGCAGAGATACCGACGATCATAACCTCGGATAAGTAAACTATCGTGAGACAAAGGGAAATTGGTATCGTATGTAAGTGGTTCATTCGATCACAAAGTAATCGTAGAAATATGTGGGAGCCATATGAATTTCCAGATTCCTCTATTGGTTATTGTTCGGAGAAGTGTCTCGATCATGTCCGCATAATTTACGAACCGTAGGGAGACACACTTAAGGATACGACGTTGTTTGAGTAGTTATGGAATGATGAGTAAGAGACCGAATGCTGTTAGGAGTCTCGGATGGAATCCGGGATATCACGAGGAGATCCGGAATGGTCCGGAGAATAAGATTCATATAAGGAAAGTCCTGTTTCGGGGTTGGAGAATGGTTCCGGTGTTTTCATTGGGAATGTTCTAGAAGGTTCCGGAATGTCCAGCACTCCGAAGGGGAAGGGTACATGAATGTGCCATACCAAGTTGGAATGATTGCATCATGTACTAGGTGTCATCGCTGAACAAAATAAAGGGTTTAATCAAATCCTAGTTTGAAAAGTCAAACGCCAATTTGAAAAGTCAAACGACTATTTTGGGAAGTGGAGGGGAAGGTGGAAACCGAGTTGGGGAGGAGTTCCTCCCCTCCACCGCCGGCCCCCTTGGGAAACCGAGTTGGGGTGGGACTCCCCTCCCCTGGCGCGCCCCCTCCACCTATATAAGGAGGGGCAGGGCTGCCCCTCCTAGCACCCAACACCTCCACCCACAAACCCTAGCCCTAAGCCGCCGGCCCTCCTGCAGCGCAGCCCTTAGGGCAAGCCGATGCCGCCTAGCTAACCTAGCCTTGGCCAAGCCTCCTCCTCTGTGTCTAAACCCTAGATCGTGGGATATCTCTCATAGTCCACCATACTCGCTCGGCTTAAGGCGAAGCCTGAGATCTCCCTCTACTTCGGTACCACTGGTTGTCTTTGGGAATTGCGAGAGTGCTACAACCTCCATTGTCTGCTGGAACAAGGAGAGGAAGGTCTTCGTCAGTACCAAAGCGTGTGACCGACTACGGAGCGGCCAGCCATGTGTGGGAAGGATGTCTCTGCGATCTTGAGATCGGGAAGAGTACAACTACATCACCCACGAGAATCCGCTCTCGTTAAACACTTTGGAATCTTCGAGGGTGAGTTATTCCATCGACTTGTTGCTACAATCTAGTAGATAGATCTTGGCTTGTTTGTTTGTATGCGATATAAATTTTTTGTTTTCCATGCAACGAAACCCTACATGTTATACTTCGGATGAATGTTCATCACACTATTACACTAATGTTGTGATCTCGTTATTAACAACATACTATTACACTATTACGGATTTAGATGGTGCACGATTTAAAGTACACATCTTGACCTCACCCCTTGCTAGTGGTCGCTTGTTCCGCAGCCCCTGATTTGAGTTACAAATATTAGCAACTGAACCGGTATCAAATACCCAGGTGCTACTGCAAGCACTAGTAAAGTACACATCAATAACATATATATCATATATACCTTTGTTTGCCTTGCCGGCCTTCTTGTCTGCCAAATACTTGGGGCGATTGCTTCGATGGTGTCCCTTACAATAGTAGCACTCGATTATCGGACTTAGGGCCAACTCGGGGTTTCTTTTCGAGCCACGGCAACCGCCTTACTTACCTTCCGTTTACCCTTCTTGTCTTTCTTGAAACCAGTGTTCTTATTGATCATCAACACTTGATGTTCCTTCTTGATCTCCACTTCTGCAGTTTTCAGCATTTACAAAAGCTCGGGGAGAGACTTCTTCATGCCTTGCATATTATAGTTCATCACAAAGCTCTTATAGCTAGGTGGCAGAGACTGCAGAACACGATGGATGCCTAAGTCAATGGGAATCATTATTCCCAAGGACACAAGCTTATCGGCGTAACCCGACATCTTGAGTACATGCTCACTTACGGAGCTGTGCTCTTCCATCATGCAACTAAAGAACTTTTCTGAAGCATTGTAGCTCTCTACAGCAACATGTGTGTCGAAAATCATTTTCAACTCACCCATTGTATCAAATGCATTGCCGTTTTCTAAACGCTTTCGAAGTTCTGGCTCTAGCCCACACAATATGCCGCAATGAAGTAAGTTGTGGTCCTCCTGACGAGTCTGATAGACATTCTTATCCTCGTCAGGGGCATCATCGAAAGGTGGGGGGGCCTAGTGGTGCTTCTAGCACATATTGCTTTTGTGCAGCAGAGAGGAGAATCCTCAAATTCATGGCCCATTCGGTAAAGTTGCTACCGTTCGTTGCAAGTTTCTCTTTCTCCATGAACACATTGAAATTAAAAGCAGGTGGTGCCATCTACAACAGAATTTGTAAAGTTTAGACTAAGTTTATGATAGATTGAGTTCAACTAATCCACATTACGAATGAACTCCCACTCAAAAACGACATCCCTAGTGCCTTTTTGGTGATTGCATGAACCAAATCCACTACACCAAGTCCGAACATCATGTGAGTCGGTGTAGCTTCAAAGGCGATCATCAAATGGGCATCATATCTACTATATGACTCATGCTTAACCTTTCGGTCCGTGTTCCGATGCCATGTCTGTACATTCTAGGCTCGCCAAGTAAGAACCTTAGTATTCGTGTGTGTAACTGTCTTACACCCGAAATATGGTCGTGGATCCAAGAACACCCGATCATCACGTGATGTCTTGAAGCGACGAAAACATAATCGGTGCATACTAAAGGAAGAACACATTCTTATCTTGATATTTAAATGAGGGATCATCTTATTATGCTAATAAAACGCCAAACAAGCAATATAAGATGCTATCAAACATCATATGTTTACAAGTGAAATGATATGGTTACCGCATATGGTCTCTATCATGTGCATCGTGGTATGATCACTATCATACCTTTATGTGTAAGGCCAAGGTCTATGGAACTTACACGTTATGTCTGTTGTAATAGTATCATCTCATACTTCTACTTACAACATCACCATATCTTAACACTAGCCCAACAACAATGTAAACTAGACGCCTCTAATTTATCTATTGCAAGTTTTACGTGGCTTAGGGCTTTCGAAGATAGAACCGTTCTTACCTACGAACATGAACCACAACGAGGATAACCAAATTGTTGACAACTCGTTGCAAAATAGATATTGACTATAGTAGGAGAGATGTACACCCGCTAGCCACTTATGCAAACTAGTTGCATGTCAAGCGTGAAACAGGTCTCATGTGCGAGGACATGTAAAGTTTCTCCGGGCCGCTTCATCCCACTATGCTACCAATATCCAAAATTAAAACTAAGAAGCAACAACATGATCATCATCGCCCACATATTCATATGTGTACTACCCGTGTAAAACATCTACGCATAGATCCGGCTATGATACCACTGTAGGGTTCACAATATAGAAAAACAAAAAAATTCGTACGATGGGAACAACTATATACCAAGATCTATCTACTAGATACAAACAACGGGAGGATGTATATCCGTAGAGAACATACCCTTGAAGACCGACAAAGCTAAACGAGTTAAACTTGTGGTTGATGTAGACGATCTCTTGCCGATCTCAAGATCGAGAGGGAGTCCTAGCGCCGCAAATCAGCAGCGCATCTGTGCTCGCACACACGTCCGAGGCACCGAGCAACCTCCGCCTCCTCGCTCCAGCGATGCAGCGGAAGCACAATTCTTTCTTGCCGAATAGCCACCGGAAACATGTATCTCGCTAGTCCGAGACCATGGGGGATAAATTCTAGAGGGGGAGAGAGATCCTTCACGAGGAAGTGTGAGTGAGAGAGAGAGAGGAGAGGGGGCTCTTTTTATAGGAGGAGGGGGGCACCCAAGGGGGTGTCCGCCGGCCATGGGGGCTACCCCCTCCCCTCCTTCATTCATGTGGGTGGACACTCCACTCACAAAAATCCTTTCAATTCCCTCCACTCAAAATTGCTATTAAATTTTCACCAAATTTAATGCAAACTCTCATTAAATAAAACTCTTTTTTATTTATTCAGAACTTTGTCAATTACTTTAATGACAAACATTCACATATAACCCCTTGCTAGTATTTCATTTCACATGCAAAAACACTTTCTGCAATTTCACCCGAAAACCTGTTTCGGTATCTAGTGAAATAAATTCCTATGATTGTTATTCTTTCCGGCATAAAACTTTTGCTCCAATTGGATATCGGTGTCTCTTAAGTGTGTCACCCTATGGTTCATGAATAATGCGGACATGATCGAGACCTCTCTCGGAACAATAATCATAATCGGAATCTGGAGACCCATACTGACTCCCACACATTCAACGATGACTTTCTTGTGATCGTCGGAACCTTTTACGCTAGTATCTTAATCCCTTTGTTTCACGATATATTACATGTCCGAGATTCGATCATCGGTATCTCCATACCTAGTTTGATCTCGTTACTGACATGCACTCTTTTCTCGTTCCCGTGATATAACATTCTAGTGATGAAATCACTTGCTTGCAAGCTAACCAATGTGATATCACCGAGAGGCCCCAGAGTATATCTATCCGTCATCGGGATGAACAAATTCCACTCTCGATCCATGGGCCTCAACATAACACTTTATTAGTTCTAAACCCATCTTTATAATCACCCTGTTACGGTGTGACATTTGATGTTATCAAGAAACTCTTCCGGTGTTGGTGATTGACATGATCTCATGGTCTAAGGATTAGGATCACTTCGTAAGTTGTTATAGCAATATAAACTTAATGACTTTGATCGTAATGCTATACTTCAAATGAATGTTCATCACACTATTACACTAATGTTGTGATCTCGTTATCAACAATATCTAATGTCCATGATCAGGAAACCTTGATCATCTTGTTAATCAACGAGCTAGTTTATGAGAGAGGCATAACTAGAAACTTTCTGTTTGTTTATTAAACACACATGTATTAACGTTTCCGTATTAATACAATTATAGCATTCAAAATAAACATCTATCATATACTTGAAATACACATAATAAACACTTTATTATTGTCTCTCAGGACATATTCCCTTCACTATTACCTGGCAGAACTTAGGACTGGCTTTAAGTATTCGTTTTGCTATGGACACCACAATTGTTACTTTCAATCACACATGTGAGGAAAAAATAGCACCCGATCCACAACCTGATGCACTCATGAAATACAAATAAACCCACAAAATTCTTACCATAATCTTATCACTCTGTACAGTGCGACAATGTTTCACCTTTTTATTAAACTTGTAAACATATCTCTCTTTTTCATAAGAACCATATGTTTAATCTAAAAGCGATAGATTGATTATGATTATTTCCTGGTAAATTTTGAAATTTTATGGTTTATGGTTTTTTTGCATTAATTTGCGAATATCAAGATTTTTCTTCTATGAGAATAAGCTATGTAGACAAGACAAGAAGGTTTTCGAAAATATAAACTATTGTATCTTTTTTATTTTCACACTGATAATGGATGTCAATCAATACACTTTGGCATACATAATTTATTGCCATATCCTATTAATCACAAACTCTCTACCAATCTTTTTATCATCTATGGAGACTCTATTAATCAGTCAATAATTTGATTAGCTTGATAGAAAATCAAACTATGGAACGAACATGTGGACTGTCCGATAACTGTTTATGTAACATAGAATCCTAAATGGTAATAAATTCTAACTCTAACGGTCTAAATAGGAGTAATCTTGTTGATGTGGACTTTATAAATAACTCTTTATCTTGCTTTTGGTATATAACAGATAATTTGAAGGAGCTAACTATGAGTAAGATATTATACACTGAAGCATTAGTTTTTCATTACAAAATTAAATGCATTATATTTCTTTAATCATAAAAAATATTTTACTATATTTTTTCAGGCACTTTGCTACAACTAATGCATCAACTTCTATTCCTCAAAATTTGATTGCTAGAGAACACTCAAATTGCGAAGTGATAAAAAAGATGTAGGACATTTTTTAGTTGCACTCACCACTTAGCGGCATAAGTTTTGGTTACTACTGCGCGATCTTGTACATGTCAGTCCAAACACATTATAAACTACTTAAGCAACATTAAGGTTGGATTATAGACACTTTGTTGTTTCAAATAGACTTAGATGCACTTGTATTACACACTATGATTAGTTTCCATTGTTTGTATTGAAGCAGCAATAGACTTGTTACCCCATAGCTTTCTTGGAGAAAGTAATGAATTTATGTTTTTGTGGTTAGTAATTAGAGAGAATGAAAATCTTCCTTTTTTTACAAGGCGGGGATATAAAATACTTAATTAACTGATTTAACAAAGTCATCTGGTTGGACGATCGCGTTCCATGATATTATAAATAGTTTTGCCTCCGATGCAAACAAATCAGATGCACGATCGACCTTAATTACTAATCATGTTGTACTATCATAGGCAAATAAAAAGTTGCACAACTTGTTAATAGAAAATAGACCACTTTTATATAGATAAATATCCGATGGATCATTGATGGAAATGCTCTTGATTGAAACATATAAATCAGCCCATAGGCAAATTGGCATGGCATATTAAAACTCAAAAGATGAATTGATCAAGAAAGAAAGACACCTATCAATATTAATATCGTATAGCTTAATTTCTAGGACATGTACGGGTGAAATCTTAAATTAATCTCCTGAGGCTAAGAGCATCTCCACTCGTTGGCCGAACCCAGGCAGAAATCCGGACCTTTTTCCGGCCGGACGGCGCAAGTTTTTGGCCTGGGTACGCCCAGTTTCCCACTCGGCTACCCAGGCCGAGTACCCAGGCGGACAAAAAACAGCTATATATTTAAATCTGCATAGTTCCCGACGACGAGTGCTCGGCTACAAGGTGTTCGACAGATGTGCCTACATGTTCGGCGACATATTTTTATTACATAACAGGAGAAACAACGATCAGTCGTCGATGTGGATGGGATCCTGAGGCGTGGCCGACGTGGCGTTGTCGTCCATCTCGCCGGCGAAGGCCCCCGGGTTGGAGGAAGTCGAAGCAGAGCTCGGCGTGGGAGCGTTCGGCGCTGGCACGTTCGGCACAGAGGAAGGGGAAGTCGTGGTCATGCCCTCCAGGATGGCCTGATGTTGCGCCATGTACCAGGCCTTGACCGGCGAGCTCATCTTCGACGTGTCCTCGCCGCCCATGAGAAACTTGAGGTCCGTGTGGCGCTTCTTGGCGGCGTAGTTGGCCTTCTTCTCGGCGAGGCTGGCCTTGATGAGGGCCACATTTTCCCCTTGTGTCTCCATCAGCTTCTTCCAGCGCTCCTCGCTCTTCTCAACCCTCTTCTCGGCCTGCGCCCTCATGTCGGCGAGGCATTTCTCGATCGAAGCCTGGAGACGCTCGGCGGGAGGTCCGGCGGCCTTGAGCATCTTCGCCTTCTTCTGGCCGAGCTCAGGTATTCATTCGCTAGCAGCATCAGCGGGGCCTCGGGGTTGCAGACGCCATCCTTGCTCTTGGAGAGACTCGGCCGAGTGTCCCGTCACTTCTCGCAATGCTCGATTTTCTCGAAGACATGATGGAACTTGAACTCCATCTTCATGGCCTCTCGAAACAGAAGAAGTGCACGACGCAGCTACAAAATGGAAGTGTGTCAAGTTGTCCATGTTCGCGAGTGTGTCAAGAGAGTGCACGACAAAGTTAATGTTGGCGAGTACCTTGTTGTCCATGTTCTCCCCACTGACTTGTGTGCGGTCGACTTCTTCCACGCAACTGTGCCACTTGCTGCACGCTGTTTGGATGATCGCCCAGTGGTTCGTTATTGCCTTCTCCCCTCGCTCCATGTGGATCTTGCGATACTTTGGGTCGCACATGCTTCGCTCGTCGAATGCTGCCTTCACGCGCCGCCAATAGTTGTCGGAATTTTGGTTCGCACCCGTTATCGGATCCATGCTCACCGTCTTCCAAGCCTCGGCGAGGCATGTGTCCTCGACCACGCTCCATTTGAGCCGAGCGTCCGCCGTCTTCTTCCCCTTCTTGCCTTTCGCCTCAGTCTCGGCGTCCTCTGGCTGCGTCTGCTCGGCCTGGGTCTCCTCGGCATCGACGTCGACGAGGTCCTGGGACTCAATGCCGCTCTCGGCGTCGGCACGGGTCTGCTCTTCCGTGAAGAAGGAGGGATGGTTGGAGGCCGAGCCTGTCGCGATCAGGTCCTCCATGTAGGCCTCGGGCGTCATGCCGGCCGGAAGTGCGCCCGGCATTCCGCCGAACAGGTTGCGCACGTCGGCCTCGCCGAAGGTTGCCGAGCTTCGCGAAATGTGGCGGTCCGTATGAGCAGAACTTTCATCGCGGAGAGGTCGAGTAGGGCGTTGATGTCCACGCCCGAGCAGCGAAGGTGGCAGTGCGGGCGGAAAAGCACATTCGGGTTGAACCCGCCGTCGAACTCCGGCGACGGGGAGTACCTCTGCCGAGCAGCCGCCTGGCACTCCTGGAAGTTGGCCGGAGAGATCAGCGAGAAGCCGGCGGGCGAGCCGACGCTTTGGCTCCCCGATGTGGTGGGTATGGCGTGACCATCAACGCCAACGCGTCGCCCGCTTGCCCTTCACCATCGCTGTTATTCCGCCGCCTTCACCATCGCCTTCTCCTCCTCCGCTTGCTGCCGGGAGCCGCCTCTCCTTCACATCCTTCCGCTCGTCCGACGAGATCTGCCTGACCTGCTCCCTCTTCTCCCACTCCGTCGAGGACATGCCCTCCGGCTTGGTCGGCGGCGCTCTCAGCTTCCTCGCTTTCTTCTCCGCCGGACCCTCGCCGAGGATCGATCTGGGTTGGACGAAACTCTTGGGCGGCATGGCGGGCGCGGTGATCGGTGGAGCTTGGTGGGGTGGGGAGAAAGGGGAGGAAGAAAAGGCGAGGAGCTCGGCAATTGGCGAGTGGTGCCTTCTCGTACAGAGCTCACGCCGTTTTGAGTCCGTTAAAGGCGTCTGCAGGATCACAGGTGCAGCTGGGTAAACAACCAAAACATCTGAAATTGACAACAGGTCGGCTGATCTGTTGGCCGATTTTCGTGCGACCAAAATTCGGCGTCCAAATTAGCCTCGTGGATAGGCTAGTGGAGATGCTCTAAGCATGCGACGAAGCATCTATCGCTAACCTGCATAGTAGCACGGCCGTACGGAAATACGGAAATATTCTGGTGCTGCATCCCGACCTCGCTAGGACCTCATCCTCGGCCCGATGGCCACCATCCCCACTTTAGCTTTGGCTTATACTGGTGTTTATAGTTATGGTTAGATGATCTAATAAACTACTTGTAATTTTTATTATTTTTAAAATTATTTATACGATCGGTGGAATTTTGTAAAAAAATCTCCACCGTCGACACACACACCTCTCTCTGCGGCCTGACACCTTCCATCGCCCCGCCACCACCTCTCTCCGCACGAGCTCGCCTCCGCTCGGTCCCTCACCGCCACCTCGTGCTGCATCGAACGGTCGCATCGGCATGTATTATTGGAAGTTATTGGACAACATGGTGGACCCGCAACGGCGCAGACAGAGTGTTGTAGTAGCATGTGCATTGGCCAACGACTCGAGACTCGAGAGCCTCCGCGCTCGCCAAGAAAATGGCCTCTGCCCCTATGAGCAGCAAGAAGCTGCGCGTCCTGCTCATCCCCTTCTTCGCCACCAGCCACATCGGGCCCTTCACCGACCTCGCCGTCCGCCTCAGCACGGCCAGCGCGGACGCCGCCGTAGAGGCCACCGTCGCGGTCACGCCGGCCAACCTCCCGATCCTCCACTCGCTGCTGGAAAGGCATAATGGTCATGCAGCCGCGACGGCGGTCAAGGTCGCGACGTACCCGTTCCCGGCCGTGGACGGCCTGCCCAAGGGCGTGGAGAACCCCGGCAAGGCAGCCCCGGGCGACGCGTGGTGCATCGATGTCGCCGCCCTGAGCGAGACCGTGATGCGCCCGGCGCAGGAGGCGCTCATCAGGGCGCAGTCGCCGGACGCGGTCATCACCGACATGCACTTCGTCTGGAACGCGGCCATCGCCAACGAGCTCGGCGTGCCGTGCGTCAAGTTCAGCGTCGTGGGCGCTTTCCCGGCCCTCGCCATGAGCCACCTCGTGTTCGCGGGCGAGGCCGCTGGGCCTGGGGCGGCGACAAGCAGCAGCGTCGTCGTCCCTGGGTTCCCGGAGCCTGACATACGGATACCCAGGACGGAGCTGCCAGAATTCTTGAGGAGACAGAATAAGGTGGCTGCAGGTGGTGACTCCCCGGCTGAAAGATTTTTTTCATCGACAGCCCACGGCTTTGGCCTCGTCGTCAACACATTTTCAGATCTGGAGCAGCCGTACAGCGAGATGTACCTGCGCAACGGCCACGTGAAGCGCGCCTACTTTCTAGGCCCCCTCTCGCTGCGACCATCGCCATCGCCATCGCCGGCCGGCACAGATGACGCCGTCGCCATGATCAGCGACTCCCAGTCCTCTTCCCAGTGCATCATCGATTGGCTTGACTCCAAGCCAAATCGGTCGGTGGTCTATCTGTGCTTCGGCAGCTTAGCCCCCGTCTCCGATGCTCAGCTTCACGAGCTCGCTCTCGGGCTGAGAAGTGGTGAGGTCTGAGAAGTGGAGTCCACCGAAGGGGTGGGAGGAGCGTGTCGGAGACAGAGGGAAGCTGGTCACTGACTGGGCTCCGCAGACGGCCATCCTGGGACACCCGGCCGTGGGGGCATTCGTGACGCACTGCGGGTGGAACTCTGTTCTGGAGACGGTGGCGGCGGGCGTGCCGGTGCTCACATGGCCGATGGTCTTCGAGCAGTTCATCACGGAGAGGCTGCTCACCGAGGTGCTTCGGGTCGGGGAGCGTCTGCTGCCGGACGGCGCGGCCGGCGTACGGAGCACCAGGTACGAAGAGTGCGCGGTGATCCCCGCCGAGGCGGTGGCACGGGCACTGACGGCGTTCATGCAACACGGAGGGCCAGGGGACGCTGCAAGGAGCAGGGCAATGAGCCTCGCCGCAAAAGCTCGCGCAGCCATGGCTCAAGGAGGCTCCTCCCACCGTGATCTGCTTCGTCTGCTCAATGATCTAATAGAAGCGAGAGGAGGAGGAGGAGAGCATTAGTAGAGCTTTTCTTGTTGTTGCCGTGCACAATCTTCAGGTCTCTCTCTATGTACCACCACCAGTGTATCTGCTATCGTGTTCATTCCTTCAGCGTTTCCACCTATTTGAAATGGCCAGCCTGTGGGGCATCAATGGAATTGGAATTCAAACGGCTTAGCAAGGGTTCTACACAAGGTACAGTGGAGTTCAAAAATGAAGTAGTTCTAATTGTAAAATTTCAGCACAAGAACCTAGTCAGACTTCTTGGTTGCTGCATTCATGAAGATGAGAAGTTACTGATCTACGAATACCTACCGAACAGAAGCTTGGATGCCTTTATTTTCGGTATGTGCTTTTCCTGGTTGCACATAAAAGAAGCTCTTTTCATTAACCAAAATGATATTCATTATGACTAGCTTCATTTCACATCTATCATGAAAGATGACGGAAAACAACATGTGCTTGGTTGGTCGACACGGTTCAAAATAATTAAAGGAATCGCTAGAGGCCTGCTTTATCTCCATCAAGATTCAAGATTGACAGTAATTCACAGAGATCTGAAAGCAGGCAACATCTTGTTGGACACAGAGATGACTCCCAAAATTTCAGACTTTGGTCTGGCTAGAATCTTTGGTGCAAACCAGAACCAAGCAAACACTACTCGGGTCGTCGGGACATAGTAAGTAACTCGTGTACTAACAAACCTTAGCACGTGTTTCTATGGTCTTAATATATTGTTTATTTCACACATTGCTTACTGAATTATTGTTGAATGTTTCAAATAGTGGTTACATGTCGCCTGAA
The DNA here is from genome assembly GCA_030063025.1 of Avena longiglumis. Taxonomy (NCBI): domain Eukaryota; kingdom Viridiplantae; phylum Streptophyta; class Magnoliopsida; order Poales; family Poaceae; genus Avena; species Avena longiglumis. Next base: position 17,680,732 of record CP125976.1, read on the forward strand.
TATGCGATGCGAGGTGCCTTTTCTGTAAAATCGGACACTTATAGCTTCGGTGTTCTTCTCTTGGAGATTGTTAGTGGCTTGAAGATCAGCTCACCTCAACTAATAATGAACCACTCTTGCCTTATCACCTATGTAAGTATGCATCCCCTCTCCCTCCCTAAAAGAAGAAGTAATGACTTCATCTTGACTTTATTATGTCGGTCAGGCATGGAGATTATGGGAAGATGGAAGCGCTGCTGAATTGGTGCTCTTCGTTGGTTGCGAGTTGCCCACTTCACGAAGTTCTGCGCTGTATTCATGTGGGACTTTTGTGTGTTCAGGACCGTGCCGATGATAGGCCAGAAATGTCATCGGTTATGTTTATGTTGGAGAACTGCTGCCATCTCCAAAGCAGCCTGTATATTTTTCCTTGAGTGACTGAAGATGGAGAAAGGAGGGCGAACGAGACCAACTCCATGAATGGAATGAGTGTCACAACAGTCGATGGCCGCTAGATGCTGTATAACTTATATTGTATGAGCTAGAAGTTGTAAACAACAGCTGCGTAACCACCGTCCCCTTAGCCCTATCCTCGATACTCCTTTTTGTTCCAAAATACAGTGCAAGCAGATTTTGTCCCATGTCAAATTTCATCCGCCTGCTCTCATGTTTCAGTATAGGTGGTTGTATACTTCATGATTTACTATGCGTAGACTGTGAGTCTCTTGGTTGTCCGTTATATAGTACTGCATGCACGCGAAAAGGCTGCGAACTAAGATAGAACAAAAATGTTCCATTTTTTCAAACAAAGATATTTTACTTGCTCACATGTCAGAATGAATAAATATATTTATATACTAGGAAATTTGGCGCGGCCACATCCGCGCCGCGCGCCGGTGGCACATGATAAAGAACCGTAAACAGAAAAGGCACAAGGGACAATAGAATCATGTTACATCTATAAGGGGCAAGTCAAAGTTCAAAAGATAGATGATATCAAATATTGGACATCTCGAGCCAATTGTTTAAAAAAAATCTGGTCAAATTACCTCTCGTTCAATGAAGACAGTTACTATTGGATGGGAGAGGAACTGGAAAACCGAAAACAACCGGGAAAGTAAAAGGAAAGGACATGTAGAGTCCAAAACTAACCGACCAGTATTAGAGGAAGAGGACGGTAGCCAGTAAATCGAGACAAACAGGCCAGAAAAAAGAAACTAAAACTGACATGAACAGTGGCTCGCTATGTACTGTAGATGCGCCATCTACAGTATCATCTGCTGAATTGGATGGCCTTACCGAACGCTGAGATGCTCCACTTTCATACATGTAGTAATTGCTTTGCTATACTGCAGTACCTCATTATCATTATGTATATAGGTCCCTTACAATCCTTCAGTATCAAGGGCCTGCCGGAGTGTGAGCCCCCCTTTCTCTCGTCCCTTCCTGACCCTTCCTTGAGAGTCGACTTTCCCCCTCCTCCGCCGCCCCTCTCCTCTCTCCCCACCGGTGGCCACAGCGACCGGCGTCGAGATGGAGCAGGTGGTTGGCTTTTACTGTTTTTAGTAGTTGTAAATCTTGCTTTTCTGTCTTGTGCCTTAGTGCCGTCTGAGGGTAGGTTGGAGGATCTCAGCGCCCAGATCCTCCACGCCTCGATCTCTCTCCTCATCGCAGCTAGTCGCTGGTGGCAGGCGGCGAAGCCTGGGAGATGGCGGGAGTCTTGCATCCCTCCCAATAAGGTGCATGACAGGAGTGGATCCAGCCTCGACCGAGCTTGGTCCGGTGTGGAGGGGCTCTTCTCCAAGCCAGAGATTCCATGGAGGAACCCAGCGCTGGCGGCGAGCTCTCCCACAACTCCTTTGTTGAATAAGGTCAGTGTCTTGGCCTTTTGCTGCTGCGGTTCTTCTCCTGGCCCGTCTCCTCCGGTTCGTGGCGGGATCTCGGAGTTTGACGGCGGTCTCGCAATCTCGGCGCGGCAGCTTCAGGCTCGTGTCCGTCGCCGATGGAGATCCCTTGCCATGCTCTCCTCTTCTTCTCTCCTTGGTGGAGTTGATGATTCCGGGGAGGTTCTTTGGGCTCCGTCCTGGGAATCGAAGCCATCAATCCCCCGAGCCTCTTCTTGGTCCATGGTGACCTCATCCTGCTGGTAAGCTCCAGCCTCTACTCAACCTCCATCGGGAGGCCCTCTCTGAAGCCCGCTGTTGCTGCGGTCCTCGTCAGCATCGACGCAAGTGGCGTAGTCCCCGCGGCGGTGTACGGCAACGGCAGGCGTGGCTTCCTCTGCTCGACAATGGGGAAAGAGGAGGACTTGATTGTAATTGCATTTTACATTGCAAGGTCCTTCCTGCATTTGCCAGGGGCCCATGTACTAATCTTTGTTCTTATGGGGTTCTCTATAAAATCATTTGTACACCCATTGATGGTTTAATAAAATGGCTTCTTGCCCCTTCGGGGGCACCCTATGTTAAAAAAAACAATCCTTCAGTATCCTTTTAGGCCCAGTTCTTTTGGCGGCTTCTCCGAGAAGCCGCCCTACCCCAGCTTCCTGGGGAAGCCGGTTCCAAAATTTTGTGAGGCTTTTAAGTTAGTTTAGCCTTAACCATTTTGGAAGCCTTCTAAATTTTTTGAACCGGTTTCGCCAGGAAGCTGGGGGTAGGGCGGCTTCTCGGAGAAGCCGCCAAAAGAACTGGGCCTTATTACTCTTGGTTAGCATCTCTTCCTTGAATAAAACTGCCTCCATTTAAAACTATAAGATATTTTAGTAGGATAAAATAGCCTCCTAAAACATCTTATCTTTTGGAACAGAGATAGTAACAAATAATTTGCTACTGAAAACAAGATCTCTTATTGTGGGTATATAGTTGTCACCTTGAACAATTCGGTTCTAGCAAGACAACATGTTTGGAAAAGCATGGCGAAAATATGTAAAATTGTTCGTGTCACTAATTGCTCTCTACATCTGCAGCATAACACGATGCATCCAATGTTGCAAACAACTTCCAAGAGATATCTTGGAGCCGAGGCGGACAAATGGAAACATCTAAAGGCCAAAGGTTAGAATACAAAATCCAGCGGAGCAGTGCCTCACCTCAGTAGCCACCGCCCGGGTCATGGCGAGCCCTCAAGGTGCATCGTCCTTCTCCGCTTCGGCTGCGCCTTTGTGACTGCCGCTGGCACCGCGTCAGTACTGACTGTCGGACGGACCAGACCGACGTCATTGATGCCACGCACTCTACCACAGCAACAAAACCCCACAAGTCGTCATGAGGTTTCATCTCGCCATCTCGTCCAATTAAACTCCGATCTGGACCCGTAGTGACCAATTTTCTTTGCAGGCACAGAACCGTCGCTGCAGACTTAATTTGCGGACTGCTCCCCTGCCCCAGCCTGTCGTCGGGCCATCGGGTGCTATGGTCTACGACTCTACGTCGACCTTTTTGTTTGGAGAGAATGATTATTACCTGCCTTATACAAAGTAACAAAGTCAGACCAACCAGAGTAAATCCACAGCAAAAAAGTACTAGAAGGGAACATGAAGAGTTCAGCAAAAACCACCAGAGCACACGCTAAGTAAACCCCTTCCTGTTGCAGTTGCAGAGAAACTACAGGGAACAAAATAAACAGGTAAGGTGGGTGCCATAGTCGCCATAAAACCTTCTTGGTTTTCCTGATGATCGCCTCAAACAGCACTTGCGATGTTTCGATCAAATACCACTGCATCAAATGGGAGATCTCGCACGATACACCGTGTCAGTAGGATGACAAAGAAGTTTCCTTTCAAACATCAGTATGTTCCTCATTATTCCACAACCACCACCAAACATCATTAACCCCATAGAAAAGGAGAGGAGACCCACTCCGGTCACACAAAGAACGCACCCCATCAATAGGTCCTATTTGTGTAAGAAATTTTCTCCCTGGTTGGTATGCTGTCATGGATCACTTGTCTAGGTCAACCTTGCTGTCTTCATCACATGTTTCTGTAAGCAAAATCCATACCCATATCACTAGTCTCATTAATTCAAGACTTGGTCATCTGTCTTCACCTATATCTATGTGATACTTTCGTACCTTGGCACAAGCATGCCAAGGAGGTGGCCTAATGTCTATCCACTACGTTCTCATCTTCTTCCTCCTATTCTTGACTCCATTCTGCAAATCCGATGACCAGCTCACACATACAAAGCCACTCACTCACAGCGACACACTTATTTCCAAGAGCGGGAATTTTGCTCTCGGCTTCTTCTCTCCAACCACATCCAACAATAGCTTCTACCTTGGCATATGGTACCACGGCATCCCTGGACCACGTACCGTCGTGTGGATTGCCAACAGAGACAGTCCAATCATCACCCCTTCATCCGGAATTCTCATCGTCACCAACAATTCTCACATGGTATTATCTAACTCCAAAGGCCAAAATATTTGGACGTCGACGGGAAATATCACTGCCGGAGCCGCCATAGCTCACGCAGTGCTACTTGACTCGGGGAACTTTGTCCTCCGGTTGCCGAACGGCATGGACATATGGCAGAGCTTCGATCACCCAACCGACACCATACTTCCATCAATGAAATTTTTGATGAGCTACAAGTCACAAGTTGTCGGACGGCTCGTTTCTTGGAAGGACCATGATGACCCATCTTCCGGGGACTTCTCCTGTAGCAGCGACCCTAGCTCTCCAAATCTTCAATTCTTCACTTGGAACAAGACCCGGCCATACTGTCGTATTGGCGTCGAGAGTGGGTTGTCCGTGTCCGGTGGCACATATGTAACCAACACCAGCTCCATCTTGTACCAAACAACTATCTACTCCGGTGATGAGTTCTACTATATGTTCACAATCTCCGGCGACCCAGCATTCACACGCATCAAGCTTGAGTACACTGGCAAGTTGAAGTTTCTAAGCTGGAACAATCACTCGTCATCATGGGCAATCATCAGTGAACGCCCCAGTGCTGCATGCGATCTTTATGCCTCATGTGGCCAGTTCAGTTACTGTGATTTCACTCAGATCATCCCAGCATGCCAATGTCTTAGCGGGTTTGAGCCAGTCGATGGTATTAACTTTTCCAAAGGATGTAGGAGAAAGCAAGCATTGAAATGTGGCAAGCAAAGTCATTTTGTGTCCTTGCCTGGGATGTATGTTCCTGACAAGTTCTTGCATATAAGGAACAAAAGCTTCGATGAGTGTATAGCTGAGTGCAGCCACAATTGTTCATGCACAGCTTACGCTTATGCCAACTTAAGCAGTGTCGGTGCTTTGGCGGACCCATCAAGGTGCTTGGTTTGGTCAGAGGAGCTTATCGACGTTAAGAAGGTTCTCGTCGGCGAGAATCTGTTCCTCCGACTTAATGATTCTCATGGTATTGGATATTCCCTTCCCTCTTATTTTTCCTTAAAAGTCACTAGTATTCTTAATGCTCTACTGCTAGTCCTAATAGATTTTCGCGAAATAGCATGTGTTCACCAAATTACCACCAATGTTTACAAAAGAGACATGTGGGCTTGGTATGCAACCACATACTCCATCTGTTCCTTTTTATAAGACATTTTGGCAAAGCCAGTTAATCCTACCAATAAGTCTTATAAAAGGGATCAGGGGAAGTAGATGTTAGAAAATGAAGATGTATTAGTTATATAGCAGTACTGGTAGTGACAGACTGACATGCTAGTGTATCTGATTAATTTGCAGGTCACCTTGACATGATATTTTGAATATTGACACGGCCTTCAAAATGTAACTGTGAAATTATTTTTCCCTGTACTATTTACATAAAAGCAATGGAAAATAAATACTAATTAAAGAAAAATTTTGAGAAGAATCTAGACATGCCATTTTCATGTATCCAATCTAAATACTTCAAACATGATCAGTAGTTACAGTTTCAGAAGTTCCATAAATATGCTTGGTAATCAAATGGAGTAATATAGAAGATCCTTTTAATTCAACATAAACAAGACATTTCTTCTAACATTACATAACCAGCTACTGTTTTTCCTTGCGTTGATAATACCAAATTACTTACTCCCTCAGATCCAAATTAATTTTCGCGTTGCCTAAATCTGTCTAGGTTCATTTTTTATGTTGGATCAGAGGTATTATTTAATTTGGAGAGGTAGTTTCTATACGAGCAATGGCATATTGCAAAACTACAAGTCCTGAGAGTGTAGGTACTTAAATAATAATAGAACAGGGCACCTAATTAGCTTCACAGATCCGTCATGGTACATATGAAAGTGATATCTGAATTTCTGTTTGGTTGTATTTGTGCAGTTGAAAAGAAGAGAAGAACATTAAAAATTGTACTCCCAATTGTGGCATTCCTACTGCTACTATCATGCATAGCACTAGTCTGGATGCACAAAAACAGAGGTACGGTAACAAATATCTTCTTGTTTTTAACATGTTACATTTGTGAAAGGGTTGACCAAAACATGGATCCCTGCACCAACAGGAAAAAGGCGAAAGAAGCAAAACCAGAAGAAACTGGAGCTAGAATACTTTACCACAACCAATGAACTTGAAGGCGAAAACGCTGAATTTCCATTTGTTAGCTTTGAAGACATCTTTTCAGCAACAAATTGTTTTGCTGATTCCAACCTGCTAGGACTAGGAGGTTTCGGCAAAGTCTACAAGGTAATAGGAAGTGGTACTTATAGTAGAACAAGTTTTGGATAGAACACACTTCTGGTTATTATTCAACCATTGTCTGACTCCATAAAACACACTTAACTCTTGAATCTTTTGTATATCCACCTATCAAACTTCTGCAAAATAATCTCCCACCTCCTTGCACTCTTTGTAACCAAGAAATCATCTGATTTGGATAATGTGGCATATAGAAGAACAAAACAAGAATTAGGCGCCTAAACTAGTCGTTATTATTGTTGATGTTATTTTCTAACATAAGGCTTTGCTGAGACAACAGTTAATGTGTGTCCATGTGAATACCAATTTAGTGAAAACATGACCTTGTTGACGCCAACTTATCAAAAGTCGGCTTTGCTTAGGATGATTTGGTGATTTTCACTAGTTTTATTATTATATTGGAGGGTACAACAGAAAAAATTGGAGCTGAAAACTATTGGCTAGGTTCAGAGATAAAAGCGGTTAAATGCACTCCCTCATGTGAAGGGTAACTATAGGAGTAAAGAAATTGCTTTCTAATTCATTCTTCATTGAAAAATATGCAATTATTTAGGGCACATTGGAAGGTGGAAATGTGGTTGCCGTCAAACGGCTTAGCAAGGGTTCTACACAAGGTATAGTAGAGTTCAAAAATGAAGTAGTTCTAATTGCCAAACTGCAACACAAGAACCTAGTCAGACTTCTTGGGTGCTGCATTCATGAAGATGAGAAGTTACTTATCTATGAATACTTACCTAACAAAAGTCTGGATGCCTTTCTTTTTGGTATGTGCTAATATTGTTTTTATCAAATATCACTTAATTCTTGCATTAACAAAAAATGATATTCATGATGACTAGCTTTGTTTCTTTCTGAACATCAAAGATGCTACACGAAAACATGTGCTCGATTGGTTGACACGTTTCAACATAATTAAAGGAATATCCAGGGGTCTTCTTTATCTCCATCAAGATTCAAGATTAACGATAATTCACAGAGATCTGAAAGCAAGCAACATCTTATTGGACACAAGAATGACTCCCAAAATTTCAGATTTTGGTATGGCAAGAATCTTTGGTGCAGATCAGAACCAAGCAAACACTACCCGAGTTGTTGGGACCTAGTAAGTAATTAGTGTACTAACAAACACTTAACGCTTCAGTTATTATGGTCTAATACAATTCGATTTGTAAATTTCTTGTTGACTTCTTGTTAAATGTTTTAACCAGTGGTTACATGTCGCCTGAATATGCAATGCGGGGTGCCTTTTCTGTAAAATCAGACACTTATAGCTTTGGTGTTCTTCTCTTGGAGATTGTTAGTGGTTTGAAGATCAGCTCAGCACATCTCATAACAAAATTTTCTGGCCTAATAGGTTATGTAAGTACTATGAAATACATTTCTGATTAATCTGGCCTCACACCTTAACACCCCAAAATTAGTAACTTGACCTTGACTTAATTTACTGGTCAGGCATGGAGGTTATGGGAAGATGGAAAGGCAATTCAATTGGTGGACTCTTCGGTCATGGCGAGCTGCCCACTTAACGAAGTTCTACGGTGTATCCATGTGGGATTATTGTGTGTTCAAGACCATGCTAGTGATAGGCCTCTAATGTCATCTGTTATGTTTATGTTAGAGAACGAAACTGCGCTCCTTCCTGTTCCAAAGCAACCTGTATATTTTGCTTTGAGTAACTGTGGAAATGGAGAGGGGAGCGAGAGCATGGAGAATTCCATTAATACAGTAAGTATCACAACACTTGATGGTCGTTAGATATTTTATAACATACTGTAACAAATTAGAATAGCTAGTTGTATACTTTATGGTTTAATCTCTGTGTGTACTGAACTTTCACTAGGTGATTGTAACATTTGTGAGTTTATTGTACGAGAAAGCTGTGAATAATATAGGTGAAACCACCGTCGTCATGATCGAAAAGCCTAGAGGAATTTCATTTTTGTTGGTAACTAAAGAGTTTTGTCTGGAACCATCCATGTTGGAATACCCCACTGAATATGAGTATAACCTTGTAGCTAGAGTTCTACAGTTCGATCGCCTGGAACCACAAAACCCCCTTAGTATTGGGTTTCAAATGGAAACGTGGACAATGGTTTTGAGCCACGGAAGGGCACAACGGTTATAATCGTCGCGCTGACAAATCCTCCCCTCTCGCGAAATTAGGGTTCTTGCTCCTCATCTCTTCTTTCTCTCTCAGATCATGGCGGCTCGCGGCCCAACAAGCTCCGGCAGTTCTTTGAGGGACGGAGCACCATCGCGTCGCCACCAGAACCTGGGGAGTCTATACCATAGACTCATGTTCGACTACTATCCTAACAAGAACTGTCATGGCGGACTGAAGATGCCTCGTTGGATCTCTTGGAGTGATGACAACAATGGCAGGAGATACTTAGATATTGTCCACGTCAGCTAAACCACTAGGCAATACTGCTCTTGACAGGCCGGTAGGGTCAATTACCCAACAAATGATACTTGGAGGTTAAGTGCCTCATTCCGAAGTTGGAGGGGTTCTCCGTCGGAAACCCAATATTTAGAGGTTATCTGGACCTCTTTCCCTGGAAATGTATGTTTTCGAAACATCACAAATATTATAGCCATCATTAGTTTGAAATTCACCAAAAACATTTGTACACTGAAATTCGCACAACAAGTAATAAACTAGCCAAATAAAGTTCAGAGCAGAAACCCAAATGTGTATTACCAGTAAGTACCTTTGCTCCAACCGGGACTGTGAAGACCTTGGAGTGTCAAATCGCCTAGATTAACTTGGCTGACAGCCGCCTCGTCCTTCCCCGCGAAAGGGACAGCCGCTACGCCGCCACGGCCTGATGCCGCCGCTTCCTCCGAGGCATGTGCGCCTTCACCAGGACGCCGCATCGGCGGCGGCCGAAACAGCACGAAGCGGCGCCGAGCCGCCGTCCGCTTCTTCCAGTTCGCCACGGATCGTCCGTCGCCGCTCTTCTCTTCTCTGGAAGGAATGGCAACTAAAGGGCATACGGCTCGAAAGCCCACAGTGGCGAGGGGAATTAAAGCCCATATTGAAAGCCCATTACCCATTACCCATTACCCGTAGGTTCATAATCATAGCCAAAAAAAAAGATTGGTTGGACGGATTCTTCCACCAAATCCGCGCCGAGTGCCGCGATTCCTGCGATCTCGTCGAGCAATCAATGGTGGAGCTGCGGCGCTGCCATGAACCCAATCGACCATGGCCTCCAGGTCCAGCACGGAGAGGAAGGCGACGACGTCGTTTGGGGCAGCGGCGGTAGGCGCTACTCACGGTGGCCACTGCCGTGACCGGCGTCGGCGGCCGCAGGCGGTTTTTGATGCGTGGAAGAGACCGCGGGCGTCCGCTGCCTCGTCGTGAACCCCAACCAGTGAACCACTATGCCACGACATTAGACCGCGAGGTTTCCCCTGTCTTACTCTCAAATCTGATGAATATTTGGCAATGGTTTTTCTTTGCGCGTGCAGCGATGTAAAGACTCTGTACTTCTGTAGACTGTAGTCAGTCTTTCCCCGTCTATTTTACTAATCATTCTTACTCTAAGTGATCAAGTCCATTTACCCACTCTTCCATTATAGATGTGCAATGGTTTCCAATTTCAGTTTCACCTTCACTCCCTGCAGCTGACTTCTTCTGAAGAACTACATCAGTTAGTTTCTGAAATATGAAGAAGACGGCCTTACAGGGGAAGTTTTGCAATTCCATCATTCATCCTCATTCCGTGACATTTGGCTAATACAAAATATGGAAACAAAATAATAGTACTACTAGATCTTCAAACAGAGAACCCACTCTACAGCAAAATGTACAACCACACCCGGTTTTCACGGTTCGAAAGTAGGCACTTGAGCAGAAGCACCCCAAGTTGCCCGGTACAGCGTGCGCGACACTATGCTCCGGTAAGGATCTTCCTCTCTCTTCCTCTTGAGATAAGAGATCATCTTCTCCACTTCAGACTTTGTGTGTAAATACAGATCGTTGGCTTGCTTGCTGTTGCTCAGGAGATTGTCCATTCCTTTCGTCTCGATTGGCTTGCCGAACAGGAAGTACAACCGACCTGGTACTTTGGGAAGAACTCCAGGTACATGCACCTCTCCAATGATAGTGTTCCTGAAATAGAGTTGTGTCTTCTGTAGCTGATTATGAGCTGTGTAGAGACAATAATTTTGTGACGTAAATACTTTATTGTTTCTTTCTGTCTTCAAGGAAAATTAGTAGAGACCATAGAAACCTGACCTTGCACTCGTAAGGTCTTCATTGAATGATTTCATCCAGTCTATGAGATAGGGGATGCTTTTTTGCTCATTGGTTTTTAAGGCGTCGCCTAGGCGTCGCAGCGCCCCAGGAGAGCAGAGCGTCGAGCTCGCCTTAGAAATCTGTCTAAGGCGTCCTTGAGGCATCCAAAGGTGTCGCCAAGGCGCGAAAATAGACGCCTCGCCTGGTTCTAGACGCTTTGGGCAGGGGCGAGCGAGAAACAGACCTGGCGGGCGGCAAAAGTGAAATTGGGGCGACATTGGAGGGAACTTGGGGGCTAAAGAGAGGGAAAAGAGAGGGGAGGGAGAGGGAAACAAACCTAGGGCACCAATTCGATTCAGAGAGAGAGAGAGAGAGGAGCTCTCTCCTCTCAGGCGAACAACACTTCCTCCTCCACCAGGTTCCTCCTCTCTGGCCAAGCATTTGGGCGTCTCTTCCCCTGGTGCAGCCCTCTCCCAGCAGGGCAACAAGGTATGGCACCCTTCTCTCCCACCCACGGTCTCTTTCCTCTCTGCCCAGGCATCCTTCTGAGTCCTGTCCTGTCTCTTTTCATGTGGTTGTACAATGTGTTTGTTTCATACAACCGGAAGAACATGGATAGGTTTCAAAAGAGGCGTGAGAAGTTGGGTGACAAAAGCTATGACTCTCTTGTCATTGAGGATTTTGATTGGGACAATGAGTGGGTTGACCTAACAATGCCTCCACCACAAGGTGCTCGAGGGTGTCCGAACGACATTTCATGGGAGTTGATTGATGAGGCTGTTGGTGCAACTTCGTCGCTGCAAGGTCGCAATTTTCCTAGAGCTAGCCTGCAAAGGGGCCCCTCAAATGTCAATGTGCACTACAACAGGCAACGCAAAAGGCCTGCTCCTTCACCAACATTTATTCATGATGTTGATGAAGAGATTGAAGACATTGAAGATGATGACCAAGAACAACACTCAACTATCCCCAATAGAGAGGATAATGATTCAGATTTTCTTCAAGATGATGTTGATGTGACTGATGATGATGATGATCCAACTGGTGCCGATCAAGATGGAGACAACACAAATGCTACCATTGATGAGTTCAATGATGGCTTTGTTTGATTGAGTATGGCCCACCCTTGCTTATGATTTGATCGTGTTGTGTGGAACCTAGTTTATGTTGTTTGGTGTGATTTGTGAACCTAATTTATGTTGTGATTGTACTAGCAAGAACTATTCATGTTCTGGACTTGCATTGCATTGGATGGACTGTTTATGTAATATGTAATGCAATCATGTTTGTCATCTTGTTTTGCACTTATACTGTGATTTATTCTCTGTTTTTTTTACCAACTGTGGTCTGCTAAGTCAAGTTCTAACCATATATGTTGCTGTTTTGCAGATTTCTGTTGTGGATGGAAGAAATGGGAAAAGGGATGGGAGATATGGATGCTACCTGGGCTCAACAACAAGGCAATTCAAGGTATTTATGTCTAAAACTGGCTGCCATATTTGTTTTCAAGGTATTTATGTCTAAAACTGTCTGCCATATTTGTTCTGTCTTAATTGTTTAAAATGAACTAAGGCGTCGCCTCGCTTCGCTTCACGCTTTGAGCGCCTAGGCGCCCCCCACCCCCCCCCCCCTGCGCCTTAAGTCGCTTGGATGCCTTAAAAACCATGTAATCTAGAAATATCTGTGTAAGAAAGGATTAGAAATTATCTTGTCTCTTTAAAATGGAGATGTAAATGCAATTATACTTTCACTAGAATAATCAGAAGTCCGGTGAAGATCATCAAAACGTGATATATTACTATGAACAATGTGTAAGGCATGAAAGCAATTTAAAATTACGAACATTTTGTTGGTTTAGTTGATTCAGTATACAAAGGCATGTAATGGTACCTCCATAAAGTCATCTTCTCCGACGCAACCAAACGGTATGATAGTAACCCCAAACCGGGCCGCCATCCTAACAAATTCCGGTTTTTCTGGCCAAAATAACTGGTAACCTTCACCCTGCACAGTTAGCATACTAAGTACTACTAGATATTCCAAAGACAAGTGATAAGGACAGTAAGAAAATATATATTTCAAGCGCACCTTTCGGTGTAGAACTTCTCGAACACCACCTGGATAGAGGACAACAAATTCATTTCCCTGGAACAGCTTATACATATTGATTGGACTGATCGGTATGCACCGTACACAGAGAAATAATCAAACAAAGAGAACTCCTGCCGCAAAGTCCCAAAATGTTCAGAAAAGAGTAACGGGTTGCCCAATATTCAAATAGCAACTTTCTTCTCTTCTAAGAACCCCTCAACGATTGAAGTCTTCTCCAACGCCAAAAGTTGGTGATAACCCACAAACAAGATAGGGCCTTTGTCAGGAACACCAGCTAGGCCACGGATAATTTTTCCAGTCTCCATAGTAGACAGCATGACTCGGCTCAGTAACTGATGCAGTGGTCTGAAGAAGAGTTTCAGCTGATAAATATATCATGTGATGCTAGAGTAGATCTTTGAGGAACTGGATACTTACTTGAAATCTTCACCGGATGTTTTCTTGAACTCACTAAGCGTATGTGGAAGGAAATCGATCACGATATCCCGTTTTCTGCCACGGCGGTATAAGTTGACCCCTTTTATCACAGTTAGCAAATTAAAGTCATACTCCAGTGTAAGAACATGGAAATGTGAGCATTGTTGTACATGGCAGTCCGAAAGGAAATAATGCTGTACTTTTATTGGCATTTGAAGTAGGAATTAACGTAAAACGATCAAGTGATTTATTGTAAGCATGATATCATGATATTACGTACCATGAGTAGAATATGACCTCGGTTCCTAAAGTATCTAACTTTGCATTTTTTCAGCGTTTTAAAGAGTCGATCTGCTTCTCCACTTGGCGGTAGATTCTCGTTTCCATTAAATCCACAAATATATTACCGTGTGAGTTATGTCACAGCCAGGTGACGTCACGTGGAAACAGAACCACATCGTCGCAAGCTCGTTGTATCTCTCCGACTCCAGCTTCATTTTTTTCTTGTCATAGTATTGTTAGGCTTATTGTCGGGCTTTTTGTCTTGTCTATTTTTGTTGATTTGTTGGGCAAATTTTGTTGTGTAGTAAAGTATCTGGGCTGGTCAGAAACCTGTTCCCAGGACATGACAAAACAACCACTCCCCGGGACAAAACCCATCCCATAATAACTCCCAGATCTCGATCTGGAAGCTTCCATCTTTCTCTTTCCCCTCTTCCCCATCGAACTGAAATTAGGGGAGTATGAACATCCAGATCTGAAGGGCAAACAATAAAATCAGACAATGGGATCAGAGATGCAGAGGGGAGATTCTTCAAAGAGGCTGTTGATAGATTCAGGAGTAACAAAAAGAATAAAAGTACAAATGTATAAATAACATTTATTAAATCTTCTGAATTACATAGAGAAGAAATACATAATTACTAAAAAATAAAATTTAAAAAGAAAAATTACATATAAAAAGCAAAACTACAACATAAAACTCCATATTCTTTCTTCACCAAATACTAAATTTGTGTTCTAATCTCGTTGGCTCTTGTATACATGAAGTATGAGGAATCCTTCTTTTACATCAACAATTACATGCATAAGGTCATTAACTTTTAATTTTGTAATACTAATAAAATCAGTCCAATTATAACGGAACCTAAAACATCCTCCAACACTCTTGTATGATCCAAGGGTAGCTCGGTCACCCCACACATAACGTGCTTCACCTCTTTCTGGGATTTCATTTCTAGTAGGGAACACCTCAATAGGTACTTCCTATAAAACAATGAATATAAAAAATTAATTATTTATATAATATAACATTTGGAGATAATAAAAGAAATATAAAAAATAAAAATAACTAACCAAACGATACATGTTGTCAGCATCAAGATTGTACACATAAAATTTAGGAACAAAATCATCATCCACGGACTCCATCTTCATATTATGCATTGTAACAACAATCTCATTCATTTCCTTTTGGGTAACATCATGTATATCATCAAAATGTGTATTGAACAAATATGGATCGCACCCGTTTGGTATATCAGACACCTCTAAAGCAAATAAAACCATATTCAAAAAACATTAGTCAACAAACAATAAAAAAACAAAATAAAATCATTGACATAAAAAAATATAACATAACTTACTTGGGAAATGTGCCCAATTCTTCCTATATCCTTCACTTGAAGTAACTCTAACTTCAAAAATACTCTCTCCATGTATTATATTCAAAAGAAACAATGTCCTCTTCTTCTATATCAAAAGCTTCGATCAACGAATTCCAATACGGCCCACACATGTAAAATTTGGTGCCAACCCTATCTAAATAAATGTGGTGATCACTCTTGGGGATCAAATTCTCTAACCCATGATTAGACAATTCGGGCGACATTTTCATGTAGTTGTTAGGACATAAAATTCATATGCGCTCGTTAAAACAACACGGCACAGCCTAGAACAAAAGGAAAAAAAATATTTTTTAAAAAAATATATATAATATAAAAACAAAATATACAAATTGATATTAAAAATGAAACTTACAACTAATTCATCAAAATTTTCATCAACCATTTTAAGACGAAACTTATAAAGACTACGTGGTGCTTTTTCACACATACGGGGTGGCATTGCATGGTCTCCTTGCATTGCTCATGTTTTCTAGGCTAAAAACCAAAAAAAATAAAGATTAATAGGATTGTTACCAAAAACATTAAATCTCTACTATCTAAAAAGAGTCTGGGTGTTCCGTATTCTGCCACTACGTCGTCATTTTCGTCCAACCTCCTCGCTAGCAAATCGCGCATTAATTCACGTCGTGATCCTCGCGCGCCGCAATCTTCGCGTATCCAAATTGGGATCGCAAACCGCTCCTCTCGGACATTAATGCACCCGAGGAAAACTCAGGACACAATCCCCTTAATTACGTCGGTAACAGACGTCTCTACCAAGCAAAAATATCAGGAGGTGATCCCTCATCCGTTAATCTCTCAGACTACACCTTCGCCTCTGCAGACCCAGCAGTGGGGCTCAACGAACGTATACGCACTGCTCTCCTACTCGACGGCGCCACAGGCGTGCGGCCGGGAGCACGCTAATCTGTCCGTTTTCTTGGAGTACATGGGCGGCCGCTCTACTTGTTCTGGAGCGGCAGGGACAGCAAGCTGTGTTCATCGACGAGGTCGTGGCCTCGCTGACCCGTCTCTCGGTGCTGTGCTGATTTTAGAGCCGGCCTCCTTGCCACTGGCCGGCCCCCGCCATCTCTTCCATGTCTCCGGCGTCGGCGTCCGACGACCCCCGCGTACCTCCATCCTCGATCTGCTCTGCATCCATCATCCCCATCACCACGTCAGCTACATGACAATTCGCGGCCGGGAGGTCGCTGGCGGGGACCCACAGCCTTGTGCCTAGGCGCGACAGTATCAGCGAGCATCATAGGACCGCTGCTGCGACCTTCGCCATCAACAGGTTCCGCCCTCTCCACCTGATCCAGTTCGTGCCCCCTCCACAATCCTTTCTGTTGTTCTTCATTTCAAGAGTGTGTTCATGTGATGTCTTAAATCGATGTATATGCAGTAGCGGAATACCCTGTAGGGAGGTCGAAGGCGGGGACCCACAGCCTCGTGCCTAGACGCGGCGGTGGCCAGCGTCGGGCTCGAGCTGGCTGTTGCGTTGTCGGTCGACAGACGTAGGTGGTACGGTCACCAGCGCAGCAAGTCTGCACCCAGTCGATTTCTCTGTGTTTTTGCCTGACCGGATATAAATTCTTGACTAGATTAATTAGGTTGCCAACAATATTTTCCTCTTATTAATAGGCTCTAACCATATACTTTGCATTTGATCAATCTTGCAGGAAATTTAGGAAACACGAGCATGCTGCTCCTCCGCATGCTACCACGATGCCTGCATCGTCTCCTTCTCAAGCAACACCATGACCACATCATCCTCGAGCATGCATCCACTCCCAGGGAGTTCTTCACTTCAGCACATATGTCCTACATATGCCCCCGCCGTATCAAGATCCAGCTACCGACCAATCCCGATAATTCATGATGTTCTTTTGGATACTAATCACCGTAAACGGTTAGAAGTTCTACGTCTTGAAATTTATATGTTTTTGCACATGCATTTGGCTGATACTAGGGGCAACGTAGTATATTTTCTGTTAAAAAAATTACTCCAAGAAAGAATGATCAGTATGGTGAGAATTTAAGAAAAGGACTACACTGGACGGGAAACTGATGTGGCCAATATATTGGTTAACGCATGTAGACGTGTTTAGTTCATTTGAATTAATATTCCTGTCAACCATCTCACAGAGATTGCAATATGCAGATCATGTCAATTTTCAGCCAATGATTCATGATGTACCTTGGCATGACACATGCCAATACTTGGTATCCCGTTTCTGGATTTTGCAGAACCTTTTCTTTTCAAGATAAAATCTCCATGGTTTCCACATGGAATAGCTTGAATGAAATATGTGGATCTGCAACAAGGTTTGATCTGATGATTCGTATTGTTTCTTAGGTGTGCAGCAAAGCTTGATTTCACTGTCCTTTATAAAACACTTGATTTCATTGGTGTGGTTGACGAATAGTGGGTACTAATCACCTTAAACATTTAGAAGTTCTACCTCTTGAAATCTCTATGGTTTTTCACATGACTTTGGCTGATATCATGGACAACGTAGTATATTTTCTATCAAAAAATTACTCCAAGAAAGATTGATCAGTATAGGGAGAATTTAAGAAAGGACAACAATGGATGGGAAACCGTTGTGACCAATATATTGGTTTCCGCACGTAGAAGTGTTTAGTTCTTTGAATTAATATTCCTATCAACCATCTCGCATAGATTGCAATATGCAGATCATGTCAGTTTTCAGGTTGAGCTGTTTCATGCGGTCTCATACCTCCATATTTGGGTAAGGGAGTCTATAGGCATGCTTTGGAATTACATTCTCAACTGGCCTCCTCTGAAGTTAATAAGCTATTTCCTATATGGCACGACATTTCTTTAGAAAATACTCCTTTCTGTTCCAAATTATATATGATCTCCAGAGCATATGAAAGGTAATAGTATGGTAGTGTAATATTTTATGTTTTTACGCTTTTTCTATTGGTTAAACCGTGTTTATGAGTGAATTTAGTGGCATTGTCGATCTATCATGTCATTCCAATTTAACTTGAACTTTCTATCCTGAGTTGAAAGCTAATGACACACCACTTTAAGTCAGTGTTTAAGTATTTATAGAAAGGATCTAATGCACAACATGAAAACTAACTGTACTCAAATACATTGATTAGCCACGTGGAGAAAAAGAATTGCAGACATGTCAATTTGTGATCAAAGGAAAACTCGGTTCATATATTCCTGTAAAAAAAGAAACCCCAGTTCAAATATAATCCTTGCAGTTTGATGTGTATACAGATGTACCTTGCGTCCCATGGATGTACTCTTTATATGACCAGAAACATGGATAAATCCACTTCAATTTGTTTGGCTATGTCCAGATTTTATGTCCATTGGTGTTTTGAATTAACATTCGTAGTGATGGTGCATTATCAAACAGATATTAGATCTTCCTTTCATCTGCTATAGTTTATATCGCGAGACAAGCTAGAGCTGGAAGAGAATTTCTGGTCGAGCTCGAATTTCTTGATGTTGCACTGATTATGTGGAGCTGGGGAACATGCCATAATCTCTCCATGATGAATTTATTTGAGGACGATAACAACCTTCAGTTAATAGCAACAGGGCATAGTTCATCAATTGTGGAAGACATCGTTTTGTCACAAAAGAAAAATAGCAAGTGTATGTCCTAGGTACTACTCTATTTGCACCTTGACCGATAAAATGTAGTATTAATTATTCATGCTGATTCAATTGGTTTTGTAATGTTATAGGAGTAAAAAAACACTTGAAAAGAATTATAATTTGTATGCACCGGTGAAACTCAAGGCTGATGTTGACATTAACATTGACATTGACACTGAAATTGTTGTTCTGCTATAAGAGTTGGTACTAATATTTAATGGAACACTTGTTGAAACTTATATATGCAAGTGTTATATTTATATAGTATGAAAACGCGTTTAAAGTAGTGTTTCAATTATTGGTAAATGTATATTGTTGATTAGCTTAAAATAAATGTACATAGAGTATGTAATATAACCGATTTATGGAGTTACATAGTTTCGTATCTTGGCATGACGAAGTTAGATCTTGTGAACAACCTTGCAAGGATTGGGACGAAGGAGTTCATGGAGTGTCCTGACTGAAGCGGCGAGCAGAGGACGGAAGCAGTATTGGCTTTCCGGATGTGAACGAAAGAAGGTTTTCTCTCCCGTTGCAACGCACGGGCATGTTTCCTAGTAAAACCAAAAAACAAAAACATATATCCTTTCAGCCTTTGTCCTCTTCCTTTCAGTACTAAAACATACACTAAACCATATTGTGCTCTTTATAGTTTAGTACTGAAAGGAAGAGGACAAAGGCTAAAAGGATGTATGTTTTTGTTTTTTGGTTGTATTCAATGTTTTTGGTAACAATCCTATTGATCTTCATTTTTTTGGCTTTTAGCCTAGAAAACATGAGCAATGCAGGGAGACCATGCAATGTGTGTCGTCGGTCACACATATGTGTGAAAAAGCACCACGTAGTCTTTATAAGTTTCGTCTTAAAATGGTTGATGAAGATTTTGATAAATTAGTTGTAAGTTTCATCTTTTAATATCAATTTATATATTTTATTTTTATGTTTTATATATTTTTAAATTATTGTTTTGTTTTTTTCCTTTTGTTCTAGGTTGTGTCGTGTTGTTTTAACGAGCACATATGAATTTTATGTCCTAACAACTGGATGAAAGTGTTAGTCGAATTGCCTAATCATGGGTTAGGGAATTTGATCCCCAAGAATGATCACCACATTTATTTAGATAGGGTTGACACCAAATTTTAAATGTGCGGGCCGTATTGGAGTTCGTTGATCCAAGCTTTTTATATAGAAGAACAAGACATTGTCTCTTTTCAATATAATATATGGAGAGAGTATTTTGAAGTTAGAGTTACTTAAGGTGAAGGATATAGGAAGAATTGGGCTCGTTTCCCAAGTAAGTTATGTTATATATTTTTTATGTCAATGATTTTATTTTGCATTTTCTTGTTTGTTGACTAATGTTTTTTGAATATGGTTTTCTTTGTTTTAGAGGTGTTTGATATACCAAACGGGTGCGATTCATATTTGTTCAATACACATTTTGATGATATACATGATGTTACCCAAAAGGAAATGAATGATATTGTTGTTACAATGCATGATATAAAGATGGAGTCTATGGATGATGATTTTGTTCCTAAATTTTATGTGTACAGGCTTGATGCTGACGACATGGATCATTTTGTTAGTTATTATTATTTTTATATTTCTTTTATCATCTCCAAATGTTATATTATATAAATAATTAATTTTTATATTCATTGTTTTTATAGGATGAAGTACCTATTGAGGTCTTCCCTACTAGAAATAAAATCCTAGAAAGAGGTTAAGCACGTTATGTGTGGGGTGACAGAGCTACCCTTAGATCATACAAGAGTGTCGGAGGATGTTTTAGGTTCCGTTATAATTGGGTCGATTTTATTAGTATTACAAAATTAAAAGTACATGATCTTATGCATGTAATTATTGATGTAAAAGAAGGATTCCTCATACTTCATGTATACAAGAGCGAACGAGATTAGAACACAAATTTAGTATTTGATGAAGAAAGAATATGTTGTAGTTTTGTTTTTTATATGTATTTTTTAAAAAGTTTATTTTTTTAATAATTATGTATTTCTTCTCTATGTAATTTAGAAGATTTGTTAAATATTATATATACATTTGTGATTTTATTATTTTTGTTACTCCTAATATTTTAAACATAAATTAAAGTATTGAAATGAAAAATGGTTTTTTGTTAGTATTGAATTGAAGGGGATGATTTGCATGTCGACATGCAACTAGGAATTTTTAAGTTTCTAAATATGAGTTGCATCTGAAGTTGAAACTGGTTTTTTTATTTTTTTTATGTGAAACAAGGGATGAGTTGCTGATGACCCACAAGTATAGGGGGTGCATCGTAGTACTTTCGATAAATAGGAGTGTCGATCCCAACGAGGAGCAGAAGGTGCTAAACAGTGGTATGGAGCAGGAACTCTTTGTAAATACTTAGCAAACGGATTTTTAGTGGTTTTCTGATAAGGCAACAAAATAGGGAGCAAGTAATAAAGAAAACGAACAAACGGAGCAAGTGGCCCAATCCTTTCTTAGCAAAGGACAAGCCGGTGGAAATACTTATAAGGACCAAACGTTCTCGAGGATACATGGAAATTCTGTCAAGTGCTTTCGCTTCAAATAGCTGAGTACTCTTTTCTGGTGTTGTAAGTGTTGTGTGGGTGAACATGTGCTAACATACCGACCTTACTTGGACTAATACATACTTGTGATTAAACCCCCTGCAAATATCCATAACTACAAAAAAGTAATTAAGATATAAATCTAACCACAACCTTAAACTCTGAGAACCTACACTCCCTTGTGCAAAGGTGTCCTAATGGGGGTTCAGGTTTCTATCACTCCGGCAACCCCACAATTAGTAGCCAAATATACAATGCATTCCCCTAGGA
Source organism: Avena longiglumis (assembly GCA_030063025.1). NCBI lineage: Eukaryota > Viridiplantae > Streptophyta > Magnoliopsida > Poales > Poaceae > Avena > Avena longiglumis. Next base: position 17,702,300 of record CP125976.1, read on the forward strand.
CCATAAATGGTGAAGTATCATGTAGTTGACGTTCACATAACACCACTAGAAGAATAGCACCACAACTTAAATACTAAACCATTGAAAAATAACTCAACACAACATGACTTCTCCCATGTCCTCAAGAACTAAACGAACTACTCACAAGACATCATATGGATGAAGATCAAAGATGATATGGTAAGGATAACAATCTGAACATAAACAATAATCCAATGGTTCCACTCACAAGCATCAACTACAATAGTAATCAACACCGGGAAAGTTTCCCCTAAGAACTAAAGCAACATCCAACACAATTGTTACAGCAGGACGGAGTGGTGATGATGGTGCTGGTGGAGATGATGGTGTGTATGATGATGATGATCCCGATGAAGCCTAGCTTGATGACGGTGTTGATGGCGACGGTCTCCCTCTGGAAGAAATTCCCGACAGAAATCATGCTCACGGAGATCTTTCTCTCTCGGTGTTTTCCGCCCCCTAGAGGCAGCAGAAATCTATCTGTGGCCCCCTGGTGTTAGGGTTCCGTACGAAAGATATAGGCGAAGGGGCGGAGTCGGGAGACGGGAAGGTGGGCAACACCTGCCCTAGGCGCGGCCTAGGGGGACCCGTGCCTAGGGGTGTGGGCCTCCTACGACCCCTCTTCGCTCCTCCTTCTGACTTCCTCAATCTTCTGGAAAAATAACATTTTCGCACATTTTTCTGATCTTCGCGAAATTGCACCGAAACGCCTTCTTTTCCATCAGAATCTAGACTCCGGCAGTCCATCCTCCAAGAATCATCCAACATGCATAAACAGATGAAAAGCCATAAGTCATCTCATAATAAGACATATATCAATAACTAGAGGTAAATTATGATATAGAAAGATGATGCAAATTGGGCGTATCAGTTGCATGTGGAGAAAGGGGTGGAGTGACTTGCATGTTAGCATCCAACTAGGAATTTTTTGAATGTTCAATTTTATGCATGTGGACTTGAAACTACCTTGTTCTTTTTTGTGTGTGGAGAAAGGGGTGGAGTGACATGCAATTATGAGTTTTTTGAATTTTCAATTTTTGAATTGCATGTGGATTTGAAACTAACTTCTTCTTTTGTGTATTGTGTGGAGAAAGGGGAGGAATGAGTTGCATGTTAACATGCAACTAGAAAATTTTAAAATTTTTAATTTTATGAATTGCATGTGGACTTGAAACTAATTTTTGTTCTTTTGTGTTATGTGGAGAAAAGAGGTGGAGAGACTTGCATGTTGACATGCAAACATGAATTTTTTGAATTTTCAATTTTCGAATTGCATGTGGACTTGAAAATGATTTTTGTTCTTTTGTGTTATGTGGATAAAGGGGTGGAGTGACTTGCATGTTGACATGCAACTAGGATTTTTTTTTATTTTGAATTGCATGTGGACATGAACTAACTTCTTCTTTGTGTTTTTGTGTGGCGAAAGGGGAGGGATGAGTTGCATGTTAACATGTAACTAGGACTTTTTAAATTTTCAGTTTATGAATTGCATGTGGACTTGAAACTGACTTGTTCTTTTGTTTTTGTTTGGAGAAAGGTGGAGTGACTTGGATGTTGGCATGCAACTATGCGTTTTTTGAATTTTCAATTTTTGAATTGAAACGAACTTCTTCTTTGTGTTTTGTGTGGAGAAAGGGGAGGGATGAGTTGCATGTTAAGATGCAACTAGCAATTTTTTGAATTTTCAATTTTATGAATTGCATGTGGATTTGAAACTGATTTTTGTCCTTTTGTGTTGTGTGGAGAAAGGGGGTGGAGTGACTTGCATGTTGACATGCAACTAGGAATTTTTTGAAATTTCAATTTTTAAATTGCATGTGGACTTGAAACTATCTTCTTCTTTGTGTTTTTGTGTGGAGAAAGGGAGTGGAGTGACTTGCATGTTGACATACAACTAGGATTTTTTTGAATTTTCAATTTTTGAATTGCATGTGGACTTGAAACTAACTTCTTCTTCGTGTTTTTGTATGGAGAAAGGGTAGGGAGTTACATATTAACATGCAACTAGGACTTTTTGAATTTCAATTTATGAATTTCATGTGGACTTGAAACTGACTGGTTCTTTTGTTTTTGTGTGGAGAAAGGGTGGAGTGACTGGCATGTTGACATGCAACTCTAAGTTTTTTGAATTTTCAATTCTTGAATTGCATATGGACCTGAAACTGATTTTTGTTATTTTGTGTTGTGTGGAGAAAGGGGTGGAGTGACTTGCATGTTGACATGCAACTATGAGTTTTTTCAATTTTCAATTTTATGAATTGCATGTGGACTTGGAACTAACTTCTTTATGTTTTATGTGGAGAAAGGGGAGGGATGAGTTGCATGTTAACATGCAACTAAGAATTTTTTGAAATTTTCAATTTTATGAATTGCATGTGGACTTGAAACATATTTTTGTTCTTTTGTGTTGTGTGGAGAAAGGGGATGGAGTGACTTGCGTGTTGACATGCAACTGGAAATTTTTTGACTTTTCAATTTTTGAATTGAAACTAAATTATTCTTTGTGTTTTGTGTGGAGAAAGGGGAGGGATGAGTTGCATGTTAACATGCTCCTAGGAATTTTTTTAAATTTTCAGTTTTATGAATTGCATGTGGACTTGAAACTGACTTGGTTCTTTTGTTTTGTGTGGATAAAGGGGTGGAGTGACTTGCATGTTGACATGCAATCCAACTATGAGTGTTTTGAATTTTCAGTTTTTGAATTGCATGCGGACTTGAAACTGATTTTGGTTCTTTTCTGTTGTGTGGAGAAATGGGTTAAGTGACTTGCATGTTGACATGCAACTAGGATTTTTTTGAATTTTCAATTTTTTAATTGCATGTGAACTTGAAACTGATTTTTGTTCTTTTGTGTTGTGGATAAAGGGGGTGGTTCAATTTATGAATTGCACGTGGATTTGAATTTGACTTGTTTTTTTGTTTTGTGTGGAGAAAGGGGTGGAGCGACTTGCATGTTGACATGTAACTATGAGGTTTTTGAATTTTTAATTTTTGAATTGCATGTGGACTTGAAACTGATTTTTGTTCTTTTGTGTTGTGTGGAGAAAGAGGGTGGAGTGACTTGCATGTTGACATGCAACTATGAGTTTTTTAAATTTTCAATTTTCTGAATTTCATATGGACTTTAAACTAACCTTTTCTTGTGTTTTGTCTAGAGAAAGGGGAGGGATGAATTGCATGTTAACATGCAACTAGGAATTTTTTAAATTTTAAATTTTATGAATTGCATGTGGACTTGAAACAGTTTTTTGTTCTTTTGTGTTGTATGGAGAAAGGGGGTGGAGGGACTTGCATGTTGACATGCAATTAGGAATTTTTTGAATTTTCAATATTTGAATTGCATGTGAACTTGAAACTAATTTTTGTTCTTTTGTGTTGTGTGGATAAAGGGGTGGAGTGACTTGCATGTTGACATCCAATTAGGATTTTTTTAAAATTTTCAATTTTTGAATTGCATGTGGCTTGAAACTGATTTTTGTTTTTTTGTGTTGTGTGTAGAAAGGGGTGGAGTGACTTGCATGTTGACACACAGACAGGAATTTTTTGAAATTTTCAATTTTTGAATTGCTTGTGGACTTGAAACTAACTTCTTCTTTGTGTTTTGGTGGGAGAAAAGGGGAGGGATGAGTTGCATATGGTCATGCAACTAGGACTTTTTGAATTTCAATTTATGAATTGCATGTGGACTTGAAACTGACATGTTCTTTTGTTTGTGTGGGGAAAGGGGTGGAGTGACTTACATGTTGACATGCAAGTATGAATTTTTTGAATTTTCAATTTTTGAATTGCATGTGGACTTGAAATTGACTTTTTCTTTTATTTTGTGTCGACAAAGGGGGTGGAGTGCCTTGCATGTTGACATGCAACTAGGATTTTTAAATTTTTTTAAATTGCATGTGGACTTGAAACTGATTTTTGTTCTTTTGTGTTGTGTGGAGAAAGGAGGTGGAGTGACTTGCATTTTGACATGAAACTAGGAATTTTTGAATTGCATGTGGACTTGAAACAAACTTCTTCTTTGTGTTTTTGTGTGCAAAAAGGGGAGGGGTGAGTTGCGTATGGTTATGCAAATAGGATTTTTTGAATATTCAATTTATGAATTGCATGCGGACTTGAAACTGACTTGTTCTTTTGTTTCGTGTGGAGAAAGGGGTGGAGTGACTTGCATGTTGACATGCAACTATGATTTTTTAAAATTTTCAATTTTATGAATTGCATGTGTACTTGAAATTGATTTTTGTTCTTTTGTGTTGTGTGGAGAAAGAGGTGGAGTGACTTGCATGTTAACATGCAACTAGGAATTGTATGGGGACTTAAAATTAACTTCTTTGTGTTTTTGTGTGCAGAAAGGGGATGGATGAGTTGCATATGGTCATGCAACTAGGACTTTTTGATTTTTCAATTTATGAATTGCATGTGGACTTGAAACTAACTTGTTCTTTTGTTTATTGTGGAGAAAGCGGTGGAGTGACTTGCATGTTGACAAGCAACTATAAGTTTTTTGATTTTGTCTCAAATAATAATATGAATTGTATGTAGACTTGAAATTGCATTTTTCTTTTTTGTGTGAATAAAAGGGGAAGAGTGACTTGCATATTGAGTTGCAACTAGGATTTTTTTATTTTTTTAAATATGAGTTGCATGCTTACTTGAATTTGTTTTTGTATGGAAAGGCAGGGGGTGTGAATGAGTTTAGTTGAATTCTGAATTTTTTTTGGTATTTTTTAAAATGTGTTTGCATGTTGACAGAATATTGTTATTTTTTATCTAGGTTTGTTATTTTTTGTTTTTGTTTTAGGATTTATTTAGAGTTTAATGTTGATATTTAAAGTCTCTTATAGTTTTTATACAATTTTAAAATAAATTTAAATTTATTCAAGGCTATATGTTTTTATACGAGTTTTTATACAAGGGTATAAGTTTTGATTTATTATTACATGGAGAATACCGATTTTAAAATTTTCTAATATAAATAAAATGTTGTGATGCATGTGTAATTAATTATTTATTTGTTAATTAAAATTTTTAATTTATGTATCATTTTTTATTGTAATAAATCAGATTTTATACCACTGTTTCTATTTTCTATACAAGAGATACATAAGATGTGCCGAACAAAGTCAATGACAAGTGGGACCACTAAGATGTGTCGTTGCAGTTTGCCTAGCCAGTTAACTTGTCTGTTTATTTTCCCTCCCCGTAGTTGATTCTTCTAGCCGTTAACTTCTGTAACTAGTTTGTTACTTTTTCCCTTCTCGCACTTGGTTCTTCTAGAAGAGCTCTAGATATTTTTGAACAGTGTTGCCCAAGGAAAATTGTTCGTGGAGGAAAAAGGGAGTAGTAGGGTGAAAGGGGGAGTTGATAGTGAGGAGGTAGAAAACACGAATCAACGTCGGAGAAGGTACTGGAAGACGGCGGAGAGCTTTGGGCCACGGAGCGGTGGCCTATCCCGTCGGGCCATCGCCGCTCTGTGAGAGTACTCGAACGGCTACCTCTGCGACGGTACTTCCTATCGGAAATTTGTCCACCGATTTTCGAATCTGCTGTTGTTGATTTTCCGCGTGACGAGCAAGCTTATGAGCAGATAAGAATCCTACTCTCTCCGTTCTGCAGGTCCTATCATACGAAGCCGACGATACTCTATAGTCGTACTAGTAGTTGGTTCATTGATTCAATCGTCTGTGGCCGTGCTCTGTGAACGGTTTGTGTTTTTTCGATTATCGTTGTTGTCGATATGCCTCTCATGTTTAGGTACGAGCTTCTGAGCACATGTAGTTGGTTGATTTGACTATGAGGATCAGTTTCAGATGTATGGTTGGTTGACTGATTTTCACCAAATATTTCAGATATATGATTGCACCTGTTTATGGTTCTATGGCCTCCTTAATTGATTGTCTGAATGTTGTGTTGTTGTACCCACTATCTGAACAGTAGTGCAAGTAATTAGTTTCTGTTATATAAATGCTTAACACCAATTACTATGTGTTTTCAGATGTATGATTTCACCTGTTTATGGTTCTATGGCATCTTTAATTGATTGTCTGAATGTTGTGTTGCTATACCCACTGTCTGAACAGTACTACAAGTAATTAGTTTCTGTTGTATAAATTCTTAACACCAATTACTATGAATATTGTTGTCTGCAAGATGTTCCTATGTAGTGCATTTTAACACTAATAAGTATTACATGTATCCCTGATTAAAATAATGTGTGGAGAGTATTTGCAGCCAGTTTTTTGTGAGTATTTGATTATGCTTTATGTAATTAGTGTTTATATACTTTTGTTCAAGGAGTAAGTAAATAACATGAATTAGTATTTGTATATATGTGTGCTTCTTTTTGTGTTTTGTAAACAAAAACACAAGACCTATCCTTGCATTTTAATTATGGGTGTGCTATATTCATAGGCTTTTCAGGAGTGCACTTCCACTGTGCACTATGGTGTTCCCTTCCATTAAAAGTGACTACATATATATAGGATTAGTTGATGATGTGTTTCCTGCAATTTTTGTTAGCACTAGGCTATGCTGCCTTACAGATGGAACTAGTTAGCTTGTATAATCTTTTGAACATGGCAACATCGATGAGCAAAAGTGTATATGAGATAGAATTATGTTTTGTTCATTCATATGCGAGTTTGGTAGTGGATTTTTGCCAATGGACATTTTCCAAAGTACACGCTTGTGCCAGATTTTTGTAGGTAATTTACCAAACACGGGATCATCGATGATTTTGTGTTATTGTGACATAATTTGTTAATAAGAACAAGAACAAATTATAAATGATTTTTCTATTATATAGGGGAAATGGAGTTAGATCAAGATGGATATAACATAGATGTTGCGCAACAACAAATAGAACCGAATGACCAAGATAGTTGTCTCAGTGATAATGACACATCAAAAGAACTTTTGAGACTAGTTTGTCTTCTGGTTTTCCTCGTGTTTTTATATAGTTTGTGTGTTTTACTGTTCCTAAAGTTTCTAATTGTTTAGTTTAGTTTATTAATTTTTTATCACTAACTTCTGATAATAATTAACAAATGTAGATTATTAGAAGTGTGCAGAAAAATGAGAGATGGAAGAGTGCTAAAAAAATCCAAAAGAAAGGTTAGTTATGTGATCTCCTAGTTATTTGTGTGCAGTTTGTGTCTTGTATGTTCGAACTTTAAAGTTTTTCTTTGATTGTATTGCCTATTTTTAAATAGGGCAGTAAAAGCAAATACTAAAACTAATGGTGAAGAGGCTGATGATGAGCGAAAAGCGTATAGTAGATGCAGCATTACATTCCTGTTCCAAGTGCTAGAGAGGATACTTTCTTGTGAACACTATGTGAATCTTGTCAATTGGATGGGTTTTGGGGAAATACTACATCTAGATGACTGTTGCGTCCCTAGGTGTTTCGTAAAATGGATAGCAGACAATGTCTCCATAGAAGAAGAACTAATAAGAATTGGGTCAAAATTAATTAAGTTGTCTCCTCATTCAGCAACTCAAACATTTGGCATTCTAGAAGGACATTTATCTGTTGACTCTAATGAAATTATTGTAAAAGATGAATTTCTTGATCTATTTGGTCTATTTGATGTTCCATCAATAAGATACTTTGGAAAAAGGATCTTAGCAAAAGAAATTCTCCCAGATGTTGTTTTCTGCCGTTGTTTCATGGTTGTGTCACTAGGAACCCTATTCTGCCCAAACTCAAGTACAAAAGTAAGTACTAAATACATGGGTGCTTTAGTGGTGGTTGATCTAATTAAAATAGAAAGTGGTCCAAGTTTATCTATCATTGGACAATTTTATACATTAAGAAGTATCTCAAAGAACCATCAAATGCAAATCAACTGACTTGGACTTTGGGTGGTTGCATTTATCACTTGGCGGTAAGTTTTTTGACTTTAATGTGTTTTATATAATCTGAAGTTTTGTATATATGTTGATAGTATGTACTTTTAAATTTTGATTCCTAGCATTTGATAATAATTTTATTTATTGATTATTTTAACAGGTTCGTTGTCTTAATTTTATTGACTTTGGTCCGGTTAATATGCCCACAACACTATATAGTGTAAGAGTTTGGAAAGGAAAGCTGATCAAAGTTTTCAACGATATGTACATGGATACTAATGGAAAATATGGGGCTTATCCAGTAAGTGTTTGATATCAATTGATCATTTTAATTGTTTTTTGGTATACGACAATTAATGATTAATGCTATGTAATTTTTCCTTTTGTTGGTAGGTAAAAGATATCTCTGAAACTTGTTACTGTTTGAGTAATACTAACGTGAGCAATGAAGAAACAACAACTAATGAAATTCTCAAACAAGCAATTGATACAACAATTGGTGATGTTGTTGGGATAAAGGTATAGGAATAACACATTTTTAGTTAAAGAATTTCATTAATATTTTTTATGTTTATGCAACATTATTTAATATTTTTTATTTGTTCATGCTAGCTAAAAAACAATATAGCTACATGCTATGCAAGTTTTCATGAAAGATGAAGAAAGTAGAGTTTGTTTAAAAGTCAAAGATCTTGTTGTTCAAGTAGTGCAGGCTTTCTTGTTAAATCAGAATTCATCACAGGATACATTGAAAATATCTAGTTCTCATGAAACTTCTTACTAAACTGCGATTAAATCCGGCATCACTGTTAAATTGTCTGAGGAAGAAGAGGATCAGTGTGATAGTAAGTGTGTTAATTGTCTGAATATTCTATGTTTTTTGGTTACGTTGTTGGCCCCCCTAGTTGTTTATTTATATTTACTGTCCCCTAGTTGTTATTTATTCATCTTCATGTTTATTCTTGTTTTTAACAAAATAGATGATACTTTAATTCAAAGTAAAAGAACATGCAAAGAAGTAAACTCTGGAAGTACTGAGAAATTAATTGATGAAGATGACGAGAGATGCAACAGTAAGAGTTTTGTTGTCTTATATTACAATTCATTTTATCCTATGAGTTTGTCTTGTGTAGAATTTTTAGTATGAACATCCTTTTTTTATTAAAACAGATGATGATTCGATTCAAAGTAAGAGAGCATGGAAAGAAATTAACTATTCAAATACTGATAAAGTGCTTGATGATGAAGAAAACGCATGTCATGGTAAGAATATTTCTTGTATTAGTTATAAACAATCTATTTTTATTTCTTATAAACAATCAGAGTTTTCTAAGTAGATTTTGGTATGTTTGTCCTAAACAACACTTCTTTTTGTACTTGCAAATAGATAATGGTTTAATTCAAAGGAAAAGAAGACACACAGAAGCAAAATCTAGTTCACAAAATTTACTTGAATCTAATAATACCACAAATATCAAAGACATATCACAGAACAAAGAGATTGGATATACAGAATCTGCAGTTGTTGAGGTATGAACACAAATACGTTTTGTTCTATGTAAATTTTGTTTAGCTACTAGATTACTGTTTTGTTCATTTTAATGAAAATAATTTGATTTTATTTTATGTTTTTAATACAGGATATTTTATGTTAGGATATGCAATCAGGTAATCTTAATCATATGGTTCCTTCAAATGATTTCTCACACAAGGGAATGACAATTGCTAATCTATCTTCTGAAATTCTAGTTCCACGGCAAAAAATGGGTGAAACAAAAGAAGGTCAAATATATTTTTTATTATAATTTCTTTGAAATTAGTTTTTGATGTTTGCTTATTAATTGTGTGTTATTCAGATTGTTCTTTTATTGTAGTTATGAATAGTATTTATGGATCTGAATATAAAATGTATCGAAGAAGAAAATGATCAATTTCATGGTTTCCATGCGAGGCGTTCTAAATGATCTGGAAAAAAAATCACGAATAACAAAGAAATGAATGCTGCATGTTATTTAGATCAAGAAGTTATCAAGCAGGTAAGAGCTCTACAAATTGAAATGTGTTTTTAATACAAGAAAGAGTTGGAAAGCATTAATTTCCATACATAACAGAAGTACAACCATTTTTTGCAGGGCAACAATTAGTGTAAAGTAGCCATGAATCAAACATTGGCAAGCAAAGGAGCTCCAACAGCAGAATCAGAAATAATTGGTACTAATAAAAACTTGTCAATGTTATTTTTTTAATGTTATGGATATTCTTATTGTTTTTGTTTTATTATATTATTAATTTATTTAGGTGAGCACCAAAACAAGGATGAATCTAATACAACTATTGAATTAAAGAGAAGTGAGTATCTTGAGATAACGAGAAGTAAATATTTTTTTCAAAGATGAAGGCCCAACATATTTTTGCCTTATGGAGTGTGTTGACGATAATGGCAAACCTATCGAAGAGCCTGAATTCTATCGTCCACTAGAAATGGATGACTACACATACAATGAAATGTACGAGGTATTTAATTTTCTTTTGAAGAGCCTGAATTTATTTTGCTGACTGTGTTTTTAATTTTCTAGTTTGTAAGAATACTTGTTTTTTCTTTTAGTTTTATCAATATTTTCTTTGCCTTTTGCAGTTAGCAATTTTAAGGTGCAAGGAATCAGAAATTAATTGTGCAAGTAAAGATCATTCAAATGAGAATTCAAGTTCCAACAGAACCCTAATCAGAAATATTTCAAATAACAACTTAAATACTGTAAGTACTCCATGCATTTGTTGTTTTGAAGTTCCTAGAATTTGTGTTTTTGGTTTACTTTGATTTATGCTATTTTTTATATTTATAATATGAAGCAGAAGGAGAGCACTGAAAATGAATGTGAAACAACAATACAATGTGCTCAAAGAGAGCCAATTCATACTGGTCTCACATTTTCCTAAACAAGGGCAATCATACAACCTAAAGATTTTGTTGATCTTGTAAGTTGGTTGTATGCCTTTTCCCTTATGGATCTAATCTTTGTTTATTCATGTATTTTTTTATGTTACCTTTTATATTTTTTGTTTTTTATTTCTTTCTAGGTATCTCCAGAAGTAACAATACCAACACAAAATCACACCAAGGTAAAGAAATTTTGCAACAGTGATCAAACAACACCCGTAAGTTCTATACATTTGTAAATTTTTGTGAGACAACTTAATATAATATGCACATTTTTCAAAAATATTTATATGTTTTTGTATTTGTGAGTTATGGCAAAGCTCTTATTGTTGGGCGGAGACTTTTTGAAGGCAACGAGCAAGAGTACAGTGAATCAAATTCAAAGAACAAATCCCCCATAAGGGAACTCTTGAATAACTTTGTGAATGTAAGTTTTACAATTTTTTAAAATAATCTGTTTCTTGATCAAGAGTTTTATAGAAAATTCTTTCAAAAACAATTGCAACAAAATGACTCAAGAAACAAATCTCTTGTACAAGCTTGTCACTTGGAAGTTCTAGCCGTAGTTATGGAAAAGAAAACATATTACCTCAAAGAATCCCTCAAAGGAGTAAATATGTTTGTTCACCTTTCGATGTGAATCCATCTATCAATCTTTCAGTCCAATCAGTAGAGAAGAAAATCTGGGAAGCTATTACAACATTATGTGACAGTGAAGAACACAAGACGTAAGATAAATTAAACCTACAGATATCTCTCTGCCCTAGATTTTTTTGGTTCTGCATTTTAATTTGTGCTACACATATCTACTACTTTTGTTGTTTATTTTTTTGTTTGTGATCATTATGCATGGAAAGTGATTGGGATATCTGCATAGACAACGTGAGAGTATCAATGGAGCAACTAGGCAGTTCAATGAAAATGGATGGGCAGGTAGAGGCTTGGCTAATGAATGCTTTCTGCCGCAAACTTTTCAGAGATAATCATCCAAGAAATACACAGAAACACTTCTTATTCAACACTACTTTTGTAAGTCCTTTGGATATTGCTTTTTTCCTAAAAAAATTATAAGTTTTATTCCTCAAATAGCATATTCACTTATGTGTTTTTGTTGCTCAAACATGACTACTTTCTAGAGAAATGGAAAAATGAAGATGCAAAAAAATATATGAAGAAGAAAGTTGTTGAGTCATTTTGTGGAGCAAATAAAACAAAACAATTGCATTTTCAGATGCGTATGTAACTTGTTCATTTTCATATGTTATAAATCACATTTAAAAAATACAAAAATCTAATGCTAAATTGAAATTCTCTTTCCTACAATCTGGGAAGAGCATTGGTTTATCTTTTTGGTTGATATGAAATACCGAAATTTCATATTTCTTGATTCATGGTATGGAAAGACAGTATATACCATAAAAATATCATCCTTGATGGTAAATATTTTTTTCACTTATGTTTATTTTTTGTTGTGCTTTTTGTAAGATATATGAAATGTAGAAAATAAATAACAATATAATATTTTTTCAATATGGAACAGACAAAAAAATTTAGGAACACATGGAATGATGCAGGATTAAAGAAAATATCATTTGAGAATTTTGGCATAGCATATCCAAATGTCCCAAAGAAGATGCCCGGGTAAGTATTTTTATTGCAGAAACAAATGGTGTGATTAACAAACAGAATAATGCATATCCTACTTTTTTCTTTGTTTTAATTTTGTGATTAATAAATGGTGTTATATTATCTATGCTTGTGGCATTTACCACAGAAATGATTGTGGCATTTACTGTATGAAGTACATGGAAGTATTCATTCCAAGGAATCCAACTCAATGTGCATTTTCATACATAGATATTCCCATGTTTCGAATCAGATATGCTCATGATATTCTAATGAGTGATCACAATGACAAGTATGAAGCAAGGCTTTTAGCTACAAAATTCCAACAGTAAGGTACAACACACATATTTTGACTTTTTATTGCGATAAAACAACGCATTTTATGCAAAATTATTAATATTTTATTCTTATTTTTTTTAACAGATACCACAATTGATTATCAAAAAAGCAGCAAACTGTAAGAAGAAGCTGACAATCCCAGTGCAAAAAATATCAAACACAATAGTTGTTATACTTGTTCTAGATGTCTGTTCAAAAATTCGGTGTATTTTCTGAAGTATTCGATGGTCTCGAGTGAAAAATATTTGACAGAAATTTATTTCTATTGTTCTGAAATAATGAGTATTACGCTAAGTTGTTTGTATTTTAACTTTATTTTTTGTCTGTTCTCTTATATCGAGTGGAAATTGAGAACATATGGTTCATATATTGTATATAAATGAAAATAATGTATATTATTTGCTTTTTGTATCTTTTTCATATGTTTATTAAGACAATCATGAATAATAATTCAATGACAGAGCATCAAATTATTAGATATAAGCAGGTATGTTTCTTTAGTAGTATTTTCACATCTTTAGTTATTATGTTGAAGTTTTGTTTTTGATCCACTATTTGTGTATGTTATAGTGATTCATATTACAGTACAGTAGGTACAGTACAAAAAAGTCTGAAGAATTTTTATACAAAGGAATGCAGGGAAATTGAAACATATGTACAAGGTATGTAAAATTTGTTTTTGTTTGTTATATAAACATATGTAAAGAACTTGATTTTTTTGTGACAAATGCTAAAATGCATGATACTACATCTTCCCCCCTTGCGTATAAATTAATCAATAATCCCAAAGTATTACAACAAAATAATAACAAGAGATTCATCCTTATATATTACAAAAATATTTTATAATCTAATCATCACAAAGATTCACATTTCGCTGACTGGTCTTTGTAGTTTCTTGATTTTTTTTGCTTGATCACTAGCTGTATTTTACTTGCTTGCTTGCTTTGAGGTTTGAGGATTACCTGCTGAAAAAAGATACATAACAAAAGGAATAAAATGACTTGATTTGCGGAATATAGTAAACAACAAAATAATGTCTAAATTATACCAGTTGTGTTCTTGTTTTTTGTACTCTTTTTATGAAAATTTGCTTTTCGTAGGTGCTTGTTTGTGCAAGTAGCAATGTTGTGTTCATTTGATCCACAATGTCTGCATGTTATCTTGTTTCTTGAAAACAGATTCTCCATGAATGTCTTCTGCCTCTTACAACTTTTCGGACGACCTTTCGAAGGTGCCACATCTGGATCCTGTAGGAAATCACTATAACCATCATCTTGTCTTTGTCTTAGAACAGGCTGTTTCCCTTTAGTTCTATTTTTGTTCTCCTCAGCTTCATCCTCTATTGTCATCTGATCTAATTTCTCTTCTATCCTCTTCATCTCTTATGTAAGAAACAAGTACTTCTGAACTGAGCCTTCTGAAGCAAGATTATTTAGTCTCCTAGAAAGCACACTCTATCGCAAATGCTTATTGCTTGTTGTGAGATCAATAGGAACATTGTACTTGCTGTCCCTCAAATACTTTCTTTCCTTAGGCCTCCACCCGCTTAGATGAACAAGGACCCTAAAAATATGAGCACAAACAATAACATCTTTGTCAAACTTACTGCATATGCACACAAAATCTTGTGTTGGAAGATTGACAGATACAATATATCTGTGCGATCTGCTTTCTTGGATCTGAAGCATAAGTGATTTGTACACATCATATCTGACAAACCTTTCAACCTCATCAACATGAAGTTTTGTTGCAAACTTTATTTGTTTTTGAAACCTATAGAATATTTTGCGGCTGTACATGCGACTTGCTTGTAACTCAAGCTAAGTGTGCAAACAAAAGCTAGGTTTTGTTGTCCTTGTTACTGTATCTTGTTCCTTTTCCAATTCCTTTATGTTTTCCACTATCTTTTGGTACTCACCCAAGAAGCTGATAACACTGAAAGTAGAACCAACATTATCTTTGAATATTGCATTTGTACCTTCAGTTCTAGCTGTTGAGTACAAAAGGACAAAAGTTCCTCTTGAAGTATACAGGGACAAATCTAGTCATGTTGTCCCACATTATTCTCAAGTACTTTAGGTTACCAATATTGTATCTCTCAATCATCTCCGGCCACAAAGACTCAAATTTAGCAATGGTCAAAGAGTTGCGGAGAATGTTTGTAAAGTCAATATGGAAATTTGGGATTCTACCAAAACTCCCCCACACTTCTCTTCAGCCTTTTTCTTTACATGGAAAAAACAGTTCCGGTGACAAGTATTGGCGAACACCGCATCTATTCCATTCTTAATTACAACATCTTGATCTGTTATAATTGTAACTGAATCTTTTCCTCCATGACAACACTTGAATGCCCGAAACAACCACTTGAACATTTCTCCTTGTCGTTTTTTATTATTGCACATCCAAACAGACAGTTATGACCATGACCAGTAACACCAACGAATGGGGAAAATGGAAGGTTATACTTATTGGTTTTAAATGTGGTGTCAAAACTGATAATATCACCATACAACTCATACATTTGCCTGGAAAAACCATTTGCCTAGAATATACATTAAACCTTATTGCCCTCGCCTAGATCGAATTCATAATGGAATCTAGGGTCCTCGTCCTTGCTTTGCCTAAAATAATCAAGCACCTTCATCATATCATTCCTATTGTCTTCTTGCCTTATTGCAGTCATAACATTGCTCACATCTTTTTTTTTGTGTATAGCACATTCTTTGGTTTGCCTCCTCTCAAATAAGTCAGGATTGCCATAATTTTTCTCGTTGCCAACTTCACATATGTGAAAGTCCGGATGAATAGCTTCTCTTGGTTTGTCATATTTTTATGAGAGCATAGGAACTTGCTTTCGTCTGCTGGGCATAACTCATGATTGTGATGCAGTTCCAAGTTTGTAATGTGCCACTTTGTTTCTTTCAAAGAAACAACCATTTTGGCTTTGCATCCAATAACTTCAGTGACTTTTCTTCTTCTTTTCTTGGTATTATCAGCCGGTGCTTTTCCAGTCCTTGCTTGATCCCTCTCATGCCTTCTCAACTTTCTATTCTCTATAACATCAGGGGCAACAACTTTGCCAAAATTATGGCACATGTAAGTTCGTCTTGGACCAATTTCATCTCCTGTATTCTTTCCCTTGTAGTTGATCACTCTCCTAATGGAAAATCCACAGATCGAAGCATATTCATTGTAGAATTTGTAAGCTTCTTCTTCCGTGTCAAATATCATGTTCATATGAGGAACATGGTGACCAATGGCTTCTTGACTCCTAGTATGAGCTGCTGCAACTCTTTGACTTTCAAGGAAAAGAAGAATATCTTCAGGTGTTAATTGTTCTACACCTTCAGGCATTTCCATTTCTATTGCTGGATATTTAACTTTATCATCATCCAAGATGTTCAAAGTTTCTTGGTTGTTTGTTTCCTTATTAGCAGATTCATTCTTCTATTGACCATTATCATCATCCCATTGCCAGTTGTAAAATCTGTCGGCATCATTATCTTCAACTTCATCATTATATCTAAACTAATTTTGCTATTCATCAGTATGATTTTGTTTTTATTCTTCTTCCTCCACTTCATCATGATCTCCAAACTGAGGTTGTTGTTCTGGCTCAACGTCTTCATCAAGTAACATTGTCTCTGAACTTCCATCTCTACCAGTAATCATAAAGTTCTTGTTCTATATTAAAAAGTAAATAAAGACATGAGAGTATTTTAGGAATTATTGTGTAGGATTTGCTAGTTGATAAGGTAAATATCCAGCTCACTAAATGCTAGGCAGAATGAGGTGTGATATATTTTTTGTACCTCGGATCCCATTGGTTCAATATTCCGGCTTCTTTTGTCATTAAAGTAACTCTGAAACAATATAAAATGAAGGAAAACAAAAAATCAGTGTAAAAATTCAATTGATTGTATTGTTTTATATTTTTATTTTTTTACCTGAGAAGTTGCTGGTGCTTCAACAGATAACAACATCTCTGTGAAAGACATGTTCATGCTATCTGACATTAACATATGCATTTTAACAAATAAAGTTGTTGATCAAGATAGCATGTAAACAAGACAATATAAATTCAAGTGAGAGAAAAACTGTATTTTTCTTTGTTTATTTGTCACAACTTACAAAATACTGATGTTGATAGAAAGAAGGATCTGGAGTGTACCCATATGCAGTTGAAGTAATGTTCTACATAAAAGGCAAAAAACAAGAAAAATATAATATATATGAATTATGTACAGTACTGAAAATATATATTTTAATTTTTCTTTATTTAATTATTTTTATTACTATGAATGCACTGAGAAATAATGTTGATCTTTATATTTGCAGAGATAAATATCAAATGGTTACTGTGAGTTAATTTGGACATTACTACAACCTGTAAGTTACTTCTTACCTCCTCACCTACCATTAATAAATGCCACCTACTTACTCTCTATCTTACCTCCCACTAAATAGATGTTGCCTCCTATGGTATTTTGGCATTTCTTTTTTTTTGCTGACATTCCCCACCCATCCCTGTTCTCCTTCTCCCTCAACGACCACTCTTCATCTTAGGTGTACTCTCTTTTTTGCTGGTGATAGGAGGTCCCACCATGTCTTCAAGCCAGGTAGGAAGTAGGAGCTCCCCTCCATATCTAGTTGTATTTATCTTGAACAAAGGCCCCTTTTATTATGTTTTCTATCTGCCCCAGTGACTTGGAGATTATTTTGCCTCCAACACACATGTACTGATTATTAACTATTTTTTTCAAATCAAGCATTGTGATATATTTCTATTAACTTTTTGTGGCTATTATTTTCTGGGCATAACATATCCAAATTTTTATTTATTTGTTCATTTTTTACAAGTATATGATGATAGTACAACAAGCTTGTTTTCTTTTTGAAATAAACCATTGTCATATTTTCCAAATAAACTAGTATAGCAGATCTAGTTGTTTTAAGCAGATTTAGTTTATGGGCTTATTTAATTTTGTTATAGTTGTTAACAAGCAAGTGATTGGAGTATATTTAGTTGATTTAGTTGGTTAAGTAAATAAGATACTTGCTAGGCAACTACAACATGGTTTTTAAATACTTGTGGATTTTAATTTTTGGTCTTTTGTAACATTGCATACTAGGACAAATGTGGGATTTGTGGGCACAAATCTGGTGCCTGCAGAATGGAAGCTCTCAAAGTTTTTTCATATCCACTTTCCCTTCAACTTCAAAGATCATCTGGCAAGTTCTTTTTTGTGCCTATAAATGTTAAATCCCATTTTTATTACAGTACTCATTTTTTATTTTTGTATTGTTTTTTATATGTGTGCATAATGTACCTTGTTTCGCAAGGGAAACTTTCAATTCAGTGACAAGTGATGTTCTGAAGAAAAAGAACTGTACACTTTAAATCTTCTGAAAAATTCACACAAGACCAAAATTTTTGGTCCTAAGTACATGAAATTTCTTGATGACTACAACATGAAACAAGGAGACCAAATCAGGCTATGCATGAACAACCCACCACCTTATCTTCGCATCAGGCCACTTGATGATAATGGTTATCAGAAGGAAAGGGTATAAGGCACTGTTTCATTAATACTTATTTGTTTTTGATTTGTAAGTGACATTCAAAATTTCCAATATTGCTAATTCTCCGTAATAGCCATTTTATTTACTATTTTTTGTTTTTTAATATTTGTTTTTAGAAGAATTTGCATTCAATGATGAAGCCAAAGCAGTGGTGTTCTCAAAAGCGATGGAACCAACACCATCTGAGACAGCAAGGATAAATATGTATGTAAGAATGCATGGAATTGGTCTTGGAGATATTTTTGTCCATCTAATGACTAAAACAGATATTTCAAAGAATGCTTTCGTAATTTGTCTTTATGTAATTCAATTATACTAGCATTATTTTTATCTGTCTTTTTCTAATTTTTTTTCCTGACATAGTTTTTTGTTTGCATTACATCTTTTTTTTAGCTCATTCCAAAGTTTATTGCGTCAGTTCTGGACATCCCATCAACTGGAAATGTGCTTCTTGTTTATGGCATACCTAATGGTAACAACATGTTTGCAAACTACTACAAGTCAACTGATGGAGGATCCGTTTCAAAAATGGGTGGAAAGAGTTTGCTGAGTTAAATGGCTTTGAATAAGGACATGCGTCTCTTTTCATGTTCCATGCAACATCAACTGGGATTCAGATGACTGTCGACCCAATTCGTGAATGAATGGTTATGTTATCCCTGCTATGAATGGCATCATGTTGTTTTCATCTTTCGACACAACATCCAAAGCCTATGTGCAAGACTATGTTCCTTTATCTAAGTGTGTAATAACTATGTGCCACTCGTTCAACACAACACAAAGTTCTGTTTTTCTGCTGTCTTAGACTATGTTTTTTAAGTTCTGCATTTATGTTTATCTGTAAGACTTATGGTACCGAACTTATTATCTAGTTTATGTCTGTGTTTTGTTTCTTATTATCCTTTTTTTTGGATTTTTGTTAATTAATAAAAAAATGGTGTATTCTATTGACCTCTCTGACAACAATAACAACAAGGATGCAACAATGAATGGTAAGAAGAGCATTTTGCGGATTTCACTTAGGAGCAAACCTGATAGTTGTCATGTTGTCTTTCCTGATTACTTATGCTTTTTTCAATATGCAGATTCCTGAACATCTCCGACTTGCTAGATTGTAACTACATCAGAAAAGGTAACAACCATTACATGCATTTTTTTTGTAATTATGTTATGTATGTCATGTTTGTTGACACAAAAAGATGTAGACATGAGTGTGTTATCTAAACCTGATAATAACTTTGTTGATCATGAAGGTATTTGTAGGTATCTGTTTTTCTTGTTGGTATCTGAAACACAAAAGAAAGTTAAAATTACAACTATCATATAAATTGCAGTTAGTTGATGTACTTTGTTTGTCAAAATAGCATCAGAATATCTAAACCTGAGTTCCAATGACATCTTCAGTATAAGTTTCCGAATCTGCAAACGAAACATCTGTCAATTCCAGCTCTAATATTCTGAAATTATACAATGCGGGTTACATGAATTGTTTTGTTATTTTCCGTTAACTGCTTCTATCTGAATATTAGAACAAAGACCAAACAAACAACAACCCGGAAGAATTTTTTCATGTTCAAGAACCAGGGGCATCAAAGAATCAGTATTGCTGCAATTTTTACCATGGTAAGTGTGTTGCCCTGAATCTATCAACAGCCTCTTTGAAGAATCTCCCCTCTGCATCTATGATCCCATTGTATGATTTTATTGTTTGCCCTTCAGATCTGGATGTTCATACTCCCCTAATTTCAGTTCGATGGGGAAGAGGAGAAAGAGAAAGAGGGAATCTTCCAAATCGAGCTTGATCTGGGAGTTATTATGGGATGGGTTTTGTCCTCGGAAGTGGTTGTTTTGTCGTGTCCTGGGAACAGGTTTATTTTTGGTATTTTTGTCTTGACCAACCCAGATACTTTACTTCACAACAAAATTGGCCCAACAAACCAACAAAAATAGACAATATAAAAAGCCCGACAATAAGCCCAATAACACCACATCAAGAAAAAATTGAAGCTGGAGTCGGAAAGATACAACGAGCTTGCGACAATGTGGTTCTGTTTCCACGTGACGTCACCTGACTGTGACATAACTTAAGTCACAGTCGGCTGTGACATAGAGACACCCAATTTTATAAAGGTTGGGACTAGGAATCAATTTATTGTGATACTCTTGTAACAAAAGGCACCTGGCAAGCCGTAGAACTTCTGCTTGTACCGCATGAAGACATGAGTTCGCATAAGAAGCTTGAGCTTCCACACAACATTATCCATTCGTAAGATATCTCCACTTTCCTGAAAAGTAACAAGCACTTATGAAGTCCAAAACAAAGATAATCTGTTTTTGTTGTGTTATCTACCTAAAGAACAAAATAGAAATTATCTGACATGTCCCATCTTTTATTAGCTATTGCAGTCCATGCAATTGCACTTCAGAATTTAGATTAGCGTTAAAATTAATAGGGATGAAAGATGCCGATAAAAGGTAAAAGGTAAACATTATTATATACAGTATTGAATGTTAATATTCTAGAAGCATTTATCTGCACAAAACCGAAGGACTCATATAAAAATGGAGGATTTGACAACTTACAGAAGTTAATTTTAGCCCAAAATTGTTGAAGAGCTTCCTGAAGGGAAAGATCATTGTAAATGCTCACCATTGCCATCCTAAGGGGTTCACCTATTTCAAGTAAGATATATTCTTAGATTTAGGAAGGATAACAATATCCGAAAAAAGTTGCACAACAAGACCTAAGCTATAATGGCTCATGCAATTAATGGTGAGTATTAGTCTTCATAAAAAATTAGACGCTAATGTTGTTCACACAAATTGAATTCATTTATTTAACTTTAATTAATCTATATTAACTGTTTGTGGCTATATCCAGAGTATTTTAGATTTTTTTGAAAGTCAAAAATATATTTTTTATTAAAAAAGGATCATTGGTGCCCATGTGCCCCAAATTTCCACTTGTAATAGTCATCATACATATTTTTAATGCATAGACCATATGTGAGTCTTGTGGCAAATTCATCCATCTGCAACTATTCCTTAGCCGTGAACTATATGTCACAATTTTGTTCACAAACAACTTGGAAACTCTCGGTGATGCTTTCGAGTATCATTGACTCAATAAGATGACTGCTCAGTAACCTTCTATGACGAGGTAAATGCACAAACTTGAAATTACATTATCTTTAAAAGGCTCTCTCCTTGGAATTTAATCTCATTATCATAAATCTGAAAATCCTCGTGCCATCTTGAAAATAACAATGTACTTACATAACATTAAAAAAGTACTTACATGAAAGGGCGTAATTAATTAGAAAGTTGATAGAAATCTACCAATCAAATATCTCAGAAGGTGTGGATGTGTAACTGATAGGTTGCTTGGCATCAGATCCAAAAATTAACTTGCCTGGGTTGATTAGTATAAGAACCAAATCAGTTTTTGGATTAAGAGCTGCCACCGAAATTGCCAAGCATCCACCAAGTGAATCTCCAATCACAAATATTTGCCTCTTTGGTGATAAAGCATGCTCATATTTGACTGATTCATCAACAACTTGTAGTAGCCCTGTATGCATTTAAATTAAATAGCCATTACTGAAAGGTAGTCTTACAAAGGTGGATCCTTCTACTAGTATTTAAGTGCTATAATAAGGAAGAAGCAACTTTGATTATGCCTTTGCACCTACAAAGCACATTTGTGCATTATATAACCTTATTTGAAAAGGGTAAAACACCGGCCATTGCATCAAAAGATGCATAAAGCCATATTTATTTGCGCATTATACCTGACATGTCAATTCAACCTATTTGCCCACCTCTGATTTGTTTAGGTCCAGAACGAAAACAAGTAACTAAGTATTATCAAACCACACGAACCAAATAAGCTTACCTCTTGTGGACAAACGAAATTTCTGGAATCACTAGTAGATGTATCTACTATTTAAATATTCCTATTAGTCATGGAAATTATTGCAAAACACATAATATCTTATCTCAAATAACTCGATCAAGAAAATTCACCCAAACTACGACGCATCCTCGGTGTACGTAGGGCTAGCAGTTAATACAAACAAAAGGGAATTTTGCACTGCTTTGTAGGTAAAAGTACATGGAAATGCCAAGCTAATGCAAATAATAATGTCTGAAATTTAATACACCTATATGTACCTCCAAATGGTGTAAGGTCGCATACTGGTATGTGTAAGGAGCGCACCCCAAATACCCTGTGGATAAAAAAGAATATTGGTATATAATTTATTTTCAAAACAGAAGCAAGAGATTTGCTCATTCTAATAATTAAGAGAGAGTTTAGAACAATCAGACTAAGCAAGAAAAGAATGAAAGGACAAAACAGCAAACAACATAAAGCCTACGCTCACCCGTATATCTATCATTTTAAGCAAGGTTTAAGCTCAGTTAATTACTCCTACTCCCTCTGTTTTTAAATATAAGATGCAAATTGTATCTAGACTTCTTTTAGTACGAAGGTTCACACATAGTTAGAGTAAATCTACACACTAAAGAAAGTCTAGACTCATTTTTTTCACGAACTTGAAACATCGTATATTTTAAAACGGATGGAGTAGTAGCAAAAAAAAGGCAAAACGTTACAACAACAAGCCCACTCAAGATCCAAGACCAACCAAGATCAAACTCAAAACACCACTCCACAGAGACTAGACAACTTCGCACCATTGTCGGAGAGAAGACGCCATGACTGCTATAAGAGGAGAGGACATGAGACGCTCCAATATAGAGATGACGAAATCAACCCTACCGGGAATTGTGCCAACATAATGCCAACGACTAGAATCGAGGGAATCCTTGTTGTTCGCACGACGACTAGCAACGACTAACATGATGCCAACGACTAGCAACAACTAACATGATGCCGAGCCTAGGCTACAGAGGGCAAAGCGCTTGAAGACCTCTCATAAGCCCGAAATCATCGTTCCTCCACATCACATATTGAAGTTTGCATCTGCATACAAGGAAGTAAATTTAGTCTTTTTATTTTCTACTTCTATCTACTTTATCGACCCTCACCACAGTAAATTTTAAATTTAAAAGGCGATATTCAAATTTGAAACAAAAGCCGAGCTCTGAAGTGCATGCGTGAAATGGGTCCTTCGGAGCAAGGCGTTAGGGAATATCCACCGAGCCGACCCAATCCATCCGAATGCGTCCGCGCGGACGTGCGGGACTCGATCCATCCGTGCATCAAATTTGGACAACGGTTGCATCAGCCCGAACAGTGTGCGCGTCCTCCCATGTCCTCCCACGAAAGCCGAGGGCCCGCTTGCCAGATATCCAATGAATTTCTTTCACTAGCCATCAATGGAGAGATGAAGACTGCTCCAAAGACGGCTCCAACTCTGACTCCGACGAGTAGGCTATGTTGTGTACTTGCCATGTATGGTGTTTGGAATTAGCAATGTGGGCATCAGCCATTTGCAATGACAAGTTTTTATTTAAGTCTTAAATATCTTATAAGCAAACCACGACTACAGCACTACAACAATATTCTAACTGTATGCCGCCTAAGGTGCTGGTGGCGGTGGCGTCGGCGGATCGACAAGACCCCATTCTTCGTTGAGAGGGAAAGATCGTTTTCTGCGTCTACAACTCTTCTTGAGCTTGGGCCAAGTAGACACGCAGGTAAGCGTCGTCAGGATTAGCCCGCACCGCTTTCAGGAGCTCGTCGCGCTCTTCTGTGAGCGCTACACGCCGCGGTGCTCTGGCAGAAAGACATGGTTCATCACCTCCCACGAGAAAGGCTCACCGATGGTCTTGTTATAATCGAAGTGAGTGAGCCACGACCGGTAGTTTAGACTGTATATCTGCGGCGCCCCGGAATAAGAAGCGGCAACACGTTCGATACTAACGTGGAGTGGCGGGAAAGAAAAAACAAAACATGACGGAGCGTACTGAAAAAACGCCGGTATCGATGATGACATATTTACCAAGCATGAACAGATAGATCGCTCCATTGACAGACACGCTTGAAGAACAGACCGAACCACAGCCAAAAGTTGCGTGGGCCGACCCAAATCTGTCGGACCTTATGCCTCCTTTGGCGTGCCCGGCGTGAATCGGTGGATGGCTTTGTCGATCGACAGGAAGCCCAGCTAGCTCCAAAAGGTAAAAGCCACGATGGTGACGGCGCCTACCGACTACCGTGCTAGCTGACGCAGCTGCAGTACGGACAACAACTTAGTCAGGTTCGTAGGGCGTCCATCGGTACTTTAGGTTACTTTATCCCTTTGGATTTTAGTAAGTATAGTCGACCTCTGACAGCCAAGGTGTTCTAATCGAATTCGTCCTGCGTACTCTTTGGATGGTTTATTTCACGATGACTTAATTACAACAGCGTGTCTAGTACTGACAGTCGAACCTGTGACAGTTATTGGTTGGATCACGCTAAGCCGTCTCGCACACGCAAATACTTCCTCTGTTTGAAATATTTTACGGTGAGATAAATATATTTAGACTATTATTAGTATGTAAGTTTACTTAGATTTAGAGTGAATTTACATATTAAAACAAGTTTAGATATATTTTCTTCACACACCTAAAACATCTTATATTTTAAAACGGAGGAAGTACATATACAATAGCTTGAAGTCAGACATATACAGGCATTTTTTCTACAAAAAAATTACCTACCTATTAATAATCATCATACAGTAAAAAATTTACTCTTTGGATGGTTTATTTCACGACAACTTAATTACAATAGCGTGTCTAGTCTAGTAGTAACAGTCGGACCTGTGACAGGTACTGGTTGGATCACGCTAAGCCGTCTCGCACATAGAAATACATATACAATAGCGTGAAGTCAGACATATACATGCTTTTTTTTTTCTTTTTTTCTTGTTTCTTTTGGGCTGTATTTGTGCTATCGGCCCAAGCGGTAGTATCTTTGGTGTATCAATCGATTGCTATATTAATATAGCGCGACGCAATGCCTGTTTCGAGGAATAATCATCAACCAGTAAAAAAGTCTAAAAAGTAATACTCTCTCCACTTTCCTGTTAATAATCTATTAATAATAGAGGCAAAACCATCGTCGATCTTCGAGGTAATGAAGCTCATGCCCTACTGCCCCTTTCCTGATTGATAAGCCCAACGGAATTTCATTTTTGTTGGTAACTAGAGCGTTTTTATCTGAAACCATACATGATGGAATGCCCCACTGAATATGGGTATAACCTTGTAGCTAGACTTCTATAGTTCGATTACCTAGAAGTGAAAGAAGTCCAGATAAAACTTTCAAAAACTGAAAATAATTTTAGGTATAGTCAATGTTTAATTGTATGAGCACAAAAATTTTGGTGATTTGAACTATGTATACTTAGGTCCACACTTTTTTTATTTTTGTACAGCTCGTAATATAAAGTATTTGAAATTGATATTTTGCACGTTTGATGAATACATCATTGGCTGCATCCGAATTTTTATTCCAAATTATTTTGATACTCAAAATATTATTTATGATCTTTTTAATAAAACGGGATAAAAATGTACACTGAAATTCGCACATGAAGTAAATAATCTATCTAGCCAAATAAAGTTTAGAACGGAAATCCAAATGCGTATTACTAGGTACCTTGGCCCAACAAGTCAAACAAGTGATTAATGTTTATGCTAATGGAACGGGTCAGCTTATAAACCCATCAAAATGTTCTATCTTGTTCAGCAGGTCATGTTTACAAGCTGTTCAAGATGAGGTATGGTCGATCCTACAAGTTGCTAGCCAGGATTTTGAGGATAAATACCTAGGACTTCCAACTCCTGATGGTAGGATGCACAAGGGTAGGTTTGCGAATCTGCAAGCAAGTTTATGCAAAAGGCTGATGGCTTTGCTTGGCGAGATCTTCTCTCACAGAGTGCAAGGGAGGTGTTGATTAAGGTTATTGCTCAAGCCATTCCTACATATATGATGAGAGTTTTCAAGTTATCATTCTCGGTATGTGATGATCTTACTAAACTTATTAAAGATTACTAGTGGAGTGTAGAGAAAGGAAAAAAGTAAAATGCACTGAATCAATTGGAATAAAATGATCAGATCAAAAGCTCAAGGAGGAATGGGCTTCATGGAAATGCGTCTGTTCAACCAGGCATTACTTGCACGTCAGGCTTGGCATATGATCAATTTCCCCAATAGCTTATGTGCATGGGTGCTTAAAGCACGTTGCTATCCTAATGGAGAGCTTGTGGACATGGTCTTTATACGTAACCCCTTCTCGATATGGTCTACGATCTCTCATGGGCTTGATTTACTCAAGAGAGGTATCATCTGGAGGGTGGGCTGTAACATCCCAGCATTAGAGCTTAGAAATAAGCTGAATACAAATGTGTGCATTGTATTCATGCATAGAAAATCTGAATAATTTTCGCGCTTTTAAATAAAAACTTGTCAAAGTGATTGAAGTTTCTCTTAACTTGATGGAATTAAAGTAGATCATCAAGTTGACTGCGATAAGTTTCAATATGACCTTTGCTAAAACCTTATTTTAGGTAAACATGATTTGATCTAAGGGTAGATCAAATGTAATAAAATTCAAACCTAATACATTACTTAATGATTTATATTTGATCCTTAGGTGATCATATCATAGTATTCATTATACAACTTATGAATACCAGATTATAAACATAACTTAAGTAATAAGAATGTAACAACTAAATCTTAATCTCATTTACTTATACCATGAATCTCATGGTAATACCTAACCTTAACTCTTAGGTGAGATTGAGTAGGAAAGAAACCAAAGTCAAGATCATTCACCATATATTTTTCTTTCCATATCAATCTTTATCATCTCTATTGAATCCTATCCTTATATTTGTTGTTCATTAATATTGAGTAATCAACTATTGATTTACCAATTCTTAACCTATCAATCCTTGACCTATCAACTCTTGTCCTTATAATAGCATTCACTTAAGGCTTATAAAGAAAGAAGTAAGAAGAGGTAAATAGTGATGCTAGTTTTAGATATCATCTATAGGATGGAAGAGTTTGGAGAGAATAAAATCATTATGATAATTGATGGAGTTAACTCACTCCTAAATGGATAGAAGAGTTATCTGGAAGACATAATTATATGTGGTAACCAAAGAAGATTATAAGGATGAATTCTGAAGATAGTTACCAAGGAGTAATCCTATTGGATCAAGTAGGTATAATCAATGAGTAATATCTCATAGATAGATAGAGATACTAAGAAGATAATTATAATACAACTGTAATGTTGAATGGATAGAAGCCTTGATTAGCCAACTGGAAACCTAAACCATAAAGGATCAAAGGATCATAATGATCATGCCTTACTCACCAATATTGAATGCTTATACCAAGTATAAGTGACATTGGTAGATAAAACATGATTGAATCATAGAATAGATATATTATCCTAAGATTAGTCATTACAAGTCACATTAATATAATGAGAGGTTGGAATGTTAGATATTGGAGTTAAGTATATATAAGATAGTATGATTAAAATGATGTTAGAGCAACATTGGATTAAAGAAATAGTATTTTCCTCTTTGGAAATACTAAGCACTTGAGGTGAAGTAGGATTTGATGTATACATCTATTGAAGTGATATTAGTGAAGGATGATTAAGGAAGAGTATGATTGGAGTTAGAAGTAACCACTTGTTAGAGTGGGGATTATCAACAGCAGAGTAGTGGATATAACCAAGTATAGATATGAAAAGATTATGAAAAGCTTTAGTGTCAAGCTCATTGGATTTACAAATGAATTTAGAAGAATAAAAGGTGGATAAGAATATCCTATAAAGCAAAGCTCATCATGTTAATACATGATGATGGACATAGAGAAGTAATATATCTAGGAAAGGAATTCCTTAATCAGAAGTCTAGAATTATGAAGTATGGAATATAGGAATCCTTGTTAAGCACAAAACCCTAAATCTAATATCCACTTTCTATGGTTGATCTATCATCTTGTTTCCACAATGCTTTATAGGAATAGTTTCCTATAGCAAACCACATAAGCACATCTTTATCATTTATAATTATCATAACCATATGTGCTTAGGAGTTATCTTTATCAAATCCTTTTCATGAGACATTCCAGATAACATCATTCTGGTATCAAACATAAAGACAATGTGTTTAGCCATTAATCTTCATTCACATCAACAAAAGAAAATAAGTATGTAAGTACCCTAAAAATTAGGATAAGCAATTACAATTCAGAACTCTAAACTTATTAATAAGTTTTCTCATCAACATTTCATAAATATTCTATCTATAATCAATAGACAAAGTCTTTAATTCATTTCTCTAACCACTTATCCCATATGAGCATGGAATAAGTGGGGATCCAATATTATAAACCATCCTATCCTATATTATGTGATTAAATATATATAAATAAACCCTATGAATATTATTAAATATTTTAAAACTTAATTACTCCAAATAAAAGTGAAAACAATGTTATAGAAAAGTATATACATAAAAAAAATAAAGAAACAATCACATTATGTAATAAAAGTTCACAAATGATATTGAATACATTTTAGGAATTGCTGCAATTATTTAGCTGATAATTTTCTATGGGAAATATTCAAACAATTGAGTAATATAAAAATCTGAAAGTAAAATACAAAACAGGAAACAGAAAAAAATAAAAGATAAGGAAAAGAAGTAGCAGTCAGCAATGGCCCATGGCCCATTTCCTCTTCGCCTATTCGTCATGAGTTGACCAACCCTCTCCGCTTCTGCAAGACCACATCGCCAAAGCCACCCACATACCCTTCGACCTTTTCCTTTCTTCCTCGCATGGCGGACGCCGCCGAGGAGAAGCTGCGTGTCGACGCCGGCGATGTTCCCGTCTCGCGTGATGCCCGCTGCGAGGAGATACGCGCTACCGTCCTAGTCGTCGTCTACAAGTAGCCTTGGACGCCGCCGGAGAACCCTAATCCCCTTCTCCCTCTCAAAATTCCTCTCTGCTCAAAACCCTAGCTTCGAATCCCCACCATTCTACGCTCCACTGTGCTCCGTTGATTAAGCACACGGCTTCGCCATGCTCCCCTGAGCCTCCTTGCTGAAGGAATTGAAGTAGGACGTCTCGAGTCGACGCGGCGACCTCGTCTTCCCGAAGTCTGGCAGCCATCGTGCACCGCGATTCCGGCTACCCCGAGTCTTCTAAAGCCCATCAACGGCATGCTGGTGAGCTCGCGGTGCTCTGTCACCCCTCCGTTGCCTTCCTCCTTTCCTCTACCGAGCCCGCACTGTGTAATTATCGTCGTCGTTGCCATTCGCCGTCACTGGCCACGCTCTGGTGACCAAATAATGGCGGCGCCACCACTGTTGGGTTCGTCGTCACACCCTCTTTCCGTTAAGCCTAAGCACAGCCCCGCGCATGCACCCGATTCACGAATCCGACCTTGATCTGAGGATGATCTTGGAATGATGTCAGTGTGACATCATGCTGATGTCATATTCCTATTTTTCTTTTATTATTTTAGAAATTGTAATAAGATTTCTTTAATAAATAAAAACAAATAAAAATGACATGGCAAAGGTCCCACCAGTCAGTGACTGAGGGTAGGATAGGCTCTGGTGAGAAAAAACCCTTCATTGCATGCTGACATCAGCATTACCTAATAAACACATTTAGTTATTTAATTAAAAAATTCATAAAATGATCCAATCTTATAAAATCAATAACTTTTGTTTTGTAATTCAGAAAAATACATATAATATATGAAAATGTTTAGAAAAATAAAATCTACAACCTAAAACTATTATCAAATATTATTATGATGATTATTTAAATAAATATTATTTAATAAAGGTTTTATAAGTAATAAAACTTTGATAATTCATATTTTAATAATGGTAAATGTTAAAAATATAAATAAAATACCAAAAATCTTAAAAAAATAAGAACTATAATTTAAAACTATAATCATGTATTATTATTCCTCTTAATTAAATATTTATTATTTATTAACTATTTATATAGTAATAAACCTTATTAAAATCATATCTTATTATTTATAAATCACAAAAATAAATGTAATATACCAAAATGATCACAAAAATAATACCTATATGTTAAAAATATAATATTCCACTTTTGAGTTAAATAAAAAGTAAAAACACTTTCATAACTTAAATATAAACTTATTTCCTTAATTGATAATTCACATTAGGGTAAATAAAAATTGCTAATAGTTCTAAAAATTAGCTAATTAAGTCTAA
Organism: Avena longiglumis; assembly: GCA_030063025.1. Classification (NCBI taxonomy): domain Eukaryota; kingdom Viridiplantae; phylum Streptophyta; class Magnoliopsida; order Poales; family Poaceae; genus Avena; species Avena longiglumis. The sequence goes on from CP125976.1 coordinate 17,732,916, forward strand.
TAAATAGTATTAGTCTTAAATATTGAAAATATGAAGTTAAAATGGTTCAAAACATTTTAAATACAATTTTATTAAATTAATTCTCAACCATTAATGTGGATTACTTTATAAAAGAATTCTTATTTAATGTAAAATCTCCAAGAATAATTTGTAAAGAGATAAAACCTATTCCTTTACTTTAACCACGAGTTTATAAACAAATGAAACACTATAGTGAGTTCATAAGTAGTAAATATTATTGTTTATTTATTCATAAACCTTAACCACACCATTGTAGGTCGATAAATTCCTTTATACATTTATAATATAAAGAAACCATTACCAACTAAAAATATTGCCATTCTTAAGTAACTTCCAAGAAACATCATAAGGTTAACTTAAAAGCTTAAATGCTTCTAATTAGTTAAATAAGATTTTATTCAAAGGTTATTCGTTTTGCCCCTTCAATCAACATATGACAATTAATAGTAAACACCTTACTTTATACTATACTTGTATAATAAGATTTTTAATACTTAAATCCTTTATAAGTGACATTACTTGTAAAGTAAAACTTGAAAATAAAAAATTAAGATGTAAGCAACCTTGAGTAGCGTTCCATACTGTGTATTTTGTTGTTGTATAAATACATGTTATTTTCCACACACTCACAAGCCTTAATAAGAAGCACATGTGTGAAACTTAATCTAAAAGAGCAACACATTCCAAGGAAACCCTTTCCAGTTCTAAACCATAGAACAACGTTATCCTCGAGATTCGCGTTTCTCAACTTTCATTACATTGCTTATGCATAAAAGCATCTTGGTTCTTTAAACATTAGTCCTTACCGGACCAATGATGCAGATTTCCGCTATTGGATCTTATATTGTCTTGAAGACCGTGAGTGCATAATCTTGCAATCACAAAAGGCAAGTTCACACTTGCTCATGTCCTTTGATTATTTTACGTAAGTATTTTACAAATCCAGTGTTGTCATCACGCATTTGAAAATGACGAAAACACTATTTTCATAATAAAGTGATTATAGGTTATTTACCATGAGGTAATAACCTACTATAAGAGTTCTAGTGGTAAAGGAACATATTATCTAGGACTTAACAACCAATTTAAATCGTGATTCTTGCGCATATATCACGCGTTGACCATGAGATTTGGAATGGGACGAAGAAGTCACCGTATCTTTTCCTCTCGCATGGAGTGGATGCGGTCGTGGCTGTTATCACTCGTAGCATGCATATTATTTATGGTAATTCAGAGGATATGCGATATGGGTGGGAGCCACAACATCCAACGATAGTTCCGCATCCGAGCTCTGTCTGATCGCCATTTGCCGTAATTCAATAGGTGTGCTGGCGTACACCAAGGAGACATGCGGGGTCGCGGAGAAGGCGGTGATTGGTTTGGATCTTAGTCTGGGCCTCACACCAAGGAAGTGTGAATGAACCTGCAATTCGGATGTGCAACAAAGCTAAGATCTCTTATGGGTAAAGTAACGCACCTCTGCAGAGTGTAAGAACTGTAACTTGTTACTCCCTGTTCCGGGAAGGAGCTGCGAACGCGGCGGAAAAGGAACTCCATGAAAGTTCTGGTAAACCCGTGAAGGCTGACGGACATAGATTTTCAAAATAAAAGCAACATTTGAAGAAATGTTTACGAAAACTTGCATTGCCTACGACCTACGGTCTGTGGCTATAGTTATAGTGCATCAAACACTCCTTTTTTAGTGGACTTGTTGAATACGCTCGTACTCAAAGTATCTTCTTAACCCTTGCTAGGTTCTAAAGCCAGTACAGACGACGTCTACATCAAGTTATGCTCCAGGAATCATCATCAAAAGCTAACGCTCTTCAATGAATTCAAGAAAGTCAACATATACATCAAGTCAAGTGAAGACTAAGTTGCTGATTAGATAAGAATATAATTTCTAACCATATAACCTACTTCTGTAGAGTATTGCAATAGCAGCAATGCAAGCCTCGTAGTTCAGCTACTAGTTTTATAAGTATGGTAGCTATGAGTTATTTATTTCTGATTCTTCTTTGTAAGAAGTTTCTTTCTCTCTCTTTAACCTCGAGTGTTCTCTGGATCTTGTGTAAAGAGTTGAGTTGTAACCTATAGTCATGTCTTGGACCTGCTATGTTTCTGTTGTACTACTCTGAGGGATGTAATACTAGTGAACGGTGTTTCATTGGTGTTATGTCAACAACTATAGTGTACTACATCATGCAGTGGTATGCTGGGTCACTGCATGGGTGATGGTCAAAAGGTTAGAGCCTGGCGGGATAGCTGGATCCCGATATTTGCATGCGGAAAAACATTGAATCCGAAGGTATCAATCAAGTCTCTGAACTCCTCGGTGTGCAAGGTAACTAGAATATTCAGAAGGTTCATAATACATTTATCCCTGCTAATGCCGAACTTATTCTCAAAATAAGAACTGCATGACATGGTGCCATGGATGGGCTACCTTGGCAACCAGAGCAATCTGGGAATTTCATGGCCAGGTCAGCTTATTTATTAGTGTTTAATGAGCTACCAGAACCATGCAATTGTGTGCCTACTAGATCACAAGGGGGATCAAATTTATGTTGGAAGAAGATTTGGGGAGCGGATGTACCTCCTAATGTGAATGTATTTGCATAGAAAAGCTGCTTCTAATGTCTTAGCAATAAAGGGGAATTAATTAAATAGACACTTGAAGGTTATAGACCAATATCGTATATGTTGTTCGAAGAAAGAAAGTGTGCTACATGCACTGTTCCTATGCCCCCATGCACATCGTCTATGGGAGGCTATGAGGACCGTTTGGCATCTACCTTCTGATTCAGATTTAAAGACCCATGATCATCTTTGGTTCAAGTCAATTCTTATGAATATCTCACCTGAATTGGTGGATAAAACACTGCTGGTTGGTTGGAGAACCTGGCACAACTACAATGAGATCGCCCATGACAAGCCAATGTCGTCTATGGAAGGATCGAAAAGGTTTTTATGTGATTATGCAAAGCTTCTAGGAATAATTTAGACCTCTCCAACATACCAGATTCTAAAAGGGAATCAGCCAAGTGAGGCTTTCATCTCAGATGTTGCTAATGAGGATGGTAACACTCCTCCGCCTATCAAACCCTGGATCAAACTTCCTATAGGCTGGGTGAAACTGACAATTGGTGGATCCTTCAAGCAGGAGGACATCACTAGGGTGCTGGCATAATATTGTGCGATAATCTGAGACACATAATCTTTTCTGCAGGCCACTCATTACTGCACTGTGATGCTGTGTTGGAGGCAGAATACGCTGGAAGGGATTGGAATTCTCTCTACAACAAGGCCAACTTCCTATGATTTTATTCCTTAAAAAAACTTCCTATGATTATTGAGTCAGATTGTCTGCAGTTGATGAAGGATGTTCTAAATAAAGGTCAAGATAGATCATCAATTCTTCATTTAGTAGATGAGATTAAGCCTTTAGCTTATTCTAGAGAATGCAAGTTTGTTAAAGTAGATCGAGGGCATGTTAGGGCCAGTTATTGCCTTCCAATTGGGAAAGAGAGGAGAATAGAACTTTTTTTGTTTGGCTTGGGTCTGAGTTTGTTATCCAGGAACTTGAAGATGATCTTGCCATAATGCCTAATGCCTAATGAAGATACCTCTGCCTAGGTCGGAAATATTAAGACCCTGGGTTGCAAATTGTGTCGATTAACTTGGCTTCAACGACTCAGCGAATAGGTCGACGTAGAGGACGAGCTGACGTCCTTCCCCGCGAAAAGGACAACCGCTAAGCCGCCACAGCCTGAGGCCGTTGCTTCCTCCGAGGCATGTGTGCCTCCACCAGGACGCCGCATCGGCGGTGGCCGACACAGCACGAAGCGGCGCATCGAGACGTCGTCTGCTTCTTCCAGTTCGCCATGGATTTCCGTTGCCGCTTTCCTCTTCTCACAAAAGAATGGTAACTTTGTCTCTCTCTCAAAAAATAATGGTAACTAAGGGCTTGGCACTTATGGGTCGAAAGCCTAGACTGGCGAAGGGAAGGAAGGCCCATTTTGAGAGCCCATTATCCATTACCCATAGGCTCATAACAAAAAAAAGATTGGTGATTCTTGTCTAGAAAAAAAGAAAATTGGTTGGACGGATACTTGGACCAAATCCGAGTCGACTGCCGTGATTCCTCGCCCTCGTCGAGCAATAAGGGCATGAATGGAAGAGCTGCGGCGTTACCATGATCCCAATCGACTATGGCCTCCAGGTCCGGCACGGAGAGGAAGGCGACGACGTTGTTTGGGGCAACGGCGGTAGGCGCTACTCATGGTGGCCACTGCCATGACCGGCGTCGGCGGCCGCAGGAGGTTTTTGATGCGTGGAGGAGACCGCGGACGTCCGCTGCCTCATCATAAACCACTATGCCATGGCATTCGGCGGGTCTGTACTGAATGTGTGGCAATGGTTTCCCCCGTCTCACTCTCCAATATGAATGTGCAGCGATGTAAAGACTCTATACTTCTGTAGTCAGTCTTTTTTTAGATCGAAAGGGACTCTATCCCCTGTTCCATTATGAAATAATGAAACAACCAGTTCCAGAAGTAGCAGGAAAAGAAAACGACAGTATGAGCATTTAACGCTCAAAGATTAACAAACTGAAAAAGGTTTCGGCTCAGAACAAAGCCGGCTGCTCTACACACTACCCTTTAAATGCAGCCAAAAGATACATGGAACAGATCAAAGACAGACTAGAACACCATATGAACATTCTCCTCCTCATCAGGGTGATCTTGGAGATATTTCAACGATGCCCTCCCCCCATAGCTCGATGATGCAGTAGTCTTCCATGTGGAAATCCAGTCGAAGCCAGCGCAGATCATCTCGCCATGAGCGTCAGAGGTTTTCTCAGTCTGTCGATCATCTTATCCATGAAAAGGGCGATCTTCCCCCCCTCCAGGTCCTTGAATGGTTTTTTCCATGTCTTTAGGAAGGAGAGGACCAGACGCCAGACCTGTTTCATATTAATCCAAGATGTCTTATTAAAGACAAGGCTATTTCTATTGTTCCAAATGCTCCAAAGAACAGCAGAAGAAACCACATTCAAATGAAGATGTTTCTTATTAGCAATCCATTTGGAAGCAAGAGATTCAAAATCTACAATACTAACACCAAAAATATCTTGAACATCCTTCCAAAGTAAGCTAGAGACTAAGCATTCAAAAAATAAATGATGAACTGATTCTATTTCTTTGCAAAGATTACATTCCAAAGGTTTTGGAATCCCCCTGGCTCTAAGGTTATCTCTAGTCAGAATCTTATTTTGAGAAAATAACCAAAGGAAAATCTGGATCCTGGGTGGAATAAGTAATTTCCAAACAGCAGGAAGATAAACCTGAGTGATACCTCTAAAATTAACCAGAGAATACATGGAACTTGAGGAATATTTACCCTTAGATTCATATTGCCAAATTAACTGATCATCTTCTTCAGAGAATCTAATTGACTGAACAATGCCTAAAAGCTCATGCTATTGCAGCATTAAATCCTCAGTAAAGGTTCTTCTAAAATCACATCTAAGATGTGTACCATCCCATAACTCATCTAACGTTTTAGTCTGCTGATTAGAAATCAAATAAATTTCCCAGAATTGGGTAGCTAAATTAGAATTTCCAAGCCAGATATCCTCCCAAAATCTAATAGTTTTACCATTCCCTACATGCCATTTATATCCAATCTCAACCGCCCTAGATGCCCACATGACCCCTTTCCAAAAGGTAGATGGATGAACATCATGACAACAGAGGATATTAGGCGACTTAGTCTTATATTTAGCATCTATCACCTTTTTCCATAGGGCCCCCTCTCCCTGAATATACCTTTTAACCCAGGAGCCAAGAAGGCATAAATTCAAGTCATGTAGATTTGGGATACCCAAACCTCCAAACTCTTTCTTCATGCAAACTGAAGACCAATTAGCTAGATGCAACTTATGATTACCTTCTTCATCATTCCAAAAGAAGTTGGCTAAATGTGAATCTAGGAGTTTCAAAGCCCATTTGGGGAACTTGAAGAAAGAAAGCAAATAAATAGGAAGTTTGCCCCTCCAACCTGTGATTCTATTCAACAGGTTTTCTATCAGAGGCTGCAAGTCTTCTCTCTTCAGCTTCTCAAAGTGAAGAGGAATCCCCAAATATTTAACAGGTAAATTACCCATAATGCATTCAAAAATGTCTAGAAAAGGTCTAGTATCTGACTCAGACATGTTAATGGGAATAAGCTCACTCTTATGGTAATTAATACGCATCCCAGAAATCTGCTCAAAGCAGGTGAGAATCCATTTTAGATTAACAGCTATTGATTCACTAGGCTCTAAAAAGAGGAGTGTGTCATCAGCATATTGCAAACAAACAATCCCTCCTGGAATGGAATTAGGACAGAGACCTTTAATGGCTCCACAACTAGTCCCCTTAATTAACATCCTAGAAAAAACATCAATCATAAGATTGAACAGCAGAGGGGCAATGGGATCTCCTTGCCTAAGACCTTTACCAGTCAAGAAAAAATCACTCTCGAAATCATTGACTTTAACCCCCACAGTGTTGGAGATATGCCCTAGAGGCAATAATAAATGTAGTTATTATTATATCTTTGTGTTTATGATAAATGTTTATATTCATGCTATAATAGTATTAAAAAGGAAACATTAATACTTGTGTGATTTGTAAACTTAATTTTGAAGTCCCTAGTATAGCCTCTATACTTCACTAGCTTGTTGGTTGATTAAATGATTGTGGTTTCCATATCATGAACATTGAGATGTTATCAACAACAAGATCATATCGTTAGGAGAATGATATGGTGGACATACTCCTATTGATAAGCGTAGCATAAAGATCAAGTCATTTCAATAGTTCAATTGCTATATGCTTTACGATACATAGTAACCTAATTCCTTGACCATGAGATCATGCATATCACCTTTACGGATGGATGCTTTGATGACATCAAACACCACACGTAATCGGTGGCTATAAAGGTGGCATTAAGTGTTCGGAAAGTATTGGTTGAAACACATGGATCAAGAGTGGGATTTGTCCATCCACATGACGGATAGATATACTCAGGCCTCTCGGTGGAATGTCATCCAATTAGCTTGCAAGCATGTGACTTGGTCACAAGGGATCACATATCACGGAGCGAGAAAAGAGTACTTATCGGTAGCAGGTTGAACTAGGTATGCAGAGATCTGACGATCAAAACCTCGGATAAGTAAACTATCGTGAGACAAAAGGAAATTGGTATCGTATGTAAGCGGTACATTCGATCGCAAAGTAATCGTAGAAATATGTGGGAGCCATATGAATTTCCAGATTCCTCTATTGTTTATTGTTCGGAGAAGTGTCTCGATCATGTCCGCATAATTCACGAACCGTAGGAGGAGACTTAAGATTCGACGTTGTTTTGAGTAGTTATGGTATTATGAGAAAGAGACGAATGTTGTTGAGTCTCTGATGGTAGCCAGTATGTCACGAGGTGATCCGGAATGGTCCGGAGAATAAGATTCATATAAGGAAAGTCCCGTTTCGGAGTTCGGGAATGTTTTCGGTGTTTTTCATCGGGAATGTTCTAGAAGGTTCGGATTGTCCCAAGCACTGGGGGTACATGAGTGTGTCATTGAATGATTGCATCATGTACTAAGTGTTCTTGCTGTTCCAAAACATGAAAGTCAAATTGCCAGTTTGAAAGTCAACGGCTAAACAGAAACTGTGGAAGCAGGAACTGGGAAACAAGCAAGAGGAGTTGGAACCAACTTGGAGGAGTCCCACTCCTCCAGGCCGGCGCCCAGCCCTAGGCCGAGTTGGGGAGGGACTCCCTCCCTCCCCTGGCGCGCCTAGCCCCTCCACCCATAAAAGGAGGGGCAGGGCTCCTCCTTGAGACACACAAGTTTCCACCTCTAATCTCAGGTTTAGAGCCGTTTGGTTTAGAGCTTCTAATTGCTTTAGCCTGCGGTTTAGAGCCTTCTAATTGGTGTGTCTAATATCTAGACCACTAATAGCCTTCTGTTATAATCCACCATACTCGCTCCGGCTTAAGGCGAAGCCCTGCGGGATCTCCCCTCTACTTCCGGTACCCACATTTGTCAGGAATCGCGAGAGAGTGCTACAACCTCCGCTTTCTGGAACAAGGAGAGGAAGGTCTTCGTCAGTACCGAACGTGTGATCGATACGAGCTCGGAGCAGCGCGGAAGGATCGTCCACGATCTTGAGATCGGAAGAGTACGACTACATCACCCACGAGAATCCGCTCGTTAAACACTTTGGAATCTTCGGTAAGTTATTCCATTGACTCGTTGCTACAATATAGTAGATAGATCTTGGCTTGTTTGTTTGTATCGATAGAAATTTTTGTTTTCCATGCTACAAACCCCTACTGGTATCAGTCGTGTCTATATGTAGATCTTGCCAGTAGAACACAATGGTCATTGTGGGCGTTGATGCTTTATTGTCGATTGCTTTTGTGTACTTTGCATCTTGTGGTATGTTGGGATGAAGCGGCCGGCTAACCTTACATGACATCGTTCATGAGACTTGCTCCACTTGACATGCAACTTGTATTGCATAAGTGGCTTTCGGGTGCCTGTTTCTCCTAGCATAGTTAAGATCCAATTTACAACGTAATCAACAATGCTAGTATCAATGTTGTGGTTCTTGTTCGTAAGTTAGAACGACACTTATTGAAAGCCCCAAACCACGTAAAATATGCAAAGAAAGTAGAAGCGTCTAACTTTGTTTTGCGGTGTGCGATGATGTGATATGGCCATGATTGTGATTATATTTGATGTATGCAATGTTCCTTATTGTAAGTTGGCAACGGCGAGAATATATGGTTGTCTTTAATTTATGTTAAGACCCATATGTCTATTAAAAGTATTTGTAATAGTTGAAGCCGGTGGGACAACCATGGTGAGCGTCATTGACCTTGATGCAATGCGGTGATGATGGAGATCATGTTCGTGTTTGAAGATGGAGATCGGAAGCACAAAGATGAAAGGCCATATCATATCACATATTATGAATTGCATGTGTTGTTAATCCTTTATGCATCTTGTATTGCTTAGTAGACGGTAGCATTATAAGATGATCCCTCATGCACATGAATTTCAAATCATAAAGTGTTCGCCCTTAGTTAGCACCGTTGCTAAAGCTTGTTGTTTGAAGCACCACGTGATGATCGTGTGTTAGATTACGCAAGTGTATACAACGTGAGCAAGCCATTTGCTCATGCGTAAACTAAGGTTTGATCTTGACGAGCCTAGCATGTATAGACATGGTCTCGAACACGGATTACCGAAGGTAAAGCATGAATCGTATAGTAGATATGATGAACATGATGATTGTTCGCCATTGAAACTATATCAACTCGTGATGATCGGTGTTGATGTAGTGGATTTGGTTCTGTGATCACTAAAACAATGTTAGGGATGTTGTTTTGAGTGGGAGTTCACCTAGTTTAATTTCATTAATTAATTTGAACTCAATTTGTCATAAACTTAGTCTAAACTATTGCAAATATGTTGTAGATCAATGGCAGCCCTACCATCAATTTTAATGCGTTCCTAGAGAAAGAAAAGTTGAAAAACAATGGAAGCAACCCGGATTGGTTCCGCAATTTGAGGATTGTCCTCACATTTGGTAATTTGACCTATGTCTTTGGATGCACTTGGGTGACCCACTGCTGATGCTTCCGATGAAGTAAAGAATGTTTACCTCGCTCGGAAGAATCGATACTCCATAGTTCAAAGGTGCTATCTTGTATGGTTTAGAATCGAGCTTGAGAAAAGGTTTGAAGAGTCGACCCATATGATATTGTCGAGGATCTCAAATTGATTTTTGAGACTCATGCATCAATTGAAAGCTATGAGGCTTCGAAAAGTTCTTTAACTGCAAGATGGAAAAGGCAGCTCAAATCGGTGAGCATGTGCTTAATATGTCGCACGCAAACAAACTTCAAAGCTTGGGTATAGTGATTCCTAATGCTTTGGGGATTTACCGTGTCCTCGATCCACGCCACCAAGTTCTGAGAACTTTGTGATGAACTACAACATGCGAACATGAACAAAGAGTTGCGTAACTGTTTGCTATGTTAAAGTCTGCGAAGTGGAGATCAAGAAAGAGCACCAAGTGTTGATGGTCAATAAGACCACCAAACTCAAGAAAGGCAAGTCTAAGCAAAGGGACACTTCAAGAAGGGTGGTAAGAAAGTTACCACGACGAAGAAAACCAAGGCTGGACCAAAGCTCTGAAACCGAGTGCTTTTACCGCAAGGAGAAGGTCCTTTGGAAGCGGAATTGCCCAAAGTACTTGGCGGATCCAAGAACGACAACATCAAGAAGAAAGGTATATCGATATACATGTTATTGATGTGTATCTCACTAGTACTTGTAGTAGTGCTGGGTATTTAATCTTGGTTCGGTTGCTCATATTTGTAACTCGAAGCAGTCTGCAGAATAAACGGAAGCTAGCGAAGAACGAGGTGACGATGCGCGTGGGAAACGGATCAAAGGTTGATGTGATCGCGGTCGGCACGCTACCTCTTCATCTACCATCGGGATTAGTTTTATACTTAAATAATTATTATTTAGTGCCTGCGTTGAGCATGAACATTATATCGGGATCTTGTTTATTGCGAGACGGTTACTTGTTTAAGTCAGAGAATAATGGTTGTTCGATTTATATGAGTAATATGTGTTGGAGATATGCCCAAGAGGCAATAATAATGTGGTTATTATCATATCTTCACACTTATGATAAATGTTTACATACCATGCTATAATTGTATTAACCAGAAACATTAATACTTGTGTGATTTGTAAACTAAAATAAGAGTCCCTAGTAAAGCCTCTTGTTAAACTAGCTTGTTGGTTAATATATGATCATGGTTTCCTGATCATGAACATAGAGATGTTATTAACAACAGGATCATATCATTAGGAGAATGATGTGATGGACATACTCCTATAGATAAGCGTAGCATAAAGATCAAGTCATTTCAATAGTTCAATTGCTATATGCTTTCTGATACATAGTAACCTAATTCCTTCGACCATGAGATCATGCATATCACCTTTACCGGATGGATTCTTTGATGACATCAAACACCACACCGTAACTGGGTGGCTATAAAAGTGGCATTGAGTGTTCGGAAAGTATTGGTTGAAACACATGGATCAAGAGTGGGATTTGTCCATCCACATGACGGATAGATATACTCTGGGCCCTCTCGGTGGAATGCCATCCAATTAGCTTGCAAGCATGTGACTTGGTCACAAGGGATCACATATCACGGGAACGAGAAAAGAGTACTTATCGGTAACGAGGTTGAACTAGGTATGCAGAGATACCGACGATCATAACCTCGGATAAGTAAACTATCATAAGACAAAGGGAAATTGGTATCGTATGTAAGTGGTTCATTCGATCATAAGTAATCATAGAAATATGTGGAGCCATATGAATTTCAGATTCCTCTATTGGTTATTGTTAGGAGAAGTGTCTCGATCATGTCCGCATAATTCACGAACCGTAGGGAGACACACTTAAGATTCGACGTTGTTTGAGTAGTTATGGTATTATGAGAAAGAGACGAATGTTGTTGAGTCTCGGATGGGATCCAGGATATCGCGAGGTGATCCGGAATGGTCCGGAGAATAAGATTCATATAAGGAAAGTCCCGTTTGAGTTCGGGAATGATTCGGTGTTTTCATCGGAATGTTCTAGAAGGGTCGGATTGTCCTAAGACTCGGGGAGGGTACATGAGTGTGTCATTGAATGATTGCATCATGTACTAAGTGTTCTTGCTATTCCAAAACATGAAAGTCAAATTGCGGTTTGAAAGTCAAGCGGCTAAAACAGAAAGCTGGAAACAGAAGCGTGGAAGCGAAACTGTGGAAACAAGCAAGAGGAGTTGGAACCAACTTGGAGGAGGAGTCCCTCCTCCAGCCGCCAAGCCCTAGGCCGAGTTGGGAGGACTCCTCCTCCCTGGCGCGCCTAGCCCCTCCACCTATAAGGAGGGGGGCTCCTCCTTGAGACACACAAGTTTCCACCTCTAATCTCAGCTTTAGAGCCGTTTGGTTTAGAGCTTCTAATTGCTTTAGCCGGTTTAGAGCCTTCTAATTGGTGTGTCTAATCTCTAGACCACTAATAGCCCTCTCTCATAATCCACCATACTCGGCTTAGAAGCGAAGCCTGCGGGATTTCCCTCTACTTGGTACCGCCGTTGTCTTTAGGAATCGCGAGAGAGTGCTACAACCTCATTTTCTTTGGAACAAGGAGAGAGGAAGGTCTTCGTCGAATCTCAACGTGTGACCGATCATGGAAGCGCTGCCAGGAACGCGCCGGAAGGATCGTCCACGATCTTGAGATCGGAAAATGCGACTACATCACCCACGAGAATCTGCTCTCGTTAAACACTTTGGAATCTTGAGGGTAAGTTATTCCATCGACTCGTTGCTACAATCTAGTAGATAGATCTTGGCTTGTTTGTTTGTATGCGATAGAAAATTTTGTTTTCCATGCTACGAACCCCTACGATGGTATCGAGCCGTGTCTATATGTAGATCTGTTGCAGAGTAGAACACAATGGTCATTGTGGGCGTTGATGCTTTTATTGTCGATTGCTTCTTGTGTACTTTTCATCTTGCGGTATGTTGGGATGAAGCGGCCCGGGCTAACCTTACATGACATCGTTCATGAGACTTGCTCCACGCTTGACATGCAACTTGTATTGCATAAGTGGCTTTGCGGGTGCCTGTTTCTCCTAGCATAGTTAAGATCCAATTTACAATGGGTGATTGACAATACTAGTATCAATGTTGTGGTTCTTGTTCGTAAGTTAGAACGACACTTATTGAAAGCCCCAAACCACGTAAAACATGCAAGGAAAGTAGAGGCGTCTAACTTTGTTTTGCACGGTGTCTTTGTGATGTGATATGGCCATGATTGTGATTATATATGATGTATGCAATGTTCCTTATTGTAAGTTGGCAACGGCGGGAAACCATATGGTTGTCTTTAAATTCTGTTAAGACCGTGTGTCTATTCAAAGTAGTTGTAATAGTTGAAGCGGTGGGCGACAACCATGGAGAAGCATCATTGACCTTGATGCAATATCGGTGATGATGGAGATCATGTCCGTGCTAGAAGATGGAGATCGGAAGCACAAGAAGAAAGGCCATATCATATCACATATTATGAATTGCATGTGATGTTAATCCTTTATGCATCTTGTATTGCTTAGTTGACGGTAGCATTATAAGATGATCCCTCATGCACATGAATTTCAAGTCATAAAGTGTTCACCCTTAGTTAGCACCGTTGCTAAAGCTTGTTGTTTGAAGCACCACGTGATGATCGGGTGTTAGATTCTACAAGTGTATACAACGTGAGCAAGCCATTTGCTCATGCGGAAACTAAGGTTTGATCTTCGAGCCTAGCATGTACGGACATGGCCTCGGAACACGGATTACGAAAGGTAGAGCATGAGTCATATAGTAGATATGATGAACATGTTGATTGTTCGCCATTGAAGCTATATTAACTCTCGTGATGATCGGTTTTGATGTGGCGATTTGGTTCGTGTGATCACTAAAACAATGTGAGGATATTGTTTTGGTGGGAGTTCACCTAGATTAATTTAATTATTAATTAGAACTCAATTTATCATAAACTAAATCAAAGTGAAATTGCATAGTTGTTGTAGTCATTGGCATCCGTTTACCACCTTGCGCTTAGTTATAATTGAGATAATAGAACTATAGAATTCTGGTTAGTTACTTTCTGATGGTATCGTATTGTTTTGAAGTGTTAATCTAAATTTTAAAAGTCCTATTGCAAACTTTCGAAGTTAAGTTACTCCATGAAGTTTAATAATTAGTATTAAATCAAGAGTAACAATTCCAAGTGTTAGTATCATGTTTGTGTCCATGATTCTTGATATTCAAAGGATTGTCTTAATATCAAGGTTATCTAGGATCTGAAAGAGTTGTTTCAAAAACCATGATGTGTGGAAGATATTGTGATATCTGAAACGAAGTTTTGGTTGCAACATGATAGAGTATAATATGGCTAAAGTCATGTTCTCATATTTGATGAGAATTTGCAAAAGGTTGGAGACACTTGTTGTCCTAATCCTCCAAAAGGTTTTGGATAGCAACATTATACTCATAATTCATCGTTATAAGCTAACAGTAGCTTGATCATGGACGATTCCATGATAAGGGTGAATATTTGATGTAGGTAAAATGCTTACTACACCAAGAGATTACTAAAGAAAGGAATTTGAAAGAACACCAAATATTTGATGATGGTGATCTACTTCAAAGTGCAAATCCAAAGACATTGGTATTTAATTATACACGCTTTGGACTATATGTCATATGTATGACTCCACTATTGATGTTGATAGATTTTTTCAAACAGAAAAGGAAATACTGAAAGAGAATCTAATAAATATATGGCAGAAAGGAAAAGACTAGAATTGTTCAGCTTAAGTATATAGATGATATTCAGGTTATGGCTATATTCTTTGCTTATTAAACAATGTGGTTCTTAAGTATTTGATACTGAATTTGTTGGTGTGAATCGTCTTACGAAACAACACAATTCATGAACTACAATGGCCTAAGTAACTAGCAAAATAATATGTGATGATGTTCATCGAGAACAAAATAAAGGGTTATTGTGTTGCTCGTTAAAAATCAAACCTTGCCTTCAAGATTTGTTTTATCAGGTATTATGAGAACAAAAGGGTTGTTCAAATAAATTACCGTAATCCATAAAAGATGGATGATTCACAAATCTCGTTGGAGAAATCACATCCATAAAACTAGTGCTAAAAATGTCGAAAGACAAATTGATTGAAAGATCACTTAGGAAGTGACATCGCCGTTTAAATTATATTGGAAAGAAAACATGAAGAAACTCCATATGGATGGAATTTTGGAGTCTATTTGATTTTGATCAAATGACGCTTGTGAAACTTTTCTAGAGATAATTGAAACTTCGTTCATAGGCCAAAAGGGAACGAAAGACTAGCTTATTGGAATTTGTACATATTGTTGTACGAAATCCATTATGTGTAGTCAAGAGCGATGGATTTCAACTTCATATGCTTTCTCCAAAAAATTTGAGTGAATATATGAATATTTACTTAATATGGATGAAGTATGAAACATATGAAAAGTTCAAAGACTTTCAAGATGAAGTGCAAAATCATTGTAACAAGAATATAAGCAGTTTATGATAAAGATCATAAAGGAAGATATTTGAGTTACAAAGTTTAGCATAATACCTCGATTTATGGAATCGTTAGTGGATTTGCATTTCCCGAAACACCATAAGAGTATGGATCATTCGAGATATGTAATTAAACCTTGTTTGACATGGTAAAGATCAAAGGTATAATTCATAAAACTGCCATTATATTTTAAAAATTAAAAGCTTTAGAGATTACCGTTTTTCCACTGAAAAGAGCTCCATCATAATCCGTTGAAATGACACCATATAAAGTTATGGTTTGGGATAAAACCCAAGTTGTCCTTTCTTAAACATTGGTATGCTAAGCATAAGAAAGATGTTTGCAACCAAAGTCGGATGAACCTGTCTTTGTATGTTATTTCGAATAACTGTTAAGTAATCCTCCATAACAGCGGAGACAAAAGTGTTTGTCACTTAAAACGTCAAGTTTCTTTGAGAAGGAATTTTTCGTGAAAAGTTAAGTGGGAGGACAATAGAACTTTGATAAGGTTAAAAGAACCTTAGCTGTATGTGCAGAGTTGCTTGTGTAGAAAAGTGTTTCGGAGGCAGCAACAATGCTCATGGCTCACGTGCCTCAAAGGTTGTGGTCACGAAGATCTAAGTTCCTATTGAAACAAGTAGGTCGAGTAAACAATCAAATACCAAGATTTGAGGGTTGAATCATTATTTGAGAATAATGAACCGACTACATGCAAAGAAGCGATGATGGGCCCTGACTCCGTCAAATGGCTTGAAGCCATAAAATCCGTGATAGTTCCATACACGAGAAATCAAGTTTTGAACTTGAAGGACCCTCGAGAAAGGTGTAAGACCTTACAGTTGTGTTTGGATCTATAAAGAAATAGACATGGATGTTTTACATCTATGAAATAGTCGACATGTTGGGAAAGAGTTCACAAAATGTTCGAAGGTTGACTATGACAAGATTTGATCTTTCATTAGCGATATTTAGTCTAGACGGATTAATGTAGCAACCACTACATATAATTTTGCTATATGGTAGTTGAATAAACAAAACAAGTTCTTCTAATAGAATTGTTACCTAGGACATGTGCATAACATGGTCCAAAGGGTTTTTATTAATTTTAAGGGATGCTAAAAACATATGCAAACTTCAATGGTTGAAGTAAGCATAGCAGAGTTGGAATCTTCACTGTGATGAAACTGTTAAAGGAGTTTAAAAGTTCATCAGAGATAATGGAGATGCTTGCATTTGCAAGAAATTAAGTGGGAGCGCTAAGACATGTTTCTAATACATTATGTGGAAGACATATTGTTGATTGGAAATAATGTATCTTTTATTAACACATATTAAGAATTTCATCCTGATGAAAGACTTAGGCAAAACCTAAATATTTGGCGTCAATAGATGCTAATATGGTTGTGCCAGAAGTACATAGACGAGATATTGAATGAGTTCAATATAGAAACTACAAGAAAGGTTCTTGTCGCACAGAAAGGATTGAATGAGTTCAATATTGATGATATATTAAAGTGTATTGACATTTGGTAAAGTGAAACAAATAATCAAGTATAGATTGATACTTGATGTATGAAATCAAAAAGAATATTTATATCAATCATACTGTGATATGTACAAATCCAGATATGTCCTATGCTCTAAATATTGTGAGCATATACCAGAATGATTCGTAAGATGATCATTGGACAATAGTAAGGATATTCTTATGATCTTTTGGAAGAACTAAGAGTATATTATTTGTAGAAGTGACAAATAGATGGTTAGTTCATTGTAAAAGTACTGCATTGATACTAGCTTTGTCGCAAAGTACAAATTAAGTTTATCTCAATCTAAACTAAGGGTGGCACAATATAATGGAAAGTGAGTTCCATAATGGATTTGGATGAGTTCCAAAGTTAAGACATTGTGACAGATACTACAACAAAAGGCTAAGTATATAACTGCTATTATAGTAGCAAAAGAGGGCATTTGTGTCAAGAAGTTTGTTATCAAACTAGGTGTAGTTCACAGAGGGATAATACTATGAAGATATATTGTGCGACAATATTATCAACATGTTTTAACCCCAAAGAACTAAAGGTCACACCGAAAGACCAAATTTATACAAAGCCATCTCATTAGAGAATGAGTGATGCGTAAAGACGCAGTGACATGCAATTACACACGGACCTGGAAGTGTCAGATCCGGAGATCAGTTGACCACTAGCAATCGTGTACTTACAACACCGGAAAGCCATAGGTGTTGAATACACAAAGGTTTGAAACTAGATTATTGACTCTAGTGCAAGTGGGAGACTGTTGGAGATATGCCCAAGAGGCAATAATAAAGTGGTTATTATCATATCTTCACACTTATGATAAATGTTTACATACCATGCTATAATTGTATTAACCGGAAACATTAATACTTGTGTGATTTGTAAACTAAAATAAGAGTCCCTAGTAAAGCCTCTTGTTAAACTAGCTTGTTGGTTAATATATGATCATGGTTTCACGATCATGAACATAGAGATGTTATTAACAACAGGATCATATCATTAGGAGAATGATGTGATGGACATACTCCTATAGATAAGCGTAGCATAAAGATCAAGTCATTTCAATAGTTCAATTGCTATATGCTTTCGATACATAGTAACCTAATTCCTTGACCATGAGATCATGCATATCACCTTTACGGATGGATGCTTTGATGACATCAAACACCACACCGTGGCGGGTGGCTATAAAAGTGGCATTGAGTGTTGGAAAGTATTGGTTGAAACACATGGATCAAGAGTGGGATTTGTCCATCCACATGACGGATAGATATACTCTGGCCCTCTCGGTGGAATGTCATCCAATTATCTTGCAAGCATGTGACTTGGTCACAAGGGATCACATATCACGGGAGCGAGAAAGAGTACTTATCGGTGCGAGGTTGAACTAGGTATGCGGAGATACAAGCGATCATAACCTCGGATAAGTAAACTATCGTGAGACAAAGGAAATTGGTATCGTATGTAAGTGGTTCATTCGATCGCAAAGTAATCGTAGAAATATGTGGGAGCCATATGAATTTCAGATTCCTCTATTGGTTATTGTTCGGAGAAGTGTCTCGATCATGTCGCATAATTCACGAACCGTGGAGACACACTTAAGGATTGACGTTGTTTGAGTAGTTATGGTATTATGAAAGAGACCGAATGTTGTTGAGTCTCGGATGGGATCCGGATATCGCGAGGTGATCCGGAATGGTCCGGAGAATAAGATTCATATAAGGAAAGTCCGTTTGGAGTTCGGGAATGATTCCGTGTTTTCATCGGGAATGTTCTAGAAGGGTCCGATTGTCCGACCGAGGGGGAGGTACATGAGTGTGTCAGAATGATTGCATCATGTACTAAGTGTTCTTGCTGTTCCAAAACATGAAAGTCAAATTGCCGGTTTGAAAGTCAAACGGCTAAAACAGAAGCTGTGGAAAACAGGAAGCTGTGGGAAACAAGCAAGAGGAGTTGGAACCAACTTGGAGGAGGAGTCCCACTCCTCAGTGCCGGCCAAGCCTAGGCCGAGTTGGGATGGACTCCCTCCTCCTGGCGTGCCTAGCCCTCCACCTATATAAGGAGGGGCAGGGCTCCTCCTTGAGACACACAAGTTTCCACCTCTAATCTCAGGTTTAGAGCCGTTTGGTTTAGAGTTTCTAATTGCTTTAGCCCGCGGTTTAGAGCCTTCTAATTGGTGTGTCTAATCTCTAGACCACTAATAGCCCTCTCTCATAATCCACCATACTCGCTCCGGCTTAAGGCCTCATGATTTCCTCTTCCTGGTACCACGCCTTCAGCCGGAATCGCGAGGAGAGTGCTACAACCTCCGCTGCTGTTGGAACAAGGGAGAGGAAGGTCTTCGAAACCGAACGTGTGACCGATCATGAGCGCTTAACGCAGCGCGGAAGGATCGTCCACGATCTTGAGATCGGAAAGACGACTACATCACCCACGAGAATCTGCTCGTTAAACACTTTGGAATCTTCGAGGGTAAGTTATTCCATCGACTCGTTGCTACAATCTAGTAGATAGATCTTGGCTTGTTTGTTTGTATGCGATAGAAATTTTTTGTTTTCCATGCTACGAACCCCTACAATATGTTTTACGCACATGCACCTTTGATAGATGGTCTATTCTTATTGAATCTCGATAGTTGAAATACACATATCAACAATATTGAGGCTAAACATTTGAAATCAAGCGATAATTCGACCTATATGTGGCACTGTCGTCTTGGTCACATTGGAGTGAAGCGTATGAAGAAACTCCATTCCGATGGACTTCTTGAATCACTTGATTTTGAATCACTTGAAAGATTGCAAGCATGTCTGATGGGAAAAATGACTAAGACTCCATTTTCTGGTATGATGGAGCGAGCTACGGACTTATTGGAAATCATACATACCGATGTGTGTGGACCAATGAGTGTAGCATCGCGCGGTGGTTATCGTTATGTTCTTACCTTCACAGATGACTTGAGTAGATATGGGTATATCTATTTCATGAAACACAAGTCCAAAACTTTCGAGAAGTTTAAGGAGTTTCAAAGTGAGGTAGAGAATCAACGTAACAAGAAGATTAAATTTCTACATTCTGATCGTGGAGGTGAATATCTAAGTTACGAGTTTGGAGAGCATTTAAAGAAGTGCGGAATACTTTCACAATTGACACCGCCGGGAACACCACAGCGTAATGGTGTGTCCGAACGTCGTAATCGAACTCTCTTAGATATGGTTCGTTCTATGATGTCACTTACAGATTTACCGCTATCATTTTGGGGTTATGCATTAGAAACAGCCGCATTCACTTTAAATAGGGCACCGTCTAAATCCGTTGAAACGACACCGTATGAATTATGGTTTGGGAAGAAACCTAAATTGTCGTTCCTTAAAGTTTGGGGATGCGAAGCCTATGTAAAGAAGTTACAGCCGGAAAAGCTTGAACCCAAAGCGGAAAAATGCGTCTTCATAGGATACCCGAAGGAAACTATTGGTTATACCTTCTATCATAGATCCGAAGGCAAAATCTTCGTTGCCAAGAATGGATCCTTTCTATAGAAGGAATTTCTCTCGAAAGAAGTGACTGGAAGGAAAGTAGAACTCGACGAGGTTGTCGAACCTTCTCTTGAAATTGCGAGTAGCGCAACGGAAGAAGTTCTGTGGTGCACCGATTAGAGAGGAAGCTAATGATAATGATCATGAAACCGGTTGAAGTTTCTCAGAGCCTCGGAGGTCAACGAACTCGTACCACTGCATTGGTATGATTCCGTTATGAGTGTCATGTTGGTGGACAACAATGATCCCGAGACATATGAGGAAGCAATGATGAGCCCAGATTCCAATAAATGGCAAGAAGCCATGAAATCCGAGATTGGATCCATGTACGAAAACCAAGTATGGACTTTGGTGGACTTACCGGATGGCCGGAAGGCTGTCGAGAACAAATGGATTTTCAAGAAGAAAACAGATGTTGATGGTAATGTTACTGTCTATAAAGCTCGACTTGTCGCAAAAGGGTTTCGACAAATTCAAGGAGTTGACTACGATGAGACTTTCTCACCGGTAGCGAAGCTAAAGTCTGTGAGGATTATGTTAGCAATCGCTGCATATTATGATTATGAGATATGGCAGATGGATGTCAAAACAGCATTCCTCAATGGAGATATTGATGAAGAGTTGTATATGATGCAACCCAAAGGTTTTGTCGATCCTAAAGATGCTAACAAGGTATGCAAACTTCAACGGTCCATCTATGGATTGAAGCAAGCATCCCGAAGTTGGAATCAACGGTTTGATAAGGTAATCAAAGTTTTGGTTTTATACAAACTTATGGAGAAGCTTGTATTTACAAGAAAGTGAGGAGCTCAGTAGCATTCTTAATACTATATGTGGATGACATATTGTTGATTGGGAATGATGTAGACCTTCTTAATAGTGTCAAGGAATATTTGAATAATAGTTTTTCAATGAAGGATCTTGGCGAAGACTTACATATTAGGCATAAAGATTTATAGAGATAGATCAAACGCCAAATATCATTGTCACAGAGTACATATTTGGACAAAGTTCTAAAGAAGTTTGGAATGGAAGAAAGCAAGAAAGGGTTCTTGCCCATGTTGCCCAATACGACCTTGAGTAAAACTCAAAGTCCAACATCGGCAGAAGATAGAGAAAGGATGAGTAAGACTCCCTATGCCCCAGCCATAAGATCTCTAATGTATGCCATGCTATGTACTAGACCCGACATTGCATATCTTTGTTAGTTTAACTAGCATATATCAAAGTGATCCAGAGTGGATCATTGGACAATGATCAAAACATCCTTAAGTACTTGAGAAGAACTAAGGATATGGTTCTTTCTTATGGAGGTGATGAACAGCTCGTTGTTAATGGTTACACCGATGCTAGTTGGAACACCGATCCGGATGATTCTAAATCACAACTGGATAATTTATTTTGAATGGTGCAGAGCTATCGGAGGAGTGCAAAGCAAAGCGTTGTGGCGAGATCTTCAATCGAATCGGAATACATGGTTGCTTCGGAGGCTTCACAAGAAGCGATATGGATGAAAGAGTTCATTACAGAGCTGGGTGTGGTTCCAAGTGCTGGACCCAATGTCTATCTCTGTGATAACATGGGCGCCATAGCCAATGCGCAAGAACCAAGGTCACACAAGAAGTCAAGCATATCAAGTGCGTTTTCACGCTATTCGAGAACATATCCGGATGGGGATATAAAGATTTGCAAAGTACACACAGATCTGAATGTGGCGGATCCGTTGACTAAACCTCTCCCGAGGGCAAAACATGACCAACACCAAACTGCCATGGGTGTTCGGTATATTACCATGTAATCTAGATTAGATGACTCTAGTGCAAGTGGGAGATCTGGAGATATGCCCTAGAGGCAATAATAAATGTAGTTATTATTATATCTTTGTGTTTATGATAAATGTTTATATTCATGCTATAATAGTATTAACAAGGAAACATTAATACTTGTGTGATTTGTAAACTTAATTTTGAAGTCCCTAGTATAGCCTCTATACTTCACTAGCTTGTTGGTTGATTAAATGATTGTGGTTTCCATATCATGAACATTGAGATGTTATCAACAACAAGATCATATCGTTAGGAGAATGACATGGTGGACATACTCCTATTGATAAGCGTAGCATAAAGATCAAGTCATTTCAATAGTTCAATTGCTATATGCTTTCTGATACATAGTAACCTAATTCCTTCGACCATGAGATCATGCATATCACCTTTACCGGATGGATGCTTTGATGACATCAAACACCACACCGTAACTGGGTGGCTATAAAGGTGGCATTAAGTGTTCGGAAAGTATTGGTTGAAACACATGGATCAAGAGTGGGATTTGTCCATCCACATGACGGATAGATATACTCTGGGCCCTCTCGGTGGAATGTCATCCAATTAGCTTGCAAGCATGTGACTTGGTCACAAGGGATCACATATCACGGGAACGAGAAAAGAGTACTTATCGGTAACGAGGTTGAACTAGGTATGCAGAGATACCGACGATCATAACCTCGGATAAGTAAACTATCGTGAGACAAAAGGAAATTGGTATTGTCTGTAAGTGGTTCATTCGATCGCAAAGTAATCGTAGAAATATGTGGGAGCCATATGAATTTTCAGATTCCTCTATTGGTTATTGTTCGGAGAAGTGTCTCGATCATGTCCGCATAATTCACGAACCGTAGGGAGACACACTTAAGGATTCGACGTTGTTTTGAGTAGTTATGGTATTATGAGAAAGAGACCGAATGTTGTTCGGAGTCTCGGATGGGATCTGGGATGTCACGAGGTGATCCGGAATGGTCCGGAGAATAAGATTCATATAAGGAAAGTCCCGTTTCGGAGTTCGGGAATGTTTTCGGTGTTTTTCATCGGGAATGTTCTAGAAGGTTCCAGATTGTCCAGACTGGGGGAGGGTACATGAGTGTCATTGAATGATTGCATCATGTACTAAGTGTTCTTGCTGTTCCAAAACATGAAAGTCAAATTGCCGCTTGAAAGTCAAGCGGCTAAAACAGAAACTGGGAAACAAGCAAGAGGAGTTGGAACCAACTTGGAGGAGGAGTCCCACTCCTCCAGGCCGGCGCCCAGCCCTAGGCCGAGTTGGGTAGGGACTCCCTCCCTCCCCTGGCGCGCCTAGCCCCTCCGCTCATAAAAGGAGGGGCAGGGCTCCTCCTTGAGACACACAAGTTTCCACCTCTAATCTCAGGTTTAGAGCCGTTTGGTTTAGAGCTTCTAATTGCTTTAGCCTGCGGTTTAGAGCCTTCTAATTGGTGTGTCTAATCTCTAGACCACTAATAGCCCTCTCTCATAATCCACCATACTGCCTCGGCTTAAGGCGAAGCCTCAAGGATCTCCTCTACTTCCTGTACCACGTTGGTCACGGAATCGCGAGGAGAGTGCTACAACCTCCGCCGCTTTGAAACAAGGGAGAGGAAGGTCTTCGAAAGTTCGAACGTGTGACTGATCATGGAAGCGCTGCGAACGCAGCGCCGGAAGGATCGTCCACACGATCTTGAGATCGGAAAGAGTACGACTACATCACCCAAGAATCCGCTCACAAACACTTTGGAATCTTCGAGGGTAAGTTATTCCATCGACTCGTTGCTACAATCTAGTAGATAGATCTTGGCTTGTTTGTTTGTATGCGATAGAAATTTTTTGTTTTCCATGCTACGAACCCCTACACACAGACCCCCCCCCCCCAAAGTAATCTGCTTAATAAATCTAATAAAGATAGGACAAAAACCTCTTAACTCTAAAATCTCAAACAAAAAGTCTAAATTAACTCTATCATAAGCTTTTTCATAATCTATTTTGAGAACTAGACCCTGCTTCTTATTCCTATGCACCTCATGCACAACCTCATGTGAGTGACCACACTCTCCAAAATAAACCTACCCCTAATAAATGCAGACTGACTAGGAGAGATTAATCTACCAATCACACTAGCAAGTCTGTTAGTCAGAACCTTGGTAAAGGTTTTAAAGGAACAATTCAAAAGACTAATTGGCCTAAATTTTTTCATTGTCCTAGCTTAATTTTCCTTAGGAATCAGAGTAATCATAGCAAAATTAAGCCTAAAAATATTAAACTGATCTTCATGCCAGGCTTGGAACATAGCAACAAGATCATGCTTCAAGATATCCCATAAAGATTGATAAAACATAAAAGAAAGACCATCAGGTCCAGGGGCCCCATCAGCATAAGAAGTAAAAACAGCTACTCTAATTTCTTCTTCAGAAAAACTTGCACCTAGGTTTAAGTTTTCAGCCTCATTGACCTTCTCTTCCTCAGAGAAATAATCCTGTTTCAGCTGAATATTTGGCCTAGGTTCCCAAGCAAAAATCCCTCTATAATAATCAGTTGCCACCTTAATCATATCTTTAATGTCAGTAACAGGCCCATCAGGACCATCAAGAACATTGATTAATTTCTTTCTCCTACGCTGGTTGGCCACTACATGAAAATAAGCAGTGTTCCTATCTCCTTCCAGCACATTCCTATCTCTAGATCTTTGCCTTGCCTTAGTCTCCTCTAAAATCCAATATTTATGGAGCTCATTGTAGATAAAGTCTAGTATACCTTGTTCCTCTTCAGACAAAGGTTGAGTCTCAGCCTTAATGTCTAAAGTATCATATTCCTCCATCAAGTCTCTCCTATTTTTCCTAACAGCCGCCTCTATATTGATGTTCCAACCTTTGGCCAATTTCCTAAAAAATCTAACTTGTTTTGCCAAATTGGATCACCACTTTCTACTTTTAGAGACCAAGCTTTAATGACAATCTGTTTAAAGTCAGACCTACTAAGCCACCATTTTTCAAACTTAAATCTATTAGGCTTCAGTAAAATTCTTTCTCCTGAATCCCAAACAATAGGAGTGTGATCACTCCCAATTCTAGTCAGAGCTCTAGCACTAGCTAAAGAAAGTGGTTATCAAAACCAGTAGTGCAGAAAATCCTATCTAGCTTACACATAATAGGCTCAACTTGATTATTACCCCAAGTATAAGATCTACCAGCTAAACCAATCTCCATAAGAGCCCACAAGTCAACCCAAATATTAAACTTGTCCACCCATTTGTAATCTACATTCCTAGAGGACTTATCCTCAAGGGATCTAATAAGGTTAAAATCACCCCCAATCATAGCAGGGCCATCCCAACCTATAAAGAGATCATGAAGCTCAGGAATAAAATCCTGTTTTTTCCCCTCATAAGCAGACCCATAGATAGTAGTAATTCTACAAATGAAAGCAGTAACCTTGTTCTTAAGTACAACACTAACAGAGAAGGATCTAATATCCCAAGACAAAACTTCAAAAAGATCTAAATTGACACCAACTAAGATGCCACCAGCAGTTCCCTAAGAAGGGAGAAAATTCCAAGCAAAATTTCTATTTCCTAAAAGATTCTTCAAAAAGGAATTACTAAAACTATCTTTTTTGGTATCCTGGAAACCAATATAGTCTACTTTAAGAGGTGAAATATTCTCAGAAATAAATTTTTGTCTACCAGGAGCACTAAGACTCCTACTATTCCAAAAGAGACTAATCATAACTTCTTTTTCCTGTGGTGCTTGCCCCGAGATTTATTTAAGACTTCTATCCATCTCTCTGCCACATCCTCTTCAGTAGAAGAGCTGGGGCATAGAGGAGAACTATGTAAAACATCACTAGAGCTACCAAAATCATCAGAAGAAATATCAATCCCTATACTATCAGATAAATTTTCTATAGTAGTGACAGAGAGCACAGAGAAAGGATTTTTAGACATTATACCTTTCATGCTCTTGGGCACTTCCAAATTAGTAACTTTCTTCAGATTCATGGCCTTCTCAAGAATAGTCTTGGATCTATCCACCCTGGAGCTCTGTCTTGTTGGTTGCACAGGCCCCCAATGTTTCTGTTTCTTGGCAGCTTTCTGGAAAATAGTCAAGTCCTCTTTTTCCCTCACTAGCATCTCCTTAAAACTGGGCATGATGTCATCAGGGAGAGCACCCACTTGATCAACCACCATCTGTGATGATTCCCTAGCTTCCTCCTGAGAGAACTCCAACTCTTAAGACTGACCATCTAGCCAGAATCTCAGGCTTCTTCAGCTCCAGAGCCGAGGTGACCTATCCCAGATGAAATTACCTTCAGCATCCACTAATCCTCTTTGCACAAGCAGTTGGAAAACAGCACTGGAGTTGTTAGGAGAGTCAGTAGCCATTCTGACCCTGTTAGAAGACTGACCACCCTCTCTAACGGGAAGGTTACCACTTGTAGAAGAATTAGCACCATTTCCAGGCAGACACACATGACCACCATTGCTAGTCTGTCCAGAGGAATCATCCTCATTGTTTTTGTCCTGCCCACCTTGATCATAAACCCCTAAGTTCCCAGTCTCTTCCACCAATGGAGCAGCAGCATCTAAAGTGAATCCTAACTAAAAAAGTTGATCCTGGAAATTGAAGAGCCTACTAGCAGGGAGCTTAGTTGGATCTTTGCATTTGATACATACCCTAACTTCCTTAGCATTGTTCCTGAAAATACTGAGCCAGTCAACTTCCTCTAAAATGCCACATGTGGAAACAGCCTAATCTAAAGTATTCCACTCACACCACTTAGTCTGCAAACCAGTAATAATCACCCAAGTCTTCTTCAAAACTTCAACTGGTTCAGGATCATCACACCAAGCTTCCACTTTGACCCAAACCCCTGGTTTAGAAACTCCAAACTTTGGGTACCCAATCACTTGTTCCACCACAATGTGTGGGGGGAATTTGACTAGGAAAGTGTTCTCAGAGCCTAGTTCTCTAATTTGCCAGGGCCAATTGGTCTTGTAAATCTTGGAAAACTCAGCAGCTAATTCTTGTTCAGACAAAGAGCCTTCTTCCACCAGAACAATCCCATAGTTCTTAGTAGAGGCAATGGGATTCACCACATTTTTAGGCATTTCAATGTGATAAAATCCCAGGCCAGGAGCACCACTACCTACATACTTAGCCACCTGATGTGGCCTCTTCCTCACTGGACACTTATCCACAAGATGGGCAGAACTTTTGCAAATGAAACAAACCAGAGTTTTCTCATAGCTAGCTTGCACATGACCAGGTTCTCCACAACACAAGCAAACAGCATTGACATAATTCCACTGAGCATTAGCATTTTGGGCTGAAACACTTTCCTTCTGGCCAACAGGCAGTTTCTTCTTACTTTTCTGTTGACCCTGATTCTTGGTTTTCTCACCCTGCTCATTACTCTGAGGGTTTTGCTGTTGAGGGGGAGCAATCCACTGGTTTGACTGCACCCCAAATTGCTGCTGAGGTGGGAAAGGAGGAAAAGGATTGCTGAATCCCCAAGGAGGTGGCATGTTACCTGGTGGAAAACCAAAAGGAGCCTGGTGGGGGAAGAACTGTGGATTGAAATTCCCAAACTCATAAGGATTCTACACAGGACGTTGCTGTTGCTGCATCTGAGGCTGCCCAGCTTGCTGCATCTGCCAGTTTTCCTGGCCACTGTTTCCTCCCCTCCATTTTCCTTTGCCTCCTCTACCTCGATCACCCATCTCCAAAAACCCTGAAGCTTCAACAGCAGTAGGATCTACAAGGCCTAAGCACTGCAGTCCAGAGTTAAGCTCAACCACCGCCGCCACAAAGAGGGGAGGGGAATGAGCTCTAGGGTTTGCACTCCCCAGGTTCTTATAAGCAGGGACAGGTGGCTTTTTTTGGGTGAGTGGTTGTTGTTGCTTCTGGTGGCACATGGGCTGCAAAGGGGGAATCCATAGCTGAGAAAAGAAGCCCCCCATGCCTCCTTCTGTACAGCAATCCTCTAGCCCATCCACCTCAACCACCTGACTATGTTATTAATCATTCTTGCTCTAAGTGATCAAGTTCATTTACCTGCTCTTCCATTATAGATGACCGGTGGTTTCCAATTTCAGTTTCGCCTTCAGTCCGACTTCTTCTGAAGAACTACATACGGTTGGTTTCTGAACTACATACAGTTTCACCTTACAGGACAAGTCTTGCACTTCCATCATTCATCATTGTTGCGTGACATTTGTCTAATACAAAATCTAGAAAAAAAATACTACTAGTACTATATCTTTCAAAACAGAGAATCCACTCTACGGCGAAGGTACAACCACATCCGGTTTTCACGGTTCGAAAGTAGGCACTTGAGCAGAAGCACCCCAAGTTGCCTGGTACAAACTGCGCGACACTATGCTCCGGTAAGGATCTTCCTCTCTCTTCCTCTTGAGATAAGAGATCATCTTCTCCACTTCAGACTTTGTGTGTAAATACAGATCGTTCGCTTGCTTGCTGTCGCTCAGGAGATTGTCCATTCCTTTCGTCTCGATTGGCTTGCCGAAGAGGAAGTACAACCGACCTGGTACTTTGGGAAGAACGCCAGGTACATGCAAGACCTGATTCTCATCCTCTCCAATGACAGTGTCCCTGAAATAGAGTTGTGTCTTCTGTTGCTGATTATGAGCTGTGTAGAGCGAATAATTTTGTGACATAAATACTTTATTGTTTCTTTCCGTGTTCAAGGAAAATTAGTAGAGACCATAGAAACCCGACCTTGCACTCGTAAGGTCTTCATTGAATGATTTCATCCAGTCTACGAGATAGGGGATGCGTTTTTGCTCATTGTAATCTAGAAATATCTGTGTAAGAAAGGATTAGAAATTATGTTGTCTCTTTAAAATGGACCGAGATGTAAATGAAATGTATACTTTCACTAGAATAATCGGAAGTCTAGTGAAGATCATCAAAACGTGATATATTACTCTGAACAATGTGTAAGGCATGAAAACAATTTAAAATTACGAACATTTTTTTGGTTTAGTTGATTCAGTGTACAAAGGCATGTAATGATACCTCCATAAAGTCATCTTCTCCGACGCAACCAAATGGTATGATAGTAACCCCAAACCGGGCCGCCATCCTAACAAATTCTGGTTTTTCTGGCCAAAATAAATGGTAACCTTCACCCTGCACAGTTAGCATACTAGTACTACTTAGTATATTCCAAAGACAACTGATAAGCACAGTAGGAAAATATATATTTCAAGCGCACCTTTCGGTGTAGAACTTCTCGAACACCACCTGGATAGAGAACGACAAATTCATTTCCCTGGAACAGCTTATACATATTGATTGGACTGATCGGTACTGCACCATACACAGAGAAATAATCAAACAAAGAGAACTCCTGGCGCAAAGTCCCAAAATGTTCAGAAAAGAGTAACGGGTTGCCCAATATTCGAATAGCAACTTTCTTCTCTTCTAAGAACCCTTCAACAATTGAAGTCTTCTCCAACGCCAAAAGTTGGTGATAACCCACAAACAAGATAGGGCCTTTGTCAGGAACACCTGCGAGGCCACGGACAATTTTTCCAGTCTCCATAGTAGACAGCATGACTCGGCTCAATAACTGATGCAGTGGTCTGAAGAAGAATTTCAGATGAGCAGTCCCATCATCCTAGATAAATATATCATGTGATGCTAGAGTAGATCTTTGAGAAACTGGATACTTACTTGAAATCTTCACCGGATGTTTTCTTGAACTCACTAAGCGTAGGTGGAAGGAAATCGATCACGATATCCCGTTTTCTGCCACGGCGGTATAAGTTGACCCCTTTTATCACAGTTAGCAAATTAAAGTCATACTCCTGTGTAAGAACATGGAAATGTGAGCATTGTTGTACATGGCAGTCCGAAAGGAAATAATGCTGTACTTTTATTGGCATTTGAAGTAGGAATTAACGTAAAACGGTCAAGTGATTTACCGTAAGCATGATATTACGTACCATGAGTAGACTATGACCCCGGTTCCTAAAGTATCTAACTTTGCAATTTTTCAGCGTTTTAAAGAGTCGATCTGCTTCTCCACTTGGCGGCAGATTCTCGTTTCCACTAAATCCACAAATATATTACTGTGTGAGACCAAATTTTGTAAAGGTTGGGACTAGGAATCAATTTATTGTGATGGCACCTAGCAAGCAGTAGAACTTCTGCTTGTACCGCATGAAGACATGAGTTGGCATAGGCTGCGCCCGACTTAAGAAGCTTGAGCTTCCACACAACATTATCCATTCGTAAGATATCTTCACTTTCCTGAAAAGTAACAAGCACTTATGAAGTCCAAAACAAAGATAATCTGTTTTTGCTGTGTTATCTACCTAAAGAACAAAATAGAAATTATCTGGCCTTCCCCATCTTTTATTAGCTATTTCAGTCCATGCAATTGCATTTCAGAATTTAGATTAGCGTTAAAATTATTAGGGATGAAAGATGCTGATAAAAGGTAAAAGCTAAACATTATTATATACGGTATTGAATGTTCATAGTCTAGAAGCATTATCAGCACAAAACCGAAGGACTCATATAAAAATGGAGGATTTGACAACTTACAGAAGTTAAATTTAACCCAAAATTGAAACTGTCCGACAACTTTTGAAGAGCTTCCTGAAGGGAAAGATCATTGTGAATGCTCACCATTGCCATCCTAAGGGGTTCACCTATTTCAAGTAAGATATATTCTTGGATTTAGGAAGGATAACAATATCCGAAAAAAGTTGCACAACAAGACCTGTGCTATAATGGCTCATGCAATTAATGGTGAGTATCAGTCTTCATAAAAAATTAGACGCTAATGTTGTTCACTCAAATTGAATTCATTTATTTAACTATAATTAATCTATGTTAACTGTTTGTGGCTATATCCGGAGTTTTTCAGATTTTTTTGAAAGTCGGAAATATATTTTTTATTAAAAAGGATCATTGGTGCCCATGTGCCCCAAATTTCCACTTGTAATAGTCACCATACATATTTTTAATGCATAGACCATATGTGAGTCTTGTGGCAAATTCATCTATCATACTGCAACTATTCCTTAGCCGTGAACTATATGTCACAATTTTGTTTACAAACAACTCGGAAACTCTCGGTGATGCTTTCGAGTATCATTGACTCAATAAGATGACTGCTCAGTAACCTTCTATGACGAGGTAAATGCACAAACTTGAAATTACATTATCTTCAAAAGGGCTCTCTCCTTGGAATTTAATCTCGTTATCATAAATCTGAAAATCCTCGAGCCATCTTGAAAATAACAATGTACTTACATAACATAAAGAAATGTACTTACATGAAAGGGCGTAATTAATTAGAAAGTTGATAGAAATCTACCAATCAAATATCTCAGAAGGTGTGGATGTGTAACTGACAGGTTGCTTGGCATCAGATCCAAAAGTGGCAAAATTGCTTGTAGCGGAATTTTCGTAAATGACGTTGCTGAAAGAGCAGATTGAATTATATTGAACGTACTCTCTGAAATCAAAGCATACATAGGATATTAACTTGCCTGGGTTGATTAGTATAAGAACCAAATCAATTTTTGGATTAAGAGCTGCCACCGAAATTGCCAAGCATCCACCAAGTGAATCTCCAATCACAAATATTTGCCTCTTTGGTGATAAAGCATGCTCATATTTGACTGATTCATCAACAACTTGTAGTAGCCCTGTATGCATTTAAATTAAATAGCCATTACTGAAAGGTAGTCTTACAAAGGTGGATCCTTCTACTAGTATTTAAGTGCTATACCAAGGAAGAAGCAACTTTGATTATGCCTTTGCACCTACAAAGCACATTTGTGCATTATATAAACTTATTTGAAAAGGGTAAAACACCGGCCATTGCATCAAAAGATGCATATAGTCATATTTATTTGTGCATTATACCTGACATATCAATTCAACCTATTTGCCCACAGCCCACCTCTGATTTATTTAGGTCCAGAACGAAAACAAGTAACTAAGTATTATCAAACCACACGAGCCAAAAAAGCTTACCTCTTGTGGACAAACGAAATCTTTGGAATCATTAGTAGATGTATCTACTATTTAAATATTCCTATTAGTCATGGAAATTATTGCAAAACACATAATATCTTATCTCAAATAACTCGATCAAGAAAATTCACCCAAACTACGCGCATCCTCGGTGTACATAGGGCTAACAGTTAATACAAATAAAAGGGAATTTTGCATTGTTTTGTAGGTAAAAGTACATGGAAATGCCAAGCTAATGCAAATAATAAATGTCTGAAATTTAATACACCTATATGTACCTCCAAATGGTGTACGGTCGCGTACTGGTATGTGTAAGCAGCGCACCTCAAATACCCTGTGGATAAAAAATAATATTGGTAATATAATTTATTTCCAAAACCTAAGCAAAAGATTTTCTCATTTTAATAATTAAGAGAGAGTTTAGAACAATCAGACTAAGCAAGAAAAGAATGAAAGGGCAAAACAGCAAACAACATAAGCCTACTCTCACCCGTATATGAGTATATCTATCATTTTAAGCAATGTTTTGCCTATGGACCAAACGAATAGCTACGAGAATACTCACTTGCCCAAAGATTTGTGATGCAAAATGAGCTCCATTCCAACACCATCAGTTCCTTCAGTCCGCGTAATTGGGAAAACAACATTAGGCAGCAAGTAGAAAAAGGACTAGATAAATATGCCTTCTGATGACCTTAATCAATTCATTTTAAGAATCTGTGTGTTCCTTAAATATGTCGTTTCCAGAGATGTTTTTCATAGTTGATGTTGATCTTGAACTTGAGCGGTTCATGTTAGCTGAAAGATGAAACACCACAAGAAGCACATGGTCTGGACCAACCTGGCAAGAAGAGGAGCAGAGGTGCGCTTCTAACTACCGGCCGCCCGCAGTCGACTGGGCAGAACCACCGAGGTGGCCCGCCGTCGTCCTTGGGCAAGGCCCTCACCTCCTCCATGTAATCCTTCATGGTGACACTCCCAAACCCGTCATCACAAAGAACCTCCAGGTAATCCTTCTTGCTACTCTCCTGCCTCTTTTCCCAATTCACTGCTTTGGCCGAGCTCGCACGGAAGCTTAACCGGGCAGCATGCTGTCTAAGAAAGCTTCCCACCGGTTTAGCACCAAAAGGGCGCAGAATGGTGTGGGGGGCAATGGACATGGCGAGAAGGTGATGGTTGCACCAACGACTGGTGTGGGTTTGAACTTTATAGCGTTACCTTTTTTTTTTGACAAAAAAGGTGCCCAATTAATTACTGCTCCCTCCGATCCATATTAGTAGACTCAAATTTGTCTAGATACGCTAGCATTAAAATTTAACTAGATACATTCGTATCTAGATAAATCTAAGTCAAATAATATGGATCGAAGGGACTTGTAAGACGGGGCAAAACATTACAGCAACAACAACAACACCACAACTAGCCCACTCAAGATCCAAGACCAACCAAGATCAAACTCAAAACACCACTCCAGAGAGACTAGACAACCTCGCACAATTGCCGGAGAGAAGACGCCATGACTACTATAAGAGGAGAAGACACGAGACGCTCCAATGGAGATGACGAAATCAACACCACCGGGAGTTGTGCCAACATGACGCCAACGACTAGCATCGAGGGAAGCCTCGTCGTTCGCACAACACAGGGTCGATGCCCTCAACCTCAACACTGTCGGACTTTTGAGGCCACACCCCGACATCCAGCTACTTTGTCATGCCCAGCAGACCGCCAATACCACCTTCCAGAACCGACGTCCTGATGTGCCACCGCTTGCGCTCAAGTCACAACGCCGCACAACCTAGCCGAGCCTAGGCTACACGGGGCAAAGCACCCATAGACCTCTGCCGTCACACCAACGTCCGGATCCACCGCCCCAAAATAAATTCTCTCATAAGCCGGAATCATCTTTCCTCCACACCACCTGTTCAAGTTTGCATCTGCATACGAAGAAGTAAATGTAGTCTTTTTATTTTCTACTCTTCCTACTTTATTGACCGGTGCCATGATAAATTTTAAATTCAAATTTGAAACAAAAGTCGAGCTCTGAATTGCATGAGTGAAATGGGTCCTTCGGTGCAAGGCGTTATGCCTGCTCTGGCGTGCGCGGCGTGGATCGGTGGATGGCTTGGTCGATCGAGTATTTTTGCCAAATCTGTCCAAGTTTGAAAAGTTCAATCTAAGTCTAACCTTTTCTCGAAAATAATTCGGAATCTGACCCCTGAGGTCGGCGCCGTTTAAATCACCGGTTGTACAAGTCATTCAATACAAAAATGGAAAACCGACGGAATGAGGTCGGTTCTGCTTAAATGAGCGACTTGACTCCGTTTAAAACGGCGCCGACCTCCCTAGTTTGCCTCTCAGCTGCTTCATCTTGGCGCCGACATGTACAACTTCGGCGCCATTTAAAATGGCGCCGACCCGAGGGATCAGATTCCAAATTAGTTTCGGGAAAGGGTTAGACCTGGTTGAATTTTTCAGATTTTGGCAGATTTGTACGTCGATCGACAGGAAGCCCAGCTAGCTCCAAAAGGTAAAAGCCGCGATGGTGACGGCACCTACCGACTACCGTGCTAGCTGACACAGCTACAGTACAGACAACAACTCTAGTCAGGTTCGTAGGGCGTCCATCGGTACTTTAGGTTACTTTATCCCTTTGGGTTTTAGTAAGTATAGTCGGCCTCTGACAGCCAAGTTGTTCTAATCGAATTCGCACTGCCTACTCTTTGGATGGTTTATTTCACGATGACTTAATTACAATAGCGTGTCTAGTCTAGTACTGACAGTCGGACCTGTGACAGACTAACATGCCACTGGTTGGATCACGCTAAGCGCGGTCTCGCACACAGACTAATACAAAATCTGGAAACAAAATAATAGTACTACTAGATCTTCAAACAGAGAACCCACTCTACAACAAAATGTACAACCACATCCAGTTTTCACGGTACGAATGTAGGCACTTGAGCAGAAGCACCCCAAGTTGCCTGGTACAACGTGCGCGATACTATGCTCCGGTAAGGATCTTTCTCTCTCTTCCTCTTGAGATAAGAGATCATCTTCTCCACTTCAGACTTTGTGTGTAAATACAGATCGTTTGCCTGCTTGCTGTCGCTCAGGAGATTGTCCATTCCTTTCGTCTCGATTGGCTTGCCGAACAGGAAGTACAACCGACCTGGTGCTCTAGGGAGAACTGCAGGCAGGTGCACGGCCTGGTTCCCATCCTCTCCAACGACAGTTTCCCTGAAATAGAGTTGTGCCTACTGTAGCTGAGCAGGGTTGTTTTGAGCAAGTTTTTTTTTTTTGAGGTAGAGCAAGTAATTTTGTGATAGAAATACTTGGTTGTTTCTTTCTGTTTTCAGGGAAAACTAGTCGGGGCGATAAGAATTGTGACCTTATAGTTGGAAGATCTTCATTGAATGATTTTATCCAGTCTCTAAGATAGGGAATGTTCTTTTGATCATTGTAATCAACAACTACCTGCAGAAGGAACAGAGGATTAACAAAAACATTCTCTCTTTAAAAAGGATATGTAAATGCAATGTACTTTGCCTACGAAAATGCAGGCCACTGATCATTAATACATGGAATATTACTGACTAGAATAACAAATCATGAGAATAAAAAATTAAAATACGAAGACCGTGTTGCTTGAGTTGATTCAGTGTACAAAGGCATGCAATGGTACCTCCAAAAAGTCATCTTCTCCGACACAACCAAATGGTATGATAGTAACTCCGAACCGGGTTGCCATTCTTACAAATTCTGGTTTGTCTGGCCAAAAGCACTGGTAGACTTCACCCTGCCCAGTACATACATAATTAGTACATCCGGAAGACATATTCATATGCAGAGTGTGGGAGCAAACATGATACTCGTGTGGACAACTGCAACAAAATTCATAGTTCGAGCACACCTTTCGGTGGAGAGCTTCCCGAACACCGCCTGGATAGAGGAGAACAAACTCATTTCTTTTGAATAACTTGTACGTATTGATTGGGTTGACCGGTACTGCGCCATACATGGAAACGACATCAAACAGAGACAACTCCTCGCGCAAAGTGCCAAGGTTCCCAACAAAGAACGCCTCATGGGCCAATGTTCGGACAACTGCTTTCTTCTCTCTGAGGAACCCTTCGACCAATGAGCTCACCTCCATCGCCATGAGTTGGTGATAACCCACAAACAAGACAGGACCTTTGTCAGGAACGCCAGCGAGGCTACGGACAATTTTTCCATTTTGCAGAGTAGACAACATGACTGGGTTCAGTAGCTGATGGAACTGTCTAAAGAGGAGATTTAGCTGATCAGTCCCGTGATCCTGGACATATACCATTTGATGGTAGAGTGGATATTTGAAAAACTGAATACTTACTTGAAGTCATCACAAAACGTTTTCTTGAACTCACTAGACGAAGGTGGAAGGTAATCGAGAACGACATCCCGTTTTTGGCCACGGCGGTATACGTTGACCCCTTTTATGACAGTTAGAAGATTGAAGTCATACTCCTATGTAAGGACATTGAACTGTGAGGATTATTAATCATTATATAATATAGTATCGGTAGCTAATAGTTGCCCTTTTTTGTCATGAGAAACATAAACCGATCGAGTGAGATCATTGAAGTCATTGTGAAGCATTTATCATAAGCATGGTATTACATACCATGAGTAGACTATGACCCTGGTTCCTAAAGTATCTAACTTTGCAATTCCTCAGCACTTTAAAGAGTCGGTTTGCTTCTCCACTTGGTGCCAGATTCTGAATGCCACTAAAGCCAAATATAT
Source organism: Avena longiglumis (assembly GCA_030063025.1). Lineage (NCBI taxonomy): Eukaryota > Viridiplantae > Streptophyta > Magnoliopsida > Poales > Poaceae > Avena > Avena longiglumis. Next base: position 17,769,887 of record CP125976.1, read on the forward strand.
TACAGTGTGAGATCAAATTTGTGAAGGTTACGACTCAACAGGAACTAGGAATAAATTGAATGTGATATCTTATATGAAAAAGCACCTTACAAGTAGCAGAACTTCCGCTTGTACCGCATGAAGACGAGAGTTGGCATAGGCTGCAGCTGACTTAAGAAGCTTAAGCTTCCACACAACAGTATCCATTTGTATGATATCTCCAATTTCCTGAAAAGTAACAAGGATGCATGAAGTCCAAAGATATTCTATTTTTCCATGTTACTATCCAAAGTAAGACAATGAAATGGGAATTTATCTGAGTTGTCCCATCTTTTATCATCTATTGCAGAGCATGCAATTGCACTTTGGAGTTTAGATTACTTAGTTGAATTCTGGTTATTAGTGATGAAGGATGCTGCAAAACTAAAGGATTGATATATAATCGGGAAGAAGTGATAACTTACTGTACTTAAAGTTAGCATAGAACTAAGACCGTCCAAAAACTTTTGCTGAGCCTCCTGGAGAGACGAATCATTCTGAATGCTGAGCATTGCCATCTTAAGGGTTTCACCTTTATATTAGATATAGCCACAGGATTACTACACATTACCACTAAAAACAACATATTCCCATAATATATTTGATAGAACCACAATTCATATCACAAATTTAATTCACACAACTCAGTGCAGTCCTAGCCATTAACATAGAGTAACTAGAGTGAAATAAATGAATTCAAGTTGCAGGCAGACTGTTACTCATCATTATATGAGCCACTATAGTTCAAGTCTTGTTGTAATGATTTGTTCAATATTCTTAGCCTCCTGAATCTAAGAATATATCTTTTACTTGAAATAACGTTTGTTCAGTGAAATACATGTGCATACTAGCTTTCTTACTAAGGAACCCTGTGCAAACAAAATTCCATTTTCTTCAAAAGAGTCCACCTTTAAATTTATCCTCATTTTTTTATGTACCAAACATAAAGTTTAAAATATCCTCACTCCAGCCATACTATGAGAATCTACTTATTACATAAAAGGATGTATTTAGAAAGTTGAGAGAAATCTACCAATCAAATATCTCAAAGAATGTGCTTGTGTAACTGAAAGGTTGCTTGGCACCAAATCAAAAAGAGGCAATATTGCTTGTACCGGAGTTTTCGCAAATGACGTTCCTGAAAGTACATATTGAAATGTATTACAAGTACCCTCTATATTAAAGTCGGATATAAGGTATTCACTTGCCTGGATTTATTAGTATAAGAACCAAATCAATTTTTGGATTGTGAGCTGCCACCGAAATTGCTAAGCATCCACCCAGAGATTCTCCAATCACAAATATCGGTCTCTTTGGTGACAATGCATGCTCATATTTGACAGATTCGTCAACAATTTGTAGTAGCCCTGTATGTATTTCATTTCATCAGCTATCATTGAAGGGAAATTTTACAAGGTCCTCATGTTAGTAACAGAGCGCATGGCTACTAGACAACTAGCTCAATTCCCCAAAAGTAAAACTCGGAACAAGAATTCTCTGCACAACAGCCTAACCAGCCATAGCTAGCCCAAACAAATAGGCATTAGAGCGTACGAGCTCCCTATATTACTTGGGTAAAAGCTACATATGAAGTAAATGGAAAGATAAATAAGGTTAAAAGTTTAAGCCACCTATATGTACCTCCAAATGGCGTACGATCGCTTACCGGTATGTGTAAGCACCGCACTTCAAATACCCTGTGAATAATAAAAGAAGAACTTTCTTGACTGTATATCAAATTAAGGAATGTGTTGCCTACGGAAGAATCCGAGAATATGTCTTGGAAAATGCAAGTATAATATATAAAAATACTTAGAAGAAAATATGTGGATGTTTAGGAACACTGACATGCCCAAGGATTTGTGGTGCAAAATGAGCTCCATCCCAACACCATCGGTTCCTGCAGTTCCCATGATTACAAAATCAACAATAGGTTGCCCAAAAGAAGGCTTGATAAATAATAATATACATTCCGGGGGATCCTAATGTTAGCACTATAGAATGTACATGTTAATCTGATATGGCAGTAGCAAAGCTGTTGTCTGAAACTGTGTTCATGATAGCTGAAAGTTGAAACACCACTACCTTGAAAGTCTCGGACGAACCTGGCAAGAAGAGCAGCAGAGGTGCGTTGTGAACCACCGGCCGGCCGCAGTCGACGGGGCAGAACCACCGAGGTGGCCCGCCGTCGCCCTTGGGCAAGGCCCTCACCGCCTCCAGGTAATCCTTCACGGTGACGCTCCCGAACCCATCGTCACAAAGAACCTCCAACCCGGTCTCCTCCCCCTTCCTCTGCCTCTTGCTACTCTCCGGCTTCTTATCCCAATCCACTGCTTCGGCGGAGCTCGCGCGGAAGCTGGACCGGGCACGCCGTGCACGGCGGGCCGCTATTCTGCACGGCGTGCCCGGACATGGCGCACACCAAAGGGGCGCAGAATGGCAATGGACATGGCGAGAAGCGAGCTTGAACTTGAGCATAGAGCTGGGTTTGAGCAACTGATTTGTTTCTGGAATGTTGAGGAACGGATGATTGACATGAGCAGAAAAGGAACATAAACATTGCCTGAAAAAAAGCATGTTCATACGAATACTCTGTCAAAATCATCAGATTGTGTGAGATAATGCTCGACTGAGCACACGCCGTAATTGGTCCACTTTTAAGGATGGACCCATCCGATGCAGCACGTGTTTTCCAAAACGACGAAAACTACGCCTCTCTATGCATCTCGTCTCGTGGGGCCAGCATCCTCATTTCTCTCGGCAGCAACGACCATTTTCTCTCGCCTCCTCGATCTGGAAATCTGGATGGGCCAGCGGCCTGAGCAACGGCAACCATCAGAGTTCCGTTGGTCCAGTCAAAGCGGCGAGCACCGTGTGGCCTCCGAGCGTGCGCTCGTCTGAGTCCTCGATAGCGTCTCAACGTGGCAGAGAAATACTGTTCCAAAATACATGTATCTGGAGTCTGGACTCATTTTAGCGTGTAGGACTACTTATTTTGTTCTAAACTTATACACCAAATGATATCTAAATACATGTGTTTTAGAAAAAAATTTAAAACATCTTATAATTTAGAACAGGTGGGAGAATGCCATTGATTCATCCTAACCTCTTTGCCAAATAGCCCTTCCACCTAATTCCATGCTTATTCTTGAGTCCACCTTATTTTTACACAACACCCCATGCCTTTGTCTTTAACATGTCCCTTTTCCACTTTCACCCCTCACCACTTCAATATTTTTTTAGAGATTGATTTTAGGATTAATCTAAATAATCTTTTCAAACTTCTAAATTTGATTTAGGGTCATATGAATATGTAAATGTATGTGCATGTACTCTAATCATCTATGTTTCTTTTTATTTCTCCCAATTCATTTCTTTACAGAGATATTTAAATATCATCAACAACTTATGTATGGTTCATCCGAGATTCGTCATTGATTAACAATAGATCATCCAAGATTCATCAATAATTAATATTTGAGCATTCAAGATCCAAACAGAAAAATATACAATTTCCCCTCGTTTCATAAATAAATATCAATGCTGTAAATAATTTGATTGATACATTGTCCACGTACAAAATTTCATTGATGATATCATTCACAGAAACCCACTGAAACATGGAAGAAACTTCAGTGTTCTAACAAAAACCCACGTACACAATTTCATTGATGAAGGACAAAGAATCGCCAGAATAAAAGCGGCACTTCTTTTCCACCCAGCGAACGTTAAGCCGCTCTTAGCTAGGACCAAAAATGGACCTATGACCAGAGGTGTCACCGAGGATCTGAAGAACCCCAATGAGGCCCCCGGTGAGATGAAGCTTCGCGGTAGCCGACGCGGCGGTATATCGTTGTCCACGTGTGGTTGGTACTGCTGTATCACCGTCTTCTGCATCTCCCACATTACGACCTACAGCTCCCCAACGTGGGCTTCCAGAGTCCAGACCAGGCTTCCAGACGGCGAGGCTACACCTTAGCACCGAGATTAAGAGTTAGAGATAGATAGAGTTAGAAGTTGTTGAGGTTGCTGTACACGATCAGGTATATATATGTTGATAAAGATCAGATTGTATCCCTTTGTTCGCTCTATCATTATAACCTTCTCCATTGCAAATTTGCAATCATGCTGATGATTGTCCCTATATTAACGCGAACCTGATGCTGAGAGAAAGGCATCGTTAACTCCAAAGCATCACATGGTATTGTCCAAGAAGATCATGATCTCTTGCATCGGGATGAAGACGTTTGCCAGGGTCCAGGCGGCAATCAAGGTGATCGCCATACAATCTCGTACCCGCATCGCCAACCTCCGCGTCAAGATTTTCAACACCAACAAGGAGGGCAAGGACACGCCACATACTTTGCGGCGCAACTGTGGGCCAAAAGATTGAAGGCGAGATCATTGAGTACTTCTACAGCCCGTTCCTTGCCACAATTGGAACCAAACTCACGGCGAGTGAATTGTATGCCCAGGTGATGGCCTATGACAATTGGATGGAGATGCTCCTTGGCATCAGAGGGGATGGCGGGAGCTCCGCCAACATATGCAACACATCGAGGCAGCCAAGGAGATCCCAGTGGTTGAGGTGGAGGTGGTTGTGGTTATGGCTATGCCAAGAACGTCCAGAAGGTGACAGCGGTGGCGATAGATGCCGCGACAGTGACAACGATAACAACACTAAGGGAGACAACAACCACATCTTCTCTGCCATAAGCCCAGGTATGCTTCTTGGATATGCTGGTGCCGCTACTCTGATGATAAGCTTGGTTACACCAACCCAAGCAGTAACGGTGATATGGCTGTTAAATGGCTTGCCGACTCTCTCCCGGTAATGTACAATTCTTTGCCAAAAGTGACATGCCTTGTATTAAATGGATTTTTTCCACTTGAACAGTAGCGGCATCGAATCAACATCACCAACATCCAAACAGGGAATATCTACCAAATAGGCAAATATATATATGAACTTAATGTATCAGAACCATTAAAATGTCCTTCTAAAATATCAGTCCCACCCAGGCCACATGCTTGGAAAAACATTGCAAAAACATGTTAGCGCTTGAGTAAATATCTTGACACCGCCAACTATAGGGTATACAAACCCAGAGGGATTTTCCAGAAAAGACAAAAATACAAAATCAAAGGACTAGTGTCTGGGCTCCAAGCCGGAGTTTAGTTTCTTGAATAACTTGTCTTTAACTGACCGAATTGTACTATGGTCCGAAGTCTAGTCTAGCAAAGGGTCGCTATGCCGTGAGGACCATGGCAAGCCATGAGGTTTTCCCGTCTCACCCTGTCACTATAAAACTTCATTGTCGTAGGAGACTTGGAGTCTACTCTCCTGCCAGTCATCTGCTGGCCATCTCTCCTATGGTCTAAGTCGACATTTGCTGTCTTTATCCATCACCAGTCTATTTTGTACCAGACTTCACCATCCTCTATTATTTTTCACTATTCCAAAAGGGAAATGTCGACTTAGACCATAGGAGAATTTTAATTGGATGGACTGAAACTTCCCTAGTACACATCCACTCGCTGCAGCAGAACTGTTCCGCAGTTATATATATATCTGTGTGCTCTATTTTCTTCTCTTGACACAAGGAGAGGCAGGAGACAGCCCGATGTCTGTCGACTGCATTCCCATCTTCTTCCTCTTAATCTTGATTTCCTTCTGCAAAGCTGATGACCAGCTGACACATGAAAAACCACTCACCCATGGCGACATGCTCATCTCCAAGAGCGGGTACTTTGCTCTCGGCTTCTTCTCCCCGACCAGCTCCAACAAGAGCTTCTACCTTGGCGTATGGTACCATGGCCTCCCTGGACCACGCACCGTCGTGTGGGTGGCCAACCGAGGCAACCCAATCACCACCCCTGCATCTGCGGTGCTCACAGTCACCACCAGTTCTGATTTGGTTTTGGCTGCCTCCGATGACCACAATATTTGGAAGACGGCAAGCAGTATCACTGCTGGAGCCGTCAGAGCTCATGCAGTGCTTCTTGACTCGGGGAACTTTGTCCTCCGCTTGCCAAATGCCACAAACATATGGCAGAGCTTTGATCACCCGACTGACACAATACTTCCAACCATGATTTTTTTGTTTAGCTACAAGGCAAAAGTCGCTGCGCAGCTATTTGCTTGGAAGGGCTTGGATGACCCGTCCTCTGGGGACTTCTCATACAGCAGCGACCCTAGCTCTCCGTACCTTCAGGTTGTAACTTGGAACAAGACCATCCCATATTGCCGCATGGGGGTGTGGAATGGTGAGCCAGTAGCCGGTGCCCCATTATCAACCAACACCAGCTCCATCTTGTACCAAACAGTTGTCAACACCGGAGATAAGTTCTACTTAAAGTACACAATCTCGGACAACTTACCGTTCACGCGCGTCACACTTGACTACACTGGTGAGTTGAAGGTTTTAAGCTGGAATAATCACTCATCATCATGGGCACTCATCGGTGAACGTCCCGCTGCTGCATGCGATCTCTATGCATCGTGTGGTCCGTTCAGCTATTGCGACTTCACTCAGATTGTCCCATCGTGCCAATGCCTTGATGGGTTCAAGCCCAACGATATTAATTCTCCAAGAGGATGTAGCAGAATAGCAGCGCTAAACTGCGGCAGACAAAGTCATTTTGTACCCTTGCCTGAGATGAAGGTTCCCGCCAATTTCCTGCACATACGGAACAAAAGCTTCGATCAGTGCAAGGCCGTGTGCGACCATAACTGCTCGTGCACGGCTTTCGCTTATGCCAACATGAGCGGTGCCACAGCTACGGCTGATCCGTCAAGATGTTTGGTTTGGTCAGGGGAGCTTATTGACGTTGCAAAGATCCCCGCCGGCGAGAACCTATACGTCCGACTTGCCGATACTGCTGGTATTCGTTTTTTCATGCCATCTTCTTTTCTCCAAGTCATTAGAGTTTTTTATCAGTAGTCCTGACAGAGTTTCCAAGCAAATAGCATATGTTCACCAAATGAACACTAGACATTAACAGAGCTGTGATGTGGATATATCATGCAAACACATTGATACTAGAAAATATAGTTGTATTGGTTATATAACAGTACTTTTTATGGAACTACATTTTCCAGTATACCCGAGTAATTTGAATGCCAACTTGATAGAATGTTTTAATATAGCAGTCTTTATAATTTACCTTTGTCCATTGTTTTGCACTGTAACATATTTATTAAACCCAACAGATAAGAAATATTATAAAGGTAATTATCGAGAAACATCTAGGCATATCCTTTTCAAGTATCCAATCTGAAAATTTCGAACAATATCGGCAATTACAATGGCATATCCAACACTTCACTTTTATTAGGTGAATTATACAACTTACAGCCTTCACTTTACCAATTCTTTTCAAAGTTCATCTCTTAGATTTTCCATTGGCAATAGCAAATAGCAAATTATTTTTCTCATTGGTTACTGATTTTTCTCATTGGCAATAGCAAATTATTTATTTAATTTGGATTTGTACTTTCCATAAAAGTACATTGCAAGATCAAATACTTAATTTTAGATGATCAAATCTTTGATTTACCACAAGGCCCAGGTAGTTTATGCAGTTAAATTATAGTGGTCTAGGCACTTGTTTAGCTTCACATATCCATCATGGTATGTATGCAAGTGAATACTGAATTTCAGATTGGTTGCATATACATTGCAGTTGACAAGGTCATTTCGGTAAAGATTATACTCCCAATTATAGCATGCCTACTGCTCCTATCATGCATAGGCCTCTTCTGGATGTACAAATACAGAGGTGGAGAAAAAACTACCCTTTTGTTTTCTACAAATTATATCAATGCAAGAACTAAGAAAAATAATGGATGTACTAACCAGCAGGCAAATGGCGAAATAAGGAAAACCAGAACAAAATGATGCTAGGATACTTTAGCACATCCAACGAGCTCGGAGGAGAAAATACAGAATTTCCATTTGTTAGCTTTGAAGACATCCTTTCAGCAACAAACTTTTTCGCTAACTCCAACTTGCTTGGACGGGGAGGTTTTGGCAAAGTTTACAAGGTAAAAGAAAGTGGTACTTACAGCAGAACATGCTTTGGATAGAAGCGAAAAAAAAGCCTAATTTACTCTTCAACTGTTGTAAGAATCTACCCTTGACTTTCAAACAATTGTCTATCGACATTAAAGACTGCTAGAAAAATAATTACCCCCTTCCCACCTCCTGGCAGTTGTCTTAGCCAAGAAACTACCCCAGATTTGGAAGATATGGTATCTATGTGGAAAAGTTGATGACTTAGGAGCTTAGCATCTCATAACAATAATAATAATAATAATTTCTATCTGAAAGCTTTGATGACTAATTAATACATGTAGAAGTGGATGCTAAATTAGTGAAACATGCCCATCTTGAATTCTACCATATTAAAAGAAATCGGTGTGGCTTAGGATGCATTGGTGATTTGCATTAGCTCTTATATTCAAGGGTACAAGGAAAGCCATTTTGGAGTTGAAAGCCATGTCATGTGCTCAGAGTTAAAATGGGTTAAAATGCACTTATTTGTGCAAAAAGGGTAACTATAGGACTTCAAAAAACGTTAGTTTATAATTCTTCCTCAACTGAAAAATATGTGCTCATGTAGGCCACACTAGAAGGTGGAAACGAGGTTGCTATCAAAAGGCTTAGTAAAGGTTCTGGACAAGGTACAGTGGAGTTCAAAAATGAAGTAGTTCTAATTTCCAAACTGCAGCACAAGAACCTAGTCAAACTTCTTGGATGCTGCATTCATGATGATGAGAAGTTACTGATCTATGAATACTTACCTAACAAAAGCCTGGATGCCTTTCTCTTTGGTACGTGCTAGTTTGTTGTTAAGATATCACATAATTCGCACATTAACATATTGATACTCATGGTGACTAGCTTCCATTCTTACTGATAATGAAAGATGCTGCACGAAGCACGTGCTTGATTGGTTCACACGGTTCAAAATAATCAAAGGAATATCAAGAGGCCTTCTTTATCTCCATCAAGATTCAAGATTAACAATAATCCATCGAGATCTTAAAGCAAGCAACATCTTGTTGGACACAGAGATGACTCCCAAAATTTCAGATTTTGGCATGGCAAGAATCTTTGGTGCAAACCAAAACCAAGCAAACACAACCCGGGTTGTTGGGACATAGTAAGTAACTCAAAGTAGTAAAAATCACTTAAAACTCTGATTTTATGGTCCAGTATAGTTTAATCTGTACATTTCTTGCTGACTTGCTTTCAAATGTTTTAAACAGCGGTTACATGTCACCTGAATATGCGATGGGAGGTGCTTTTTCGGTAAAATCAGACACATATAGCTTCGGTGTTCTTCTCTTGGAGATTGTTAGTGGCTTAAAGATCAGCTCATCTCATCTCATAGCGAACTTTCCTGGCCTTATCGCTTACGTAAGTATTGTGGAATACATTTCCAATTAATCACCACCCCAACATCAAGAAAATAGTAACTTGATCTTGAGATCACTTTATGTTTCAGGCATGGAGATTATGGGAAGATGGAAAACCAATTGAATTGGTGGACTCTTCGGTTCTGGCGAGCTGCCCACGAAACGAAGTTCTACGGTGTATTCATGTGGGACTCTTGTGTGTTCAAGACCGTGCAAGTGATAGGCCCCTAATGTCATCTGTTGTGTTTATGCTAGAGAACGAAACCGCGCTCCTTCCGGCTCCAAAACAACCTGTATATTTTGCTCTGAGTAACTGCGGAGATGAAGAAGGAACCGAGAGCATGGAGAATTCCATGAATGCAATAAGTATCACCACACTCGATGGCCGCTAGATGTTTTATACCTTAATGTAATAAATTTTAGTATATAGCTAGTTGTATACTTTATGGTTTATACTCTCTGTGAACTGAACTTTTGGTAGGTGGTTGTAATATTTGTGTATTTTATTGTATGAGAAATCCGTGAATAGTAGAGGCAGAGAGAGCCACCATCAAGCATCGAGGTAAAGAAGCTTATGCCCTGCTACCTTATCCCGTTCGGCCCAACTGAATTTTATTTTTGTTGGCTAAAGAGTTTTCTCTGAAACCAGCCATGTTGGGAATATGATTATAACCTGTTGTAGCTAGTATTCTAGAGTTCTATAGCATGGAAACTGTGTTGCCGAACATTATAAAATATTTTCAGCATCATTAATTACTGTACCTATGATACACCCATTTGATTTGATTCAGCAAAAAACGAATTTTACACTGAAATTCGAAATGCCCCCGGGCATTCGCAACTCAATTAAAATTAATATTAGAGCAGAAACCCAAAAGCGTATTGCTATAGTACCTTGGCTCCCCATTCCCCAACCGGGACTATGAAGACCCTGGAGTGTCAAATCGCCTCGATTGGCTTGGCTTCAACGCCTCAGCGGACCGGTCGACGCAGAGCAGGAGCTGATCGCCGCCTCGTCCTTCGCCACGCCCTGTGCCCGCCGGGGCGCCGTGTCTGCGGTGGCCGACGCCGCCGTGCGCTCGAGCACTTCGCCACAGGGATCCCCCGTCGCCGCTTTCCTCTTCTCTCCAAATAATGGCACTTCTACCACTCAGTAGGGCCTTGGGTCATTACTTCGTGTCTCATAGAGCCCTTAGTGGCCCATTTGGCCGAAGGGAAGGAAGGCCCATTACCCCTTCGATTCATACTCTCGAGAGAAAAAAAAATCGATTCGACGGATTCGTCGACCAATCCGCGCCGAGTGCCGCGATAACTCGATCTCATCGAGCAATCCGGGCGCGAATGGAGGAGCTACCGATTCCAATCGACGATCGCGTCCAGGTCCGGCATCGGGAGGAAGTTGACGGCGTCGTCAGCGAAAGCGGCGGTCACCGTCGTCGTTGGCGTCGGCGGCGGCGGTGGCCTCAGCCGTGGTCGGCGTCGGCGGCGGCGGCAGGAGGTTTATTACGCGTGGAGGAGGCCGCGGGGAGTCCGCTGCCAAGTCGTGAAACCCCAACAAGTCAACCACTGCGCCGCGACAAGCCACGCCTCTGAGCCATGAGGTTTCCTCTGTCTCCACAGTCAAAGCTCCAATCTGAACACTGTCAAATCTCCAATCTGATCTCGTAGCAATAAAATTCCTTTGCGCGTCCTGAATCTCAAGTGGAGCCACCTGCTGCTCTTCTTGCTCTAGGTTCCTATTGTCTTTGCCAACTGCTCACTCTCCTATTTCTGACATGCTATGGCTGTCCAATTTTGATTGTACCTTCACTCCCTCAAGCCAAAAAACCACATAAACCTCAGTTGGTTCCTGGAAGATGAAGATGATGTCCTTACGGGGCAAGTCTTGTATTCCCATTTTCATACTGCTATTCTTGAGTTCACTCTGCAAATAGGATGACCAGCTCAAACATGCAAAGCCACTCCTCCGGCGACATGCTTGTCTCCAAATGCAGGGACTTTGCTCTCGGCTTCTTCTCCACTAGCAGTTCCAGCGCGAGCTTGTACATTGACATATGGTACCACAACATCCCCCGGCCGCACTGTCGTGTGACTGCCAATCGTGACAACCCAATCGCCGCCACCTCATCCCCCAAACTCACCATCACCACCAGTTCTGGCCTGGTAATGTCAGACTCCGAAGGCCACAATATTTGGATGACAACAAGCACTCCTTGGACAACGAAGAACAACATCATCGGCATGGGAGTTTCTGCAGTGCTTCTCGACACGGAGAACTTTGTCCACCAGTCTTTAGGTGTCACAATCATATGACAGAGTTTTGGTCACCTGACCGACACCATCCTTCCAAGCATGAGGTTTTTGTTCAGCTATAGGGCACAAGTTGCTGAAATCCTTGTTGCTTGAAGGGCCTGCATGATCCATCGCCTGGGGACTTCTCCTGCAGCGGTGACCCTAGCTCTCTGGATATTCAGTTTGTCACTTGGAACAAGACCAGGCCATACTACCGCATTGCTGTGTCGAATGGCATGTCAGTGACTGGTGGCATATAGGTGAACAATGGCACACCCTTCTTTTACCAAATGACCATCAACATAGAGGACGATTTCTACTTCATGTTCATAATCTCCAATAGCTTAGTTTTCATGTGCATCAAGCTTGACCGCACTGGCAAGTTGAAGTTTCTTAGCTGGAACAGTCTGTCATCATCATGGGAACTCATCGCTGAAATCCCTGCTGCTCCATGTGACTACTATGCCTCGCCGTCCAGCTATTGTGAATCCACTATGATTGTCCCAGCATGCAAGCACCTTGATGGGTTTGAGCCTGATGGTAACATTTTTTCTTGAGGGTGTAGGCGAATAGCAGCACTAGTTGTATGAACTTCAAAATATTGCAGTAGTCTCAGTTTCATTTTTGCGGCTAAATACTTTGTTGCTTGCAGAATCAGTAAATCTGTAAGATTTAAATCTTAGTTTACGGTAGGCCTACCCTGCGCAAGTAACTTCATACCCTTTCAAGTGATGTTTGATGCAGTAAATTCTTTGTTCCTAAAAACGGTGAAGTGTCAAATTCTTACTGGATGCATCTGCAGTTCAAAGGAATAGCAAATTGGTAAAGATTGTTTTCATGACTATGGCATGCTTGCTGATACTTACATGCATAGTCTTTGTCATGGTATGCAAATACAAAGGTGTAATTAAGTGTGTGCAAAAGATGAAACTGTTCAAACCGCCTAAACTGGCCAAAAATTTTGTAGTTCAATCTCATTCACAAATCTAATCTGAACTCTGGAGCTAGTACAAATTTTTGAACTAGCCCAAACCGGTCAAACTGTTCAAACCGGATTTGCACAGGATTAGGTGTAATAAACGAAGACACTTGTTTTCAAGTTCAGCTTCACTGTCTAACTGCCAATAACAAAGTATTGATCTGTAGCAAGCAAACAGAGAAAGAAGGAAATCCAGAAGAGATCAATGCTAGTATATTCCAGTGAAATTGGAGTAAAAAAATGTAGAGTTCCCATTTGTTAACTTCGAGGATATTGCCGCCGCAACGGATAATTTCTCTCACACCAAATGGCAAAGTTTACAAGGTAACAAGTTCTGCTTCTGTAGTTTCAGTATGCTCTGTTTTGTAAGTACAATTGTATTTCGAATTCAATTGCTTTCAGCTTCTCACAATTCAGGAGGATACAATCATGTAGGGAATGCTGGAAGGTGTCAAGGAAGTTGCTATCAAATGGCTTAGTAAGGATTCTGGGCAAGGTGTAGAGGAGTTTAAAAATGAAATAGTGGTAATTGCTAAATTGCAGCACAAAAAATCTAGTTAGACTACTTGGTTGCTGCATTCATGGAGATGAGAGGTTACTTATCTATGAATACTTACCTAACAAAAGCTTGGATGCCTTCCTTTTTGGTATGTTCTAACTTCTGATACATATTACAAGTTTTTAATTAACTGTAAGGAAATCACTGATGACTAACGAAACACTTCGTTCACCATTAACTTTGAAGATGCTGCAAGACACCATGTGCTTCATTGGCCCATAACGCTTCAAAATAATTAGAGGAGTAGCAACGGTTTTTCTCTATCTCCACCAGGACTCCAGGTTAACCATAATCCATAGAGATCTAAAGCAAGTAATGTCCTGTTGGACTCAGAAATGACTCCCAGAATATCAGATTTTGGTATGGCAAGGATATTTGGTGGAAACCAACAACAAGAAAACACTAACCGGGTTGTTCGTACATAGTAAGTAAATAAATGCACTAGCCACCCGTCAATATTTCAAGTTTCTACTGCCCATTTTATCTCATTTAGTACATCTCTGGTTATTAAATTATTCATACAGTGGTTACATGTCGCCTGGATATGCTATGAGAGGCGCGTTTTCTGTAAAATCAGACACCTATAGCTTTGGTATTCTTGTCTTGGAGATTGTTAGTGGCTTGAAGATCAACTCGCCGAGCTCGTAATGAACTTTGGCGGTCTTACTCCTTATGTAAGTACAGAGAAATGCAAAACATTTCATTGCATCAAACAATATTGTAAGCAATTGATCATATGTCGATTCTATTGGCATAGGCTTGGAGGCTATGGAAAGACCGGACAGCAACAGAACTAGTACACTCTTTGGTTATTGAGAGCTGTCCACTTCATGAAGCTGTACGGTGTATTCATGTTGGTCTCCTATGTGTTCAAGATCATCCAGATGACAAGCCGCTTTTGTCATCGGATACTTTTATGTTGGAGATTGGAAGTGCATTGCTCCCAGCACCAAATCGGCCTGCATATGTTGCTCTGTGGAATTCCGGGACCCAAGAAGGAAGGGTACTACCAGGGTCGATGGTGAGGGCCTCTGGGAGGAGACTGACTCTGGCGCCCGGGGCATTGTCGCCGTCGCCGGCGCCTGGTTCGTCTGGTTCGAGGTTCCGTTGCCTCGGATCTGACTCCGAGGATGGAGCAGATGATTCGGCAACGCATGAGGCCCTTGAGGCGCTGGAAGATGACTCGGGCGAGCTTGGCTGGACGACGGTGGCGCGCCGTCGACGGAAGACCGATGATGAATTAAAGCAGGATTTCTGGGAGGAGATTGATTCCCACCCCTGGCCGTCGCTCGGGAGAGAAGATCGTCTTCGCCGCGCAGACCGATGATCCAGCGAAGGCTGCGCAGTTCTGGCGGGCGAGGTCGTCGCCAGGGAGCCATGGCGGGATCGTTTCTTCGTCGGGAATGAGTTTGGCCAGGTGTAAGGTATGGCCTTGGCGAGGTCCTTTGCCCTCTCGTCGATGCTCGGCACCGCCGGTGTTCGCTGAGTTCGCGGCGGCGGCGTTTGATCGAGAGCAGCCCGATCAGGCCTCTGATCCGCTTTCCGCGCCTGGGTCCCGAGAGTGCGCGTGCGTGGGCGGACTGCAGGCTGACGTGGCAAGTGAGGTGGGTCCTAGACCGATTGGGCCTGGGGTTTTTTTCTCGTGGACAGCGATTGGGAGAAAGATCGGTTCCTGGATACGATCGTCGTGTCCTCCCGAGAACCTCGTCAAGCCGCCGCCACAGCAGTGTTTGCCATCTGCGCCTCTTCTACTCCATCTGTCTTCGCCGTCTACGCACCAAAAGTTTTTGTCGTCGCCGGCCTCTGCCCCGCGGCGTCCGCCCGGTCGTACGTTTGCTTCGGTTCTCTCGTATCCTGCGATGGCGGGACGGGGCCATGGTGCAAACACTAGGGGAACAACCTCCGCTTTGGCCGCACGCTGCTCAGACCACGGGCAGTCTCCTCTGTGCCGAGGCCTCGACGCCGACGCTCTTTGCGGCATCAGACGCTGGGGCAAGGACATGTACATGCATCTGCTTCGACGCATGCGTACCAGCGCCAGTCATCCGCCTTCAGGGAGTTCAATTCCGCCTCCTGCGACGATTTCACCGCTATTCAAGCTATTCCGCAAGCCTTTGTAGCGCCCATATCGCGGACGCCGACCCGTCACGGTCACCGTCCATGACCTTTATGCAGGGCGCATTTCCGCTCCTTTGTTCAATCGGCTACAATGGCCATCGGTGGTTCCCGCAACCCCCGCAAGTTTTCAGAGGTGCAAGTGCTGTACATCCGCTGTTCCTAAGAGAAAGAAGAATAAGAAGGCACAACAGCCACAAGTTGGTGGGTTTCAGCCAGTTAGTCATGTTCAATCGGATCGGCGGTTCATCCTCGAGTGTGGTTTCCAAAGATGGTGTTCCACGATGTCGGTGCTCGGTTTGTACCTCCCTTCTCTCAGCAAAGACATTCCGCAGAGAGTGGCCACGGTTGTCACCGCACCAGCCGAGGTTACGGCTGTATGGCGATGTCGTAAGAAGAATAAAAATTCGTTGTTGGAAGTGCGGTTAATACTCATGCGACCAAGGATTGTAAGGCGTTCATTATTGCTATATTTGTGATTCCGCACATCCCACTTTGAGGTGTCTCAGGTCAAGCAGCCACGCTTGACTCAGATATGGCTGGTATTGGCAAGTGACTGCACTGCTCACCTGCATTCCAGATGCAGTGACTAGGATCACCGAGCGCATCAGACTCTATTGCTGTGGTACGAGTTTCGGCCCGATGGTTTCAGAGGTTGTTCAGAGGCATTGCCGCACGACGATGTGTTCATGTTCAAGGAAGTGGAGGCGGTGCCTCATGGTGATTCTGCTTTCTTAGTGAGCTTCCCGACGTTTGAAGATTTGGACAGGGTGGATGGAATCCTGATGACCGTTCCGCTCAGTACCGCCCAACTGACCTTCTCGGTTTACAGGATGGAGGAGGTGCCACATAAGCTTGAGATGCAGGTTTGGCTACATGTGGAGGGGTACCCCATATTCTGCGTTTTTTCGTGGCTTGTGGGCTGTTGGAGGACTCATGGGGAACACTCTTGATGTGGATTTATTCAGGTCTTGAGCGGTCGGGTATTCGTATTCGTGGAGATGTTTGATACGAAGATCTTTCTCAAGGAGAAGGACTCCCTTGGTCATTTTATTGTGTCTGATGCCGTGGTAAAGCACAAGGTATTTGAGTTTCGTTTCCGGATTGAACCTGAGGGTTATATTCCGGAGCCAGAGTTTGTTCCTTTCCTGTGGAGAAAAGGGGATGATGACGCTGATGATGATGCCAATGGGAAGCAATTTGAGGATGCTATGGATACTTCTGAGGCTGCTGCTGCCACTCAGGGGGGGGGGAGGTTCTGGACCTTCCTCATTGTGTGGTACTTCGTCTACATCTTCCAGTCAGGGAGTGTAGAGGGTGTTTACTGTCACCCCATTTAATGCTAATCCGGTTACTCCTCGGGGACGACAACTGCTGGATGCTCTTCCTTTGGATTCACCTCTTCGCGGGAAGGGTTCTACTTGGCCCCGCTTCTCCCGCTCGCCACAGAGGCTCTTCGTTCGTTTCAGTCCGATGCTGAGAGCTTGCTCTCCCACGAGATCCGAACGCATATTTTGGGTAGATCTATTCCTGTTTCCTCCTGACTTGAGGAGGTCGTTCCTTCATGGTGCTTGGAAGCTGGCCCAGAGGGGTGGTGACATGACGCTTCGTGACAGCTTCAGGATCTCGCTCTGCTGATCCGACCAGTGGGTTGGACAACCTTGTCATGATGGGTGATCTGCGCCTCCATGGTCGGAGGACCTGGGACCCTTCGACATCTCGCCACGTCGGGGCGAGGAGACTTGGTGGTCGATGGGGTGACCGGACCCGGATCGGTCCAGGTTGCCTCTCTAGCACGGATTCTTCTCCGTGATGCGCCGCTAGTCACTTTGTAGGTGTGGTACTCCATTCAAAGTGAGCACGCGTCATGGAGTCGATGCCTGGGCGTGTGGATCGATGAGGATTCCATGCTCAAGACCATGCGGCGTAGGCGGAGAGGAACTTGGATTCGCTGTATAATGAATAATTGAAATCTTTTTGTCGTTTTCTACTCTGTTATTTCTTCTAAACTAGCCAATGTTGGCATTAGTTTGGGTAGCTACATGTGAAATATCCTTTTCTTCTAATGTTTTGCGACACATGGAGGTTGCCGTCTAGGTTACTCCTAAGGTCGGTGTTTTTCTGATGCTTCATTAATCGAGGAGGAGGAGGAGTTGCATGCCACAAGAGATGGTCAACTCCTTTCACTTAGTCGGTGAAGTGTCGGAAGTGGACTTTGATGAGACTGCTTGCCTCTATGTATGAGCTAAAAGCTCGGTCGAAAATCAAAGAGCCGGCCAGTAAGAGATCCCGTTTATCCAAATCTCCTATAGTTTCTCAATGAATGGAATGTTTTCAAATAGCAGAGGTTTTCAGGACTTGGCTAAACATTTATTCTTTGCTGATTGTGTGAGAGACCATAATTTGGATTTTCTGGGTATTTCTGAGACCGGTAGACGGGATTTTTCACAAGCTCTACTCAATCGCCTTTTCGGTGGAGTGGACTTTACGTGGATATCATGTCCGCCAGTGGTCGATCCGGGGATCTGTTAGGCGTCGAGATGAGACTATGGAAGTTTTAGCTAGTTCGTGGGAGATTTCTTTATAAAACTCCATATCCGTAACAAGGTGACAATTTCACATGGTCTTTAGTCGTATATGGGGCCGCCAGATGTTTTAAGGTTGACTTTTTACACGAGCTTGTGAATTTGGCAAAGGACAATCCATATCCTATTCTTATAGGAGGGACTTTAATTTGCTCAGATTCCCTCACGAGAAAAGTCGAGGCCGGTTCGATGAACATTGGCCTTTTCTGTTCAATGCTGTGATAGACAGTCTGGACTTGAGAGAGGTTACAATGTTAGGAAGGCAATTTACATGGGCTAATAGTCTTCCGGAGCCAACATACGAAAAACTAGATAGAGTGCTTATGGATACTGACTGGGAACAAAAGTTTCCTATGGTAACTGTTCGCGCCCTAGAGCGTATTGAGGCTTTGTCGGATCATGCACCTTTACTTCTATCTTTTGGATCACCGCCACGGAAGTCTATGAGTGAGTTTAAATTTGAACTCGGTTGGATGATCCGTGATGGTTTCTACGAGATGGTTAAGGCTATTTGGGAGAAACCGGTAGGTGGCCAAACGCCTATCCAACGATGGAATAATAAAATGCGTACTTTACGCAAGTTCCTTCGGGGATGGGCCAGGCACACAGCGGGTATTCTTAAAAACAAAAAAATACGCCTTACATCTATAATTGATGACTTAGAGGCTTCATGGAGGTAAGGCCATTAAGCGCACAAGAAATTGAGCTGAAAAGCCAATCGAATGCGAGATAGCCCGGCCATGAGCGAGAGGAACTCAAATGGTACCAACGTTCTAAAGCAAAATTCATACTGGAAGGCGATGCGAATACTAGGTACTTCCATGCAGTTGCCAATGGCAAGCATAAGAAGAAACTTATTCACTCTCTGATTCAGGATGAAGGTATGATTGAGGGACAAGAGCATCTGAAGTCATATATTACTACGTATTATAAATCCTTGTTTGGGGCCCCAGTAGAAAATTCTATATCTATGGATGAGTCCCAAACGTCCGATATCCCTCAGGTGTCTGATGAAGAAAATAGCTTTCTAACTGCCTCATATACCGAGGAAGAGGTCAAGGAAGCGGTTTTTCAAATGGAACATAATAAATCACCAGGACCTGATGGCTTTCCAGCGGAATTTTACCAAAAATTCTGGGACGTTATCAAGGAGGACCTGATGAATTTGTTTGGGTTTTTACAGGTCGGACAATTAGATCTCTTTAGACTCAACTTTGGCAATATAATTTTACTGCCTAAGGTTAATAATGCGAGCATACAACAAGATCGTCCAATCTGCTTGCTTAATGTTAGTTTTAAAATTTTCACTAAAGTTGCTACAATTAGACTAAACTTCGATTCGACAATGTTGTTAGTCCGTCTCAAACTGCGTTCATGCAAGGAAGAAATATCTTAGATGGTGTTGTAATTCTGCATGAAACAATCCATGAACTACACTCAAAAAATTAAATGGTGTACTGTTCAAGATTGACTTTGAGAAGGCATACGACAAAGTTAATTGGTCTTTCCTTCAAACACTCCGTATGAAAGGTTTTTCCGAGGTGGTGTGCTCTTATTCATCGTTTGTGTGCAGGGTAGTGTTGCCATTAAAGTAAATGAAGATCTTGTAATTACTTCCGGACAAGAAAGGATCGAGACAAGGATCCACTATCGCCTCTATTATTTAATATAGTGGGTGATATGTTGGCTATCCTTATCGAGAGAGCAAAGGCTGATGGTCAAGTTGAAGGAGTAGTTCCACATCTTATTGATGGTGGACTTTCTATTCTTCAATACCGATGACACAATTCTTTTATGGAACATGAGGAGAAGGCTAAGAATCTAAAATTAATATTATCAGCATTCGAGCAGCTATCTGGGCTTAAAATAAACTTCCATAAGAGTGATTTGTATTGTTTTGGCGAGGCCCAAAACGAGGCCCACCTATATGCTGAACTTTTCGGCTGTGGTCAGGGTCAGTTTCCAATCAATTATTTGGGAATACCGGTTCATTATCGGCGTCTCACAATTGCTGAATGGAAACTTGTTGAGGAAAGGCTGCAAAAACGTCTTAATAGTTGGAAAGGAAAGTTGTTATCCCTTGGGGGAAGACTAGTACTCATTAATTCAGTACTTACTAATATGGTACTTTATATGATCTCATTTTTCCAAATGCCAAAAGGGGTCTTGAACAAAGTGGATTACTTCCGTTCAAGATTCTTTTGGCAAGGGGATAGTGAGAAAAAGAAATATCGATCGCCAAATGGAATGTGGTTTGCCTCAAGGAGTTTGGTGGATCGCATACACGATTTACAAGTCAAAAACACCGCTTCTGGGCAAATGGCTTTTTAAACTACTTACTGTTGATGGTGTTTGGCAAACCATGTTATGGAGGAAATATGTAGGGTCCAAAGCTGTGTCTCAAGTGGTCTGGAAGCCCGGAGATTCACATTTTTGGGCAGGTCTTATGGCCACCAAGAAACATTTCTTTCGTTTTGGTGCTTTTGAGATTAAGGATGGATCACAAATTAGATTTTGGGAAGATAAGTGGCTTGGCCAAACTACTCTTCGCGAACAATATCCTGCTCTATATTCGATTGTTAGACACAAAGGGGATACAATTTCCACAGTGTTGGAAGACTATCCTCCTAATGTGTCTTTCAGAAGAAGTCTCATCGGACCTAGACTTTTATCTTGGAACAATCTATTATTGTTATCCATGATACAATTGTCGGACGGTGTTGACGTGTTCAAATGGAAATTACTGAAAATGGTAAATTTTCTGTTGGCTCACTATATAAAGCTTTGGTCCAACCTGTTTTCCGTCGATGATAATAGTAAAATTTGGAAAATGAAAATACCCCTTAAAACGAAGATATTTGCATGGTATCTACGGAAAGGCGTAATTCTAACAAAAGATAATCTTGTTAAGAGGAATTGGCATGGAAGTACTCAATGTGTTTTTTGTCATCAAGAAGAGACAATTCACCATTTATTCTTTCATTGCAAATTTGCTCGATCTATATGGTCATTCATCCAAATAGCTTCTGGTTTATCTCCTCCACGTACAGTAACCAATGTTTTTGGTAATTGGTTGCATGAAATTGTTGATAAATACAGAACTTTGTTTAGGGTGGGAGCGCTTACCATTATATGGTCGCTATGGCTTTGTAGAAATGACAAGATTTTTAATAACATTGTGTCTTCTTCTCTGCAGGTTGTTTATCGAGCAACGGCTATTCTTCGATCATGGAATATTCTACAACGCTTGGAGTTTCGCGACTTATTTATGGAGGGATGTACGCGCTTGGAGGACACGGCGAGGGATATTTTCTCCCGACATGGATGGCCGCGTGATCTGAGGATTGACCTATCTTAGATTCTAGAATTTTATTTTGTACTGCATTTTTGTAATGCTGGTCTATTTTTTGACTTAGTTGGTCGTTCGAGTGGCTGTGTGCATCTTGGTTATGCAGTGGCCGGGTGTAAACATTAAACAATTTGGTTAATAAATGCGCCCATTTCCAAAAAAAAAAAAAAGGAAGGGAGAACGCCGGAAATTCTTTGAATGCAGTGAGCATCACAACATTAGACGGTCGTTAGATGCTGGAAGCCTCAGCCTGCATATTTTTATGTTGTGGTCGCGTACACAGCCGTGTTGCGACTTGTCTTGCTCCAGGACGGTAAAATCGCTTCGATCTCGCGGCTTCACGAGTCACATCCCACGGTCTCAGGCTGGGTCATTGAAGCCGCTGGTGAGCGCACCAAGCCAATCGGGTTAGTCTGCAAGAAATAGTACTGGAGATTAATCCTTAATGAGGTACTGGGTCAAAACAAATCTAATATCCTTCTTCCTTGTGGCACGTGAGCAGCTGAAGATACCTGCAACAGCGTCAGAAGCAAGAAAATCTTCGGCTGAATAATAAAATACTCCTTCTGTTTCCAAGAAGCAAGAAAATCTTCGGCTGAATAATAAAATACTCCTTCTGTTTCCAAGAAGCAAGAAAATCTTCGTCTGAATAATAAAATACTCCTCTGTTTCCAAATGTACAACGTTCTAGAAGCTTAATGTAAATTGCTACTGCCTCTGATGGATCGGAGGGAGTAGAATGTTCTCAGTTCACATTCCTTTTTCCACACATCACAAGAATGTTCACATTCCACATCTCAACTAACGATTTTTCCAACTAACGATTTTTCTTTGCGCGTGCAGCACCTTTGGAGACTTGTACTCTGCTCTGCGTCTCCTGCCATCTTAACTACACACCAGAGCTAATTAGCTTCTCTAGCTTCGTGCACGTCGAAGAAGAAGTATAATGGGTATGACCCCTTGCGTCCCCATTTTTATCCTCCTGTTCTTGAGTTCATTCTGCAGATCCGATGACCAGCTCACACAAGCAAAGCCACTCTCCTCCAGCGATATGCTCGTCTCCAAGGGCGGGGACTTCGCGCTCGGCTTCTTCTCCCCAGACAGCTCCAACGCGAGATTATACCTTTGCATATGGTACAACAATATCCCTGGGCGCACCATCGTATGGACTGCCAACCGCGACAACCCAATCGCCACCACTTCATCCCCGATGCTCGCCATCACCAACAGTTCTGACCTGGTGTTGTCTGATTCTCAAGGTACACTTCTTGGGCAACGAAGAACAACATCACCACAACAGGAGTTGCTGCAGTGCTACTCGACACGGGGAACTTGGTCCTCCAGTTTGCAAATGGCACAATCATATGGCAGAGTTCTCAGCACCCAACGGACACCGTCCTCCCAGGTACAAGGATCTTTCTGGGGGACAAGGCCCATGTCGCCGGGCACCTCGTTGCTTGGAAGAGCCCCACTGACCCATCCACTGGAGACTTTTCTTTGAGCTCTGACCTCAGCATGAACCTTCAGTTAGTCATTTGGCATGGGAGTATGCCCTACACCCGCCTCAATATGCCCAGTGGTACGTCGGTGGATGGTGGGATATACCACAACACAATCATCTTTGAAGCGATTGTCGGCACGGGGGATGGGTTCTCTTATGAATTCTCCGTGTCTCCTGGCTCACCATACACACGTCTTACGCTTGACTACATGGGCGTGTTGAGGACTCTTATCTGGAACAACAGCTCATCATGGACAACCATCTCCGCGCACCCCACTAGTAGTAGCAGCTGCGACCTCTATGCTTCATGTGGCCCATTCGGCTATTGCGACTCCATGGGGGCTGTTGCAACATGCCGCTGTCTTGATGGGTTTGAGCCTGTTGGTCTCAACTTTTCAAGCGGATGTAGAAGAAGCGAGGCGTTGGAGTGCAGTAAGCAAAGTCATTTTGTGACCTTGTCTAGGATGAAGCTTCCGGACAAATCTTTACATGTTCTGAACAGAAGCTTCGACGAGTGCCAGACTGAGTGTACCATCAATTGCTCGTGTACGGCCTACGCGTATACTAACTCGAGCAGTAACGGTGCTATGGCTGACCAGTCAAGGTGTCTGGTTTGGACAAGGGAGCTTGTCGACACAGGGAAGTATAGCAACTATGGCGAGAACTTGTTCCTCCGGCTTGCCAGCTCTCCTGGTATGCACCACTCCATTAATCCATTGTAACCTTATGATATCACTTCGCTAAATGTGTCATGAAACTTCATGTATGGGACTTTTCTACTTAAATAGTATGCGCATCAACTCAACACCAACATTTAATCATGGCGCGTCTGCTAAATTACCCGCAAAAAAAAGAGCATCTACTAAATTTACGAAGTTAACAGTGTATACTTGTAATCAGCAATACTTCTTTGCAGCCAATTTTGTTGGTATATAAAGAAAATCAGTAAACCTGTAACTGTTCTCTACGAGCATATTGCAACATTAAACTTCAGTTTACCATAAGCCTAGCAGTAAATCCCGAGGGAATTACTTGTAGCATGGTTGTTTGGTCCGGAATCATTTGTAATACTGTGCAAGTAATTTCATGCTGTTACAAGTTATGCTTGATACAGTAAATTATTCCTCAAAGTTGTGATAGGCTAAATTCTTACAGGACATATTTTGCAGTTCAAAAGAATAGCAAATTGCTAAATATCGCATTCTCGACTATAGCATGCCTATTGATACTCACATGTGTAGCGCTAGTCAAGATATGCAGATACAGAGGTAAAATAAACAAGGACCCTGTTTTTTTTCAAAATTCAGCTTCATTGTCCAATTGTTAATAACGAAATATTAATCATTAGCAAGCAAGCAGCGAAAGAATGAAATCCAGAAGAGAGTGATGCCAGAGTACCTTAGTTCTTCCAGAAGAACTGGAGGTGAAAATATAGAGTTACCATTTGTTAGCTTCAAAGATATTGCTGCTGCGACGGATAATTTCTCTGACTCGGCAGAAATTGGATGGGGAGGTTTTGGCAAAGTTTACAAGGTAAAAAAAGCTTCATGTAGAGTTTCAGTAACACATTCTTTTTTTGAGGATAATTATGTAGTGGAAAACAACGTTTCACAATTTCGGATGATGCAATCATGTAGGGAAAGTTGGACGGTCTCAACGAAGTTGCTATCAAAAGGCTTAGTAAGGATTCTGAGCAAGGGATAAAGGAGTTCAAAAATGAAATAGTTCTCATTGCTAAATTGCAGCATATAAATCTAGTTAGACTTCTTGGTTGCTGCATTCATGGAGATGAGAGGATACTTATCTATGAATACTTACCAAACAAAAGCTTGGATGTCTTCATTTTTGGTATGTTTGGGCTTTTGATACATATTGCATGTTTCTTATTAACCAAAAGCATATCACTGATGACTAATGATATACTCTATTTACTATCCATCTTTGGAGATGCTACAAAACAATATTTGCTAGATTGGTCCACACGCTTGAATATAATTAAAGGGGTGGCGAGGGGGCTTCTTTACCTCCACCAAGATTCAAGATTAACTATAATCCACAGAGATCTCAAGGCGAGCAATATCTTGCTGGATTCAGAAATGACTCCCAAAATATCTGATTTTGGTATGGCAAAGATCTTCGGTAGAAACCAACGGCAAGCAAAAACTTCCCGGGTTGTTGGGACATAGTAAGTTATCAATGCTCCAGCCACATATTGTGCTTCTAGTTTTCGGTTGTTTAGTTTAACTCATATTATGCATTTCTTTTTGTTGAATTATTTGAATAGTGGTTACATGTCGCCGGAATATGTGATGGGAGGTGCGTTTTCTGTAAAATCGGACACCTATAGCTTCGGTGTTCTTATTTTGGAGATCGTAAGCGGCTTGAAGATCAGCTCACCACAACATATAACGAACTTTGACAGCCTTACAACTTATGTAAGTATGGAGAAATGCACAAAATTTCAATAGCTCAAAGAAAACGTAGAAACTTGATCATAAGTTGATCTTATTGGTTCAGGCATGGAGATTGTGGCAAGATGGAAAAGCAACAGAACTAGTGCAGTCTTCGGTCATTGAGAGCTGTCCACTTCATGTTCTACGGTGTATTCACGTTGGTCTCTTGTGTGTTCAAGATCATCCTGATGATAGGCCGCTTATGTCATCAGTTATTTTTATGTTAGAGAATGAAAGTGCATTGCTCCCTGCACCAAAGCAGCCTGCATATTTTGCTATGCAGAATTGGGAGACTCAACCAAGGGAGAACATAGAAAATTCTGCGAATGCAGTTAGCATCACAACATTAGAGGGTCGTTAGATGTTGAAGGGTATAATTTTTGTACATATGAAAGTTTCAGTATATGCAGAGTGTATGATTTATGATCTACGATATGTGGAATCTGAATCTTTCAGTAAGTTCTTGTGCTGTATCTGACGTCTACACAGGCTGTGAAGTGAGAACTATAATTTCGAGAATCTTCTGTTACGAACAAAGAATTTCTTGTCTTGTATGCTCATGCTGCTACCTTCAGTTGCCAACACGCCCGGGATAATGATATTAGACTGTTTTGATGCAAGACCTCATTATACTGGATGGGGCGGAGCACAATGTCTTGCTCATTGATCTTGTTGGTTCAGGTTCCATTTACTGTTTTGCTTGGTGGCAATGCCTCTCTTGTCACCCACCGGATACTCGGTATCAGTCTGTTAACAGTTCAAACAGAAACTATTAACTGAAGCACTTCCCTTCTGCTTGACGGATATATTTTTCAATATTTTATTATGAACTTCAGAACAAGTTCTTTGCTTTTCGACAGAATTTTTTTTGTTTTACCAAAATGTGTGTTGTGATAGCAGAAATAACCTTTTTATATATCCTCCTTACCTTGGTTCATACTCCAGTATCAGTATCATTGAAGGCAACTGGACTTGCAATCGCCAAATGTCTAAGGGAAGGCCGTTGTCTTGTCACACTGAGCGCTCGTGCCCATGCTAACACGTTCTTGACTCGCCAAGTCGTAAGATCGACGCTATTTTACCGTGACCAGAGCGGCTTGGAGAGAAGTCACCACTCACCACACGGCTGACCACAATACTCTGTTGTCGCAGGCAAACCCGCATGCCTTTCCCTGTCGCCCTCTCACGCCAATCTAGTGACGATTTTTCCTTCATGGAGGCGTGCAGTCTGGTCTGGCCATGCATCTTTGCTATGGTCTGGGTCGACCTTGCAATCTTTCTCCATTACTAGCCTGGTTACACTTTGTCATCCTATGTTTGTTCAATTTTTTCCATTCCTCAAGTGTGATAAGAGTCGGAGTGTAAATTGGGAGGTGGAGAAATAAGACCCCCAACGGCTCGCTCGAAACGAAGAAGAGGCATAATGGGTATGCCCTCTTGGCCTCTTGCGCTGTCATTTTCTTCCTCCTGTTCTTGAAATGCAAATCCGATGACAAGTTCACACATGCAAAGCCGCTCTCCTCCGGCGACATGCTCTCTCCAAGGGCGGGCACTTTGCGCTTGGATTCTTCTCCCCGAACAGCTCAACTGGGAGCTTATACCTTGGCCAGACGACCACGCACCGTCGTATGGATCGCCAACCGCAACAACCCAATCACCTACACTTGACGTACGAGCGTCGTCGGAGAAGAAGCGCACGTGTATCTCTCTTATTGTCACTCACTTACAAGTGGTGCAACATTTTACAATATAAGGTGGTCCAACTCTCCTTTAACTTTTCATGTGGAACTAAACTTTAGCTTCCACTACTTTTGTCACACACATGTGAGCTGCCACAATTTGGGTCAAATCACATATGAGCTTCCACACACATGGGCTTTGAGATTTAGAGAAAATCTGAAATCACATATAAATCTAATGATTTAGCGCATTATTTCTAACGCTTTCAGGATGGCATCAAACATGACTTGGCAAATAATCGGTGAGTGCTAAGAAAATTTATTTCGCCATTGACTATGCGGATATATAATGCCTCAAGGTATTATAATTATTCAATTTACGTATATATGTGGATCTAAGATTATAGCAAGAATCATAGGTGCATGGAGAAAGTGGTCAAAGGAGATTTTCCTTGCGGTCAAGTGATGCCTTTTCTTGAACTATAGCCTTTTGGTTTCTAATATCCTTTTGGTTTCTAATATCCTGCAGTCGTCGAGTGTTGACCTTGCCAAAACGACATAGTTCGTACTACACCATTGAGTATGTGTGGATTATTCTAGCTGTTATATTCTTATTTTGTTACTACTTAGGTTTATCTTTCTTCTGAATATATAAGTTGGATGATATGCTTATCATTTAACAAAAAGATTCTATTTCCGTCTACTCCGTGTCTGTGTGTAGAATTCAGAATGTGTGTATGAAGTCAAAGAAGATCCCTTCCTTCACATCTGATTTTGAATTGCTTGATATGCCTAATCTTCCATTCTGCCATTTTGCTTACGAAGGCATTAAAATTAAACAAAACAAAACATATTGCAAAATATAGTTGAAAATAGATAATGACTCACCACGTCTATCACAGAACGCCGAAGCGCAATGCAAGCGGCGAGGCGAAGCTCGCATATCAATTTAGTGTGGTGTTTTATTTGCCTCCAAAACATTGAGGACAAGCACCCCCAGCATAGCCTAGCCTTCTCCTTTGTCCATTCCGGTCTGCCAGTAAATCTGGTTCACCAAGGACATTATAGTTCCTGATCACTAGTGTTTTTTTGTCGAATGTCATCAAATTACTCTTGATATAACCAGCAGAAATAATTGTGAGTCGGTGGATGTTACGAGAAGAAATGTGTGGTTGTGTTGGGAGATGTGTTTATGATTTAAGGCTATTGTTGTGCCATCTATGAAAGAGACCAAATAGGAATCTTTTAGACATGATATGACTATTGTGTTGCCGGGGCATTCGCTCCCAAGGCGACGGACGCTGGGTCCCAACCCTAGCGTCGTAAACCCACCTCCCGGAGTTTCCCTGCCGCTTACGTTCGCCGCGGTGGTGGTGGGCCCTGGTGCCTAAGGTGTCGGGGGGAGGGGAAGGGATCATAGTGGTATACTTTTGAGGTGGCTAGGGTGGTTCTCATGGGGAGGTTGAGCGCGGCGGTCGGGGCGGTGTCCCTTGTTGTGCGGTGGGGCATGTCTCCTCCTTGGACAGTCTTCTCCACGGTGATGGTGGGAGGGGTGTGCCATAGATCTGGCTCCCGCCCATATCAGTCAGCGGCGGCCTAAGGTCATACGGCGACGCGGTTGGGGGTCTATCATGGAGTTGATTGATACGTTGAAATGTATCTATATTTTTTTATGCTCCATGCTTGTTTTGTATCTACTTTGCTTTACTTGTCCATAATTTGAGGTGCTTTTTACATGTTTTCCGGTACTAACCTATTAACAAGTTGCAACAGTGCCAGATGCTTGTTTTCTGTTGTTTTTGGTTTCAGAAAATTTAGTAAAGAAATATTCTTGGAATTGGACGGGACAAACGACAAAGTCAATAACTTTCCGTGGGGAACAAGAAGTCCAGAGGAGAACCGGAGGGGCCAGCCAGGGGGCCAGACCCACCCCAGGCGCGGGGGCAGGCCGCGCTGGCTAGGGCCTGGCCGGCCTCCCGCCTCGCCTATAAGAAGCCCCGTCTGAAACCACGAGGACCCGATCAAATCTCCACGAAACCGTCGATAGCCGTCGCCACCATCGTCCCTAGATCGGGGGTGATCTAAAGTTCTTCCTGGCACCCTGCCGAAGGGGAGATCATCTCGGAGGCCTTCTATCTGGTATGATGCGTGAGTAGTTCCACCTTGGACTATGGGTCCATGTAGTAGCTAGATGGTTGTATCTCCTCCTTTGTGCTTTTATGTATAGATCTTGTGAGCTCCATTCACGATCAAGGTCTAATCTATTTGTAATCATGCATGTTGTGTTTGCGGGGATCCGATGGATATTGAGATTATTATGTTGGTTTGATTAATGGTTTTATCTTTATGATTCTATCATGTTTGTGTTGTTTGTGATCTTGCATGTTCTCGTTGTTAGTAGCTATCTTGGCCAAGTAGTTGCTAGTGACTCCAAGAGGGGGTATTTATGCTCGATAGTGGGTTCATGCCTCTAGTTTCCAAGGAAGTGACAAAATTCTTGATTGTAGATGTGATGTTTCTACTAGGAGAAAGCAACGGTCTCTTGTTTATGGAACATGTGGACTGTTACCTTACACACTTTGC
The DNA here is from genome assembly GCA_030063025.1 of Avena longiglumis. NCBI lineage: Eukaryota > Viridiplantae > Streptophyta > Magnoliopsida > Poales > Poaceae > Avena > Avena longiglumis. The sequence continues at coordinate 17,799,424 of CP125976.1, forward strand.
TTAAATCGGTTGTCATTGCTTGCAACTTATCTTGTAGGGGTTTGGATGATAACTTTGAAGGTGGACTTCTAGTCATAGATGCAATTGGATGGCGGTCTATGTATATTGTTGTATTGCCCAATCAACCTCATAGGATCTTTCGGCTAGTAATTGCATTGTTATGCCTTGCTTTCGCCTCACATCAATTGTCCCACTGTAATTTGTTTACCCTTCATGCCATGTTGTTTATCTAAGGAGAGCACCTCTAGTGAACTATGGACCCCGGTCCAATCTTTATCATTGATACATCTTCCACTGTTACTTGTTTACTTGTTGCAAACCATTACCTTCCACACCATACGTTTAATCTTTTGTTACAGCAAACCGGTGAGCTTGACAACCTCACTGATTCATTGGGGCAAAGTCTTGAGTTTGTGTTGTGCAGGTATCCGTGTTGCTTGCAACACCTGTGTGACGTTTCCTTCCTCCTTCTGGTTCGATAACCTTGGTCTCAACTGAGGAAAGACCTGCTGCTGTGCTCTTCACACCTTGCTCTTGGGGTTCCCAACAAGACTCCACATCGAGCACCAAGTTCTCTGGCGCCATCAAGGAGTCACCAACAAGTTTTTTGGCGCCGTTGCCGGGGAGGCTAAGGACGTCTTCACTAGGGGAGTCCTTCACTTCCTTTCTCTTTACTTTGTTTTTAGTTTGCTTTGTTTATTTTTCTTGGTTTTGTTTGCCTCTTTAAAAAAAATAACAAAATTAGTCTAGTTTGGTTTGCTTGCCTTATTCAAAAACACAAAAAATTAGTTCCTGCTCTAGCTGCTGCTGCTGTTTTTGGCTTGCCCACCTTTGCCAAAATGAACTCTGCTGAGAACACCAAGTTGTATGACTTCATTAGCACCAACAACAATGATTTCCTATGCACTCCTATTGCTCCACCTGCTCCTGGTGCTACCTTTTATGAAATCAAGCCTACTTTGTTGAATCTTGTGATTAGAGAGCAATTTTCTGGTGCTGGTTCTGATCCTGCTGCCCATCTTAATAGCTTTGTTGAACTTTGTAAGATGCAAAAGTATAAGGATGTAGATGGAGATATTATTAATCGCAGGCTTTTTCCTTTGTCCTTGAGAGGAAAAGCTAAAGAATGGTTGCTATCTTTGCCTAAAAATAGTATTGATTCTTGTACTAAGTGCAAAGATGCTTTTATTGGAAAGTACTATCCTCCTGCTAATATTATTGCTATGAGAAGTGACATTATAAAATTTAAACAGCTTGATAGTGAACATGTTGCTCCTGCTTGGGAAAGAACGAAATCTTTGGTTAAAAATTGCCCTACTCATGGACTCACTGCTTGGATGATTATCCAGACTTTTTATGCAGGTTTGAACTTCTCCTCAAGAAACCTGTTGGATTCTGCTGCTGGAGGTACCTTCATGGTCCTCACTTTGGGTTCTACAACAAGGCTCCTTGATAATATGATGGTTAACTACTCTGAATGGCATGTTGAGAGAAATCCACATGGTAAGAAGGTAAATTCTGTTGAGGAAACTTCCTCTTTGAGTGAAAAGATTGATGTTATTATGGCTATGCTTGTTAATGGGAAAGCTCCTCTAGATCCTAATAGTGTTCCCTTAGCCTCTTTGGTTGCTCAAGAAGAGAAAGTTGATGTGAACTTCATTAGAAACAACAATTTCAACAACAATGCTTATAGGAATAATTTTGGTAGCAACAACAATTATAGGCCTTATCCTCCTATAATGGAAACTCATATGGAAGCTCTTACAATAATGCTAGAAGTGACCCCTCTGAACTTGAAGTCATGCTCATAGACTTTATTAGTAAACAAAACACTTTCAATAAGACTATAGAGGAAAAGCTTTTAACTGTTGAGAAAAATATGTCCTCTTTGTCTGAAGCTCAAACTTCCTTGGTTAATAAAATGGCTACTAAACCTGAAACTATGGAAAACACCTTTTCTACTGCTCATGCCATACAAGTTACTATTGATGAAAATGTTAGGCTGTTAGCTCAACTTCATGCTAAGTGGGTGTTATCGCCATATTTTGGCCAACGAAGGAGATGGGTCGTGATCAAGATGGGCTTGGAAGATGTGTATATTCAACGTGTTGTTGGATCGGCCTAGTGCGTGGATTTGGGCTAAATTGCCCGTGTATCTTGTATTATAGTAGGTTCCGTTTCAGTTTAGGTTCCGTTTCAGTTTAGGTAAAGATAGAGTTGTAGAGTTATTCCAAAAGTAGAGAGTCTCCGGACTATAAATATGTACCTAAAGTTATCAAAGAAAGAAGGACAACCACGTTCACAACAAACACAATCTCGGCGCATCGCCACCCCTTGTTTCTAGGGTTTCTTTCGGGTAAGTGTCATGCTGCCTAGATCGCATCTTGCGATCTAGGCGATATCTATCGTTACACGGTTTTACTCGTCTTGAAGCGTTGTTGATGGCGAGTAATACCATTATCATAGATTGTTTGAGGCTAGCATCGGTGTTTTTCATTATTATCGTGGTTATGCTACCTCTAGTTACCTCGCTACCTTTGCACCTCTTCCCAAGTGCAAGGGTAGCATCTTATGATCTTTATTTAGTTGATTCGATCATTATAGTTGTGCCTTGTTCACCAAGGTTTAGTTTAATATCTACGTAGCAGGCCTTACAAGCGGGTTGAGCGATCCGGTAATACGTGGGGCGTGGTTTATTCGTTCTAGAGAAGTTGTTCGGTAATTGACTTTACGTTAGTTATTAGGCCTTTTCTAGGGTTAATATTCTTCATCTTTTGTACATACCGGGCTCAATTACGTGTAGGACGTTCCGATTCGTGGTGAAAACATTAAACCGTAGATCGATTTAACTTGTAGTGATCAAGCAAAACCCCATGTTATCGTAAATCTAATGCAGAACCATGGGGCAATCGGCTCTAGGAGCCGATTCTGAAAACACAGGAGCCGGTCACGGCTCGAATTTACGATATACTTGTTTACCATGCAGAAATCAATCGGAACAATCCTTCACCTTCGACCAGGTATAGGTCAGGTGGCATCCTCGAACCAAGCGGGGCGTGTGCGGAGTTTTGCGGGCCGTCGCCGAGGACCAGGCCCACCATGATTAGGAGCCTCCGGCTCTTCGTGTTGCTCGTCGCTGCTCGCCCGGTGGTTTTGGCAGGCAACACATTCGCACGCCCGGTGGGACATTCAACAACATCTACATCAACATCCGGCTGCGATGGAGAGCAGACCCGATCACTTGACGATCTACTGACGAGCACAAGGCCAAGTATGGCGAGATCAAGGCTCTCTTCAAGAAGACCTCATCAGCTCTTTTGAGAGGACCCGTAAGCATGGCATCAAGTGGAGGGTTCTCCCGAGGTGCCCTCGATGAGGTAGATCCGTTCCTTCGGAGGAGCGCACTGAGCTCTGACGGAAGTCAACTACATGGTGGCTCATTCTCTACACCGCCATTCCGAGAGCACAGTGAACGCTTTCGGCGGATCGCGGTTCGTAGTTCAGGAGATCATGAAACATCGGTACTCTCCGTCGGGCCTACTCGGGACTCACGGGAGAAAGACCGCTCGAGACTGTGCCACAGTGCCATTCACACTTGCAGCTCAGGCCGCCAGAGCGGCTTATGTCGTCTACAAGGCTGGAGGCGACCAGGCGATTGCCAATTCCTGTTTGAGCCACCTAAGGAAATCCCACACGGTATATATGCGCCTACGTGCGGATCGCAATAACTGACACGCACAAACAGATTGCAACCGCGGAGTTTACAGGCGGGAGTTCTGGGCAGGATCTTCAGGGGCAGGCATGTCCGGAGCAGCGATGTCTGGGATGGACGCTGACAAACAGGCGTGGCTAGCCAAGTATGCCACTGGAACAAGTCATGAGAATCTAGCCCCTATAGCTCAAACAGTGGAGCAAATCGGTACCATCCTGAGGACGGTTGACCGTCAAGAGAAGAACAATCGGCTATTCAAAGCCGTATTCAACGAAGTTTGATCCGATTCCGCCACCCAAGTATAAGCTCCCGAGTTCTCAAGGTTCAGCGGTCAAGGGTCAAGCTCGATCGAGCACATAAGCCGATACCGCACAACTAGGCATGATTTCGCATCGGATCGATGCGCGTAAGATTTTTGCGCAATCGACAGTGACCAGCCTTTGGGTGGTACACCTCACGCCACGATTCAATTCATACCGAAGCAATCGGAAGAGCGCCCACATCCAAGACCATTCAGAGGCTCTTGAGGCTGGCATTGCAGACTGGCGCAGTCTGGCGAAGGGAGAGATCAGCGAATACATCCAGCGCTTCAGGACCGTCAAAAACCGATGTTTCTCAGCTCGTTTAACTGAGAAGGAAGCAGTCGAGCTGGCAGTGTTGGGTCTTTTAGCACCCATCAAGGATCTGGCTTTCCAGGTGGAGTACAACTCATTGGCGCACATGGCCCAGAAACTGATGATGTATGAACAGCGCCACCCTGAGTTGTACCAAGACAAATTCAAACGTCCGATAGGCCTGGTCGATGCATAAGAAGATGATCCTACACAGGACCAGGAGGTGGCCGTAGCTGAATGGGCTCGGGGCGATCCCGAGCCTGCAAATGGGTGAAACAAAGAAGGGCACGCAAAAGGATTCGACTTGATGTGAGCAAAGCCAGCAGATATTCGATTTGTCTTGAAGGAGAAGCGGTGAGGTTACCGAAGGCCACAAAATCCCCACTCGTGAAATGAACGGAGACCATCGCAAGTGGCATCACTCGTTCACCCACATCACCAATGAGTGCAAAGAGCTTCGCCGCCAAATCCAAATGGCGATAGAACAAGGCCGTCGATCCTTGGGCGATTCGCCATGAAAGTGGACACAAACCCATTTCCGCGTCAACATGGTAGAACTCGATCGCTCAGGCGCCAACTGGATTTCTCGTTCGCGTTAATATGGCAGGTCTGGGTACCACCATGACACGCATACCAGGAGGGAGGTGTCCGCTCGGGCAAAGAAAGAGAGGAGGCTAGTCCACGCGACCGCCCAGCACAATGACAAAGCGGTACTTAACAGAGGAACAAGTGAGAGAGTGCGATATCGAAGCCACATTCCACGCATCTCCTTAACAAGTATGAGCGCCAAGATAACCAACGCCGCCGTACGTAGACGACGAAAAGATATGAGCACCTTGCTAGGGACCGTCTAAAGAAAAGGAGGGCGCAAGCCTTGGGATTGTCCTTTCTTCAAGTATTCTTTGCTGGACGCGGAATGAGCGATTGCCTACGATCGACAACTGCCCGGAATGCGGTCAGCAGAAGGAGGACACGAGGCCAGTGTCAGTGTTCAAACGTCTAGGGCCTCTTCCACCCCAGAGCCGTTACAGGGAGTCCGCTCGAGCAGAAGACCTCGAGAAGTCAAAGGATGACAAAGACGAAGACAGGTATCACCGTCCAAGGTGGTGTCCCGACGGACTCAGACACACCCAAAAGCGTAGAGTGCAGCGGCTGCGTAACTTGGAGGAAGCTGAAGCGCAGTATCTCCACGCTTTAAAGAAAGCACGGCCCGATCTGGCCGTCAAAATTAGGCAGACCCTGGAAACGGAAGACCGCCCGACAAGGAAAGAATGGCGCCCCAAACCAGCAAAAGCCGATGCACAGACATCGGCTGGCACAAACATGGTGTTCGTACTACCGTCAGAATTCTGCGCGCCAAGAACCAATGAGCTACCGAGTACGGTTTGATCGCGTCCACGGCCGGTTATCTTTGAGAAGCCACGTGAGAAGGGTTACAAACATCTGAAAGCCCTGTACCTGCGGGGTTACATCAATAGGCAACCTGTCAGCAAGATGTTGGTGGACACCGGGGCGGCAGTCAATATCGTGTCATACTCCATGCTACGGCGTTTGGGACGCTCCACTGCAGATTTGATCAGCACCAACGTCACGTTAAGCGACTTCAACGGTCAGACTTGAACACAGGCGCATCGAGCGAGATCCGACCGTGGTGAAGACCATCCCCACGTCATTCTTCGTTGTGGGCAAAAGCACTTACACTTGTCTTGCTAGGAAGGGATTGGATTCACACTAATTGTCGCATCCGTCCACAATGCACCGCACGATCCAAAGGATGGAGATGAAGTGGAGGTCATCCACGAGATGATTCTATCGAGATCTCCATAGCTGGCATGAACGTCTGGGAAGCGAAGACCAAGAGCCGATCTCTGGAATCAGTCTAGAGGCTGTGGCGTATTGAAGCTACAAAAGCGGGTGAGGCTGGTCTTATCCACCGGCCTTACAGAGTAGAAAAGCCCACGGCGTGGTATGCGGCCGATCCTCGCGACCGCCACAAAAATAAAAAGTAGCGATCATACGACAAGCGGCTCATGTAGTCGTAGCGAGAGATGCTCGCCATCAGAAACAATAAGGTGTAAACCGTCCTTGACTAATGCAAGCAAAGGGGCGATTCTGCAATCGCCCAAATTATTTTTGTTATCCTCACCTACCGCTTGCCTGTGTTTAGCATCGATTTGATAGGTGACGGGAAGCTAGGATACGGGTTCACATCCGATGAGCTAGAAGAGATCGACATTGGTCACGGGATAAGCCACGACCAACATTTATCGCCAGAAGTTAGATCCGAATCGGGGCCCGGCGATAGCCCTGAAACAATTTCCAGACCGCTTGGGACTACTACAGAGATGCAGGTTAGACAGAGCATCATCGAGCATCGACTCGCTTAAAAGGATTTCGCCATTTCAGTGAGCACGACATATGAAGGCGAAATTCGAAGAAGTCAAGAAGGAGGTCGAGAAAATGTTGATGACCAAGTTTATCGGGCCATGCGTATGCCGAGTGGATTTCTAGTATCGTACCAGAGAAGAAGGATGGCCGTTGGCGTGTGGCCATAGATTTTCGGATCTCAACAGCTACCCAAGGATGAGTATCCGGCGGTGGCGTAAACATTAATCAACGCGGCTGGTCATAAGATCTTGAGCTTCATGGATGGCAATGCGGTTACAACCAATTTTATGGCTCGGAAGACATACACAAGACCGCATTGAGTCCTGTGGTCATGGGGTTATTTGAATATGTAGTCATGACGTTTGGACAAAAATGCCGCCACGCACGTACCAAAGGGCCATGAATTATATTTTCCATGATCTGATCGGCAAACTGGTGGAGATTTACATCGACGACGTGGTGGTCAAGTCAGCTTCAGCGCACGGACACCTGGACGATCTGCAACGCGTCCTGGACCGAACAAGAAAATTCGGGCTACGGATGAATCCAAAGAAGTGTGCCTTCGGGGTGACGGCCGGTCAGTTCTTGGGTTTTTTGGTCCATGAACGCGGAATTGAAATCGGCCTGAAAAGTCAGGAGGCAGTGCGAACAATGAAGCCACCCACCACGAAGAAAGAACTGCAGTCCCTCATCGGCAAGATCAACTTCGTCAGAAGATTCATCTCTAATCATCGGGAAGGATTGAGCCGTTCATGGGACTAGTAAAATCAAATCGACGAGGAATTCACCGGGGCGAACAACAACGAGCCTTGACGAGATCAAAGAATATCGACAAAGCCGCCGTTGGTTCCACCCCAGACGAACCGTTCTACATTTACTTGTCGCCGTGACACATCCATCGCCTCGGTGGTAGTGCAAGTTTATGATGGCCGGAGCGAGTCGTATTTTACATAAGCGAAGGATGCCGGACGGAGACAAGGTATCCCGATATCGATAAATTGTGCCTCACCTGTTTTTCACCGCACTAAGTTGCGCCACATTTTGCTATCGCAGAGATCATCATCATATGCAAATCGGGCGTCATAAAGCACATCCGTCGGCTCCTATGTTAAAAGGCCGATTGGGCAAATGGATGTTTGCATTATCGAGTTTGACATCCGTATCAACCCGCAAAGCGATTAAGGGACGGCCGCCGATCTTATCATTGAAAGGATCAACACTAACATAGCAAAGACTTCCATAAAAGCGTGGGCTATGTTTTTCGACGGATTAGTTTGTGACGATGGCTGCATCGGCATTTTTTCGTCGCCTGGGCAACATTTTCCTTCTCCATCGATTGGCTACCTCTCGCACCAACAATGTAGCCGAGTACGAGGCGATAGGCAAAGGAATGGAGTTACTCCTCGCCGGGCGAAGCGTACGGTGGAAGTTTTGGAGACTCCAAGTTGGTGATTTCCCAACTCACGGAGGAGTACAAGTGTGAGAGCGAGTCCCTCTTCCCATTATGGTTACCGCTGCCGTGAGTGATGGCGCAGCCTGGTACATAAACTTCACCGGATCCCACGGTCGCAGAATCTGAGGCAAATGATCTTGCACAATGGCTTGTGCTACAAGGATGTAGCGGAAGAGTCGATGTTCGTGCAGCCTCGAAGTCAGGATGGAGAGCCGATATCTTCAATTACTTGAAGGATTCCGGGGGAGGCACCTAAGCGGATAAGATACAAGGCCATGAAGTACGTGCTTATTGGGTATGACATGTTTCTGAGGACTGGAAGGCTATTGCTCAAATGCAGGGACAGCCGAGGCCAATCGGCTCCTACACGAGGTACAGAAGGCGCTGTGGAACTCACCAATCGGCTCATAAGATGAAATGGTTGATCGGCGATCAGGGTTTTATTGGCCCACCATGCTTGAGGACTGTTTCAAGTACTACAAAGGGTGTCAAGCATGCGAAATTTGGCAAAATTCGGATGGTACTGCGTCGAATGAACCCCATCATCAAGCCTTGGCCATTCGAGGTTGGGGCATGGACATGATCGGCAAAATCAATCCTCCATCAAGCAAAGGCCACATGTGGATTTTGGCCATCACCGATTATTTCACTAAGTGGGTGGAAGCTGTCCCGATGAAATCGATGAACTCTAAGGATGTTATCAACTTTGTGAAAGAGCACGTCATCCATAGATTCGGATTCCCCAAACTATCACGACCGATGGGGTTCGGTCTTTATTTCTCGGAGTTCAGAAAGTTCTGCGAGGACATGGGGATTAAGTCGATCGATCATCTCCATACTATGCGCAGCTAATGGGCAAGTGAAGCATCCAACGAGCCTCATCAAACGATCAAGAGAAAAGTCGATGAGCACCCTAGGCGTTGGCACGAGGTTTTGTCAGAGGCGTTATGGGCTTATCGCATGTCATGCCATGGGGCGATTAAAACCTCGCCATACCATCTAGTATATGGACAAGAAGCCGTATTGCCTTGGGAAATTACGGCTGGGTCGAGACGGGTCACTTTTCAGGACGATCTAACGACTGAAGAATACGCAACCCTGATGAGTGACAGTGTGGAGGATTTAACCGAGCTCAGGCTATGGTCACTGGAGAAAATCAAAGAGAACAAGGCCAAGGTAGCTCGTGCATATAACAAGAAAGTGAGGCCAAAGGAGTTCCACGTTGGTGATCTGGTATGGGAAGCGGTGTTGCCCTTGGGGACTAAGGATGCAACATATGGTAAATGGTCTCCAAATTGGCACGGGCCGTACAAGGTCGATCAAGTTTTAAGAGGAAACGCATACATGCTCGAGCAGCTGGACGGCGTAAAATTCCCAGTGGCGGTCAACGGTCAACATCTCAAGAAATATTTCCCAAGCATGTGGGATGTTGGACAGTAAAACTTGAAGGGCCGATACATGAAATCGGCTAAGTAAAAGCACGTGAGACGATGGACAGTAAAAATGTGGGGGCCGATGCTGAAAATCGGCCGAATAAAACAAAAAAAAATAATATATAGCCGATGCACGGTCATCGATTTTAAAGGTTCACACATGTTACAAACAGATGCCAGTTTACACATACAAGCTACTAAAGGTACTTCGAAGGCGTGAGGCGTCAGCACGGCGATCTCGGCTTCGTCATCTTCATCCTTGCCCGTCACTAGCTGTTTTTTCAGGGCACATATTTCGATGGGCAATTGGAGATCTGGGTCGCCTTGTTTGAAGAGGGTCGCAGGTTACCGTTTGAAGTTAAGAGGTGGCTGTTTAAGTGTGCCTAAGTATACAACCAAGTTTTGACCTTGTCAACGTTTTTGGTAAAGCCGATGTGCATCGGCTCTTTGAGCTGTGGCTTGGCCGATCGAATGTAACAAGGTGAAAGCCGATACGTTGCTATCGGCTTCTGGAGCATCGACCTATTGTGGCTATCGGCAAAATTAGGGGCGAACAAGGCAATCTTTGGGAAACAGATGCTCATTCATTCGAAGGATGATTGATTACAAAAGGATGATTGATTACAAAAGGGAGCCTGCTACTACTACTACTACTACTACTAATACTGGTTCCTAATCTAAAGGCCGAGATCGTCGCCGCTGTCATCGCCGCCGTTTTGTTCGCTGTCTTCAGCGCCGTTTTCGCCGATGTCTTTGAAGAAACCAGCAGGGCCTCCTCGCCGTCATCTTCGGTGTCTTATTTGGACCCGGCGTGAAGCGCTCGGGCGGGTACTGCCGAGGAGGTGTCTTCCTCCGATTCTTCCTCCTCGTCGGAGGACTCGACGCAAATCCACGACCGGCGTCGTCGCCGCTCGCCTCAGTTTCCCCATCAACGAGGAATCAGGCTCTCTTCGCCGTCGTGGACGCATCGTCCTCGACCAGACGGCGAATCTCATCCCTTTCGTCCCACCATCGTGGGCGAAGTATCAGACTTGCCCGTGGGGGTGTTAAGCGTCGGCTCTGTCACCGTCTTTGTTGGAGGCGTGGGAAGACAGGCGAGGAAGCAGAGAGGCCATGGCAAAGAAAGAGGGTTTTTTCAGCGGAGGAAGAAGGGTTTTCATTGTTGGAGGAAGATGGGGATCGCGAACTGCTCGCCGAATTTAAATAAGGGAATAGTGGAGAGACGGTTCAATGCCATAGCGGTTTCCCAGATTGTCCGCCAAAATCGTCAAATCATGCAATTTGCGGAGGAGTTGAGAAGACAGGCATCATGATGAAGGGGTAGCGATTGATTCTGCTCGCCACGATTACATCAACGCAGCCCGATAAAAAAGAGGAGAAGAGAAAAAACACGAGTGGTTTTGGAATTATCATTACAAAACAGGGGCATGGCACTGTTATCGCCATATTTTGGCCAACGAAGGAGATGGGCCGTGATCAAGATGGGCTTGGAAGATGTGTATATTCAACGTGTTGTTGGATCGGCCTAGTGCGTGGATTTGGGCTAAATTGCCCGTGTATCTTGTATCATAGTAGGTTTCGTTTGTTTAGGTTCCGTTTCAGTTTAGGTAAAGATAGAGTTGTAGAGTTATTCCAAAAGTAGAGAGTCTCGGACTATAAATATGTACCTAAGGTTATCAAAGAAAGAAGGACAACCACGTTCACAACAAACACAATCTCGGCGCGCCACCCTTGTTTCTAGGGTTTCTTTCGGGTAAGTGTCATCGCCTAGATCGCATCTTGCGATCTAGGCGATATCTATCACGTTACGGTTTTACTCGTCTTGAAGCGTTGTTGATGGCGAGTAATACCATTATCATAGATTGTTTGAGGCTAGCATCGGTGTTTTCATTATTATCGTCAAAGTTATGCTACCTCTAGTTACCTCGCTACCTTTGCACCTCTTCCCAAGTGCAAGGGTAGCATCTTCTTGATCTTTATTTAGTTGATTCGATCTGTTATAGTTGTGCCTTGTTCACCAAGGTTTAGTTTAATATCTACGTAGTCGGGCCTTACAAGCGGGTTGAACGATCCAAGAGTACGTGGACGTGGTTTATTCGTTCTAGAGAAGTTGTTCGGTAATTGACTTTACGTTAGTTATTAGGCCTTTTCTAGGGTTAATATTCTTCATCTTTTGTACATACCGGGCTCAATTACGTGTAGGACGTTCGATTCGTGGTGAAAACATTAAACGTCGTAGATCGATTTAACTTGTAGTGATCAAGCAAAACCCCATGTTATCGTAAATCTAATGCAGAACCATAGGGCAATCGGCTCTAGGAGCCGATTTACTGAAACACAGGAGCCACGGCTCGAATTTTACGTATACTTGTTTACCATGCAGAAATCAATCGGATCAATCCTTCACCTTCGACCAGGTATAGGTCGGTGGCACTCGAACCAAGCCAGGACGTGTGCCGGAGTTTTGCGGGCCGTCGCCCGAGGGACCAGGGCCCACCAGCAGTTCTGGGAGCCTCCCGGCTCTTCGTGTTGCTCGTCGCTGCTCGCCGGTGGGTTTTGGCAGGCAACAGTGGGAAAGGGAAGCTGAAATTGATAGAAACAATAGTGTGTGCACTATCACCACTAAACCACAAGTAGCTACTCTCCCTCCTCTTACTATGCCTACCACTAGTGATGCTAAGTTTGACTTTGATATTGATGGTTGCAATATTTCTGAAGTGATTATGTTCTTGCAAAAGCTTGCTAGAAGTCCTGATGCTAGTGATATGCATGTTGCCTTTACCAAACATATTACAGATGCTCTTGTTAAGATTAAGGAACAGAAGATAAAACACAAAGCTTCTATTCCTAGGAAAGTAGAAGATAGTTGGGAACTCATTATTAATATGCAAGCAAATGACTTTGATCTCAAAGCTTCATGTGATCTTGGTTCTAGTGTCTCTATTATGCCTAGGAAGATTTATGAAATGCTTGATTTGCCACCATTAGAAGATTGTTATTTGAATGTCCCACTCAATGATAATGCTAAGAAGAAACTCATGGGGAGTATTAATTATATTCTCATCATGGTTAACAATGCTTATGTCCCTGTTGATTTCTATGTTTTGAATGTTGAATACAATGCTTCTTGTCCTATTACTTTGGAAAGACCTTTTCTTAGAACAGTTGGTTCCATCATTGATATGAAAGAAGGCACCATTAAATACCATTTTCCATTAAAGAAAGGTATTGAATACTTCCCAATGAGAAGAGAGAAGTTGATTTTTGCTCATCCTTTGAAAGCAAGGTTTGATGTTAATTCTTCCTCATTTGAAAATACTTGATTCTTCTTACTTCTTATGCCTAACTTAAAGGCGTTAAAGAAAAGTAATTGTTGGGAGATAACCCAAGAGTTTCCTTGAGACTTGGAAGTTATTACTTCTGTAATGACCTCTTATTATCCTTTTTGTTTGCTTTTTGGTGCCAAGAATGACCTCTAATGAGAGGGAAGTAAGATTTAGGGAGTTGCTGTCCCGAAACAGATTCATGTCCTCCACCAAAAAAAATTCATGATGAGGCTCTATAAGTCGGATTGAGCTCAAAATTTACGAATAAACCCCCAATATGTTAGATAACTTTCGTTAGTTCAACACTTTTTGATTTGAGCAACAGAAGATGTTTTCGTTTGCTTTGCTTAGGTTGTTTAGTTTGCTTGAATAAAGTAGTTTGGACCCCTGTTCTCGCCGTGTTGTTTTGCAAATAAGTTTTCTTGGTGTTTCGAAAGGACTAGTAAGTTCTTGCTTGAAGTGCAAGAGGAGCTTGCATTGACTGTGACTTAGCCTTTAGCATGACATTCTAGGTGGCATTATGCTTAGTGATTATTGTTGTAGCGTGTATTGTTCCAAATAATTGGGATTGCTTAGTGTGCCTTGAAGAAATTATGCGTTGTTTTAGCATGCAAAAGCATAGTATTGTGGTATTCTCCTTTGATGTTTTGCTTGGGTTGACTTGGCACATGCTCACACCATGTTATGACTATGATAAGTCACCATTAGCCTCTATGATCATTTAGTCCTTGACTTGTAATACCACTCTTTGCTTTGATTAGTTTGCTTTGTTGCACTGCATGATTTTGGCCATTATTGCTCTCTTAGTTGGTTGCTCCCAGTCTTTTGCTAGCCTCAACTTGTATGAGTAAGTTCTACTCATGCCTCCAACTCCCAAGAAACCAAGTTATTCCAAAGTGTCCACTATAAATTCCTATGCATGGTGTGTTACACCATTCCAAGTATATTCTTGTTTTCATCTATCTTCCAATTAAAAACTATTCTGTTATGTGAAAACTTAGTGATTAAAGCCCTCACGAACTTGATGGCACACTTTATTATTTGCCCCTAATAAACTTGAACCATTGTGACAACTTTGTTGTATATGCTTGCACCTATAGGTTGGAATTAGCAGAACCGTGTTGTCATGGGGAACATTTTCAATATTGCACTTGTACCTTGTTGTACTCAGTTGATATCATGTTCTTTTGTCTATGGATGTCACCGTGTGAAATAAAGAGGGAACTTATAAGTCCATGGATTTTTTATCCTGTGTTAGAGAAACTCCTGGGCCGCTAGCCTAAGCCATGCCTAATCATGGTGGAAACTTGCAGCATCACCATAGTGACATCTATGAAGCATTCTTCTTAAAAAAGACACATTGAGAAAAGAGGAAAGAGAGAAAAAAGCACCATATTCCCATGGTACATAAGAAGAATTGCTGAGATGCTTATTGTCTGCTTGCCTTGTCATTTCGGTTATGGGAAAGCTCATGTACCATGTGCAAGGGGTACCCCGTTGGCGGTTCTCAATGATATGCAAATACTTATAGTGACAAGAACTTACCTGGACCCAAAGTTGAGTATGCATGAGGCGTGGCCCTCGTATTCAAGGGGCATGAGATTACCAACTTATACTTCGTTAAGCATATACTCCAGCTTTGCCACTTTAACCTTAACCACTTCAAGATGCTTATGATAGGGGAAATGAGGGTTGAAAGCTAACAAGTACCATAATTTTTGGAAGCTCTTTTTGAAAATTATAATCCCTGGTTCCTTTACAAAAAGGCCTTTATTCTACCACTATTGAGTCTCCACCTTCTACCTTTATGCACCATTAAGAGAGCATAGTTGTCATTCTGTGTGCAGTGTTCCAAAGCTTATTAATTGATGCACATTGTGTTATTACTTGCTCTTTTGCTACTTGTTTCTAGTCACACTTGTGAACTTTGCAGGTGTCCTATGCATTATATTGCTACTCTATGAGGGACGAGCTGATTACCACTATGCTATGTTTTCTGCATGTGAAACAAACAAACGTTTTTAAATGCATGTTATTCATGATATTTGTTTGTAGCTTGTCATGTTGCATGCATAGTTACTATGTCCTATTGTTAGAACTCCATCTTTCATGCACATGTTTAGAGTTCTTTGATCCCAGCTTTCAATGCTTGCAAATGGTTGGATCTTTATTGTGAGAGTGCATGTCACCTAAAAAATTATTCTTTTTATCACTTACCTACTCGAGGACGAGCAGGAGTTAAGATTGGGGATGTTGTTATGTTGGAAACGTATCTATACTTTTTGATGCTCCATGCTTGTTTTGTATCTACTTTGCTTTACTTGTCCACACTTTGAGGTGCTTTTTAAATGTTTTCTGGTACTAACCTATTAACAAGTTGCAACAATGCCAGATGCCTGTTTTCTGCTATTTTTGGTTTCAGAAAAGTTAGTAAAGAAATATTCTCGGAATTGTACGGGACAAACGACAAAGTCAATAATTGTAACATCCCAAAAATATAAAACAATGATCATATGAATGCATGCGTGAATGTGATGATTTGATTAATGCATGAATGATCTTGTGTGATTAACCTAAATAGCAAGAAATGGTTTAAAGACAAATATAACATCATCTAAAACATTTCCAAACAGAAACAAATAAAGAGAAAATCAAAAACAATGCAAATAAAGCAAATGGTCATTTTTGCCAATCTTGTTCACTAGGTCACTTTGAGTGTTTCTAGTCCAAGATTTCAAACAGAAACTTTTCCAATTCTTTTCACCCCTTGCTAGACATGGTAAAAGTGAATCAGATCCCACCTTTCAAACTTATAGAAACCTTTGGCAACCTCATTCAAATCACAATTCAAAATTGAATCTTTATCATATGGGAAGATCACACATTTTCAAAACCCAACCAAACCAGTGCCCCTTGACTAATCCAACTAACCAGACACTCCCTAGTATGTGCCTAGCAAACCCACCAAGTTTGAATCCAAAATTTAAATTCAAAGTTCTTGCGGCCATTTCATCAAACACCTTGTAGATACAAATCAAACAAACATCCACTATAGTGTGCAGTAAAATTGGCCTAACTTGTTCCCTCTATAGCTCACTCTACACTCTCAGTAGATGATCAAAGTAATCTAACTAGCTTAAGCACCACTGCGAGCAAGCCTAGCCATCAATGGCAAGCATGTCGAGAGCACCATTGCCACCCCATTGTCGCCAGCGAGATAGAGGCAGCACTAGCCTCGCCAACCTTGTCTGGGACACGCAGCACCATCCACCGCCACTCACTGTCCCAGCCCCGAGCACTACAAGCCCCTGGACCACGCGACACGCCCATGTCAAACTCCGCTGCGCCCATGCCGAGAGCGCGCCAGTGCGCCACGCTCGACCAGCACCCACAAACCGCGCTCCGCCCTCGCCGCTTACATGGATGATCACCAGCACCCCGCCAGACATGCCCGTTCGCCGCCGTCGTCGGACCCGCTCAGAGCACCGCGACGTTCCGACCGATCAGCACCACCTCACGCCTCGCCACCACGCCGTTGAGCTTCGCCAGGGAGCACCGCACCGCCCCCTACCGTCGCCCATGCCAGTAGCCCTCTGTGCCGTCGACCACGACAAGCTCAGCCCGCGCCCATCGGTCCCCTTCAGGCACTATAAATAGAGGCCTCCACCGCTCGTTTTTGTCACACCATCTCACTCCCCACCTCTCACTGACCACCCCCACTCACTCCCGGAGCAAGGCGAGCGGCGCATCGCTGGAATTTGGCCGGAGCCCGCCGCTGCTGGAGGAGAAGGGAGTAGTCGATTGGAGCCGCCCCAGGAGAAGCTGTCGGTACCAGGAGAACCGCTGTCGTCGACTTCGTCGTTCTCCCTCGTCGCCGACCCTAGCCTGAGCCCCGGTGAGCCTCCCACGACCCCCACCTACCGCGTTAGGGTTCTATCTCGCGCGGCCCGGCGTGGGACGATGAACCATGCGTTCGATTAGAGTTAGATGCAAGGTTCACATTGCCCGCACCTCTTCGCCCCTCCCGTCTCAGCGGCTTGGGGGCCACTTAACCAGCGTCAGACGGCTGTGTGTAGTGGGCCGGCCCAGTAAAACATCCTGAGCGACCCAACAATTCAAATTAAGCTTTATTCATTTAATTTCAAACATAGTTCTATACCTAGATTCAAAAATCAACACAGCTCGATTCACTGAAACAAAAGGCATGAAACTAATTTTGTTAGAAAGGTACTGAAATGCTTAATCCAAGCCCGTTGGATTCAAACCATTTGGATGTATAGATCAACCATGGTAAAAATAACAAGGCAGAAGCTTTTCTGCATTCAAATATTTTTCAAAATTCAACTATAAGAGTTTTTGAGTTGATTCCAACTCTCAAAAATCACATTTGATCATACCTTCGTAATATATAAAACATATGGGTTTACTTACAGAAATAATGATCAAGTAATAAAAGAATGCCACATAGGCATTTCTAGCCATTTTAATTAATTAAAATAAAAAGGTTAAACCTTATTAAATTGTGACACCACTTTAAATCACATTCCTATATACTGAAATATGTGGTGATGATATGTGTCAACATGATCCCATGTTTGAGTTGGAGAATATTAAATCTTAAGTAGTTTTTCAATGAGTAGAAATTACTTTTCTCAAATAAAATAAATAAGACAAGTGCTTTAATCCTTGTGATAATAGTGATGATGCTAGATCATCTAGTGTGAACTTTTGGTGTGATGATTAAAAATAGTTAAGTATTGTTTTGTGATTGTGTACCTCGTATTTAATTATAGACGCTAGTACCGACCAAGGATACGAGGAGGAAGAAGGATACTACGAGGAAGAAGCCGAGGAGAACTTCAACCATTGCTCTGCACAAGGCAATCCTAATACTACTAGTTGAATTTAGCAAGCTTATACTTGCAATTATGCAAGCTAACACTTGCAAGATACCCTACTTTAGCAAGCTTATACTTGCAATTATGCAAGCTACTACTTGCTTGTTACTATGCCAACTCTATGCCTTAAGCATATGTGATCATACCCACTTGATGACCGAATCCTAGTTTTACTTGCAAGCTTAATATTTTATTTTATTTATCAAAGCTTCTCTTAGAGTTTACATAGTGACTGATAGATTCTAGAAAGATAATTGAAGGTAGCATAAAGAGCATAAAACTTCGCCTAGGTTAGATAATCTTGATGTCATCCTAAGGCATGATATTGAACTTAGCAAATCCCCACTTTTTTACCACCCCTCATTAGTATTTACCCCCACTTGTAGATGCTAGTGCTAAGCATAAAACTTGATCAACTTTAGATGGGAATATTTGGTGAAAATGGTTATGAAAACCTTAGAATGATGAGTCATTCTACTGAAATGTTTTGACATGTGTTCTAGAACACCAGATGATTTTGATGATGAAAATGTTGAGGCATGAGCATTAGCCCTTTACAAACCGATGGTTGTGCGGATGAGATACCATTCCAATTTTGTCGCACAACCACAATACGTGTGGGTAGGGCTTGACCGGAAATTTATATACCTTAGTATGGGTTCCCTATGCCAAGGTCCGATGAGGTGACCTTGTGAAGATTGTCCACATGCAGCACTCCAAGATGACAATGGTCATGGTTTGGAGGCCAAACTCACGGAGAGGTGCCTATACTAGGCGTAATTGAAAGGTTAGGATTGATTATCCGTGATACGAGTATGGTGAATTCAGGATTGTTCCCGACGGATGTATCGAATGTTGTGGTGAAAGTGTACAATCTCCGCAGAGTGTCAAACTATTGAATCGCCGTGATCTTTTTTTGGATCTGAGCCAAATGACTTGTCAAATGAGATGACTTCATCCCTAGTTAGAATGGACGCTTGAATCAAAACTTAGTTTATAAAACCAAAGGAAGTGAGTATTTACTAAAACTTCTATTCTTATCAAATTCTGATTAATATAAATAACGAATGATCGTGAAGGAGAAGATTTAGCATATTGTTGCAAGTCTCGAGAAAGATTGAACTCGACCCAGAGGGAATCAACACCTTAAGAGAACAACCTACTGATGGACGTTTTAGCCATGCAGAAGCTCTTGGTCTCAGATGTGTGACGTGAGTATCAACCATCAAGGGTACCGCTTAGAGTTCTATTTAAGGTTCGGCAGCGATGTCACCACGGGAGAGAAGGAGTTGGGCAATGTTGAAGAGTCACTGACCACCTCACTTCATGATGTACGCACCGTCAAGGAGTTGACAATGCCCGCGTTTCGAAACCAAGCGCACGCCCATCGCCAAGAAGAAGGATCGAACCGCCATGTTAGGTGATGATCGCAAGTCTCGCCACACGATATGAAGGAGCTATCATCACCGCCTTGTCACCGGATCACGGATTTGGAGTACCCATCCACTAGAGAGATATGGAGAGGAGAATGCAGGAAGCACCTTGATGGAGACCCCATCTTATCCAAATATGATGAAATGAGATGGAGGATCGTGCCATGGACTTCGCCCAACGATGAGGATTTATCACCTTCATCAATGATGACGGCGATGAGGTGATGAGGACACTGACTGAGAGTAGCACTTGAATTCCATGATCTCAAAATTCTTCTTATAGATGGACGTGAAATAAATAAGTTTTACTCAGGTTAGGAATGGAGGATACACCTCATCTTTGGCGTGAGCAGACTATTACATCCGGAGCTACTAAGCGTCTATCCCCCGAGTTCTTCGGAGCTCAGCTCATGTCGAAGGAAAGATTTACGTTAACTGGATTGTGCAAAATGATCAAAGAAGGAGAAGATTTGCAGTGGCTAGTTGTTGCAAGTCTCCGAGGAAAGATTGAACCTCCCAACGCAGAGGGAATTTGGATTCACCTTAAGAGAGAACAATCGCTCGATGGACTTGCTGTGGCATGAGGAAGCTCTTATGTATGTGGACAGAGTATCAACCGCATCAAGGGTACCTGCTTTGAGTTCTATTTAAAGGCGTGATGTTATGGGACAACCATTGGAGGCCCCATACCACCACGAGTTGAAGAGTCAATTGACCACCTCGGCTTCATGATGTACGACCGCCAAGGAGTTGGACAATGCCCGTGCCACGCCTAACCACAAGTACGCCATCGCCAAGAAGAAGGATCAGACCCTCGCCATGCTAGTGAAGGATCGCAAGTCTCGTCGCCGTCAGCTCGACAAGAAGGAGCGCATCATTGCCCGTCTTTGTCACCGGATCACGGATTTGGAGGAGACCATCCACGAGAGAGACATGCAGTTGGAGGAGAGGGAGAATGCAGGGGAAGACCTTGATGGAGACCCCTACTCCTATCTCAGCGATGATGATGACTTTCTGGAGGATCAGGCCATGGACTTCTTCACCGATGAGGATGACTTCACCTTCATCAATGATGACGATGATGAGGGTGATGAGGACACTGACTCTGAGGAGTAGTAGCACTTGAGCACTAGCGTTAGTGAGTTGTATTCGGTCCCACTGTATCGTAGTTTCACAGAATGGTTCTTCAAACCATCTGTTTTTCTTTGTTGTGGTGTGTATTTGTATTGTGTGCTATGAATGAACGAATGAAAAGCAAGTTGCTAGAAAAATCTGAGTCAAACTTTAAAAACTTTTCAACAACCTCTGAACCTTAGAAATTTCCCTCTTTTCTCATGATCTATATCAATCTTCACATGCCTCGCGGAGGAAGTGGCTCAGCCTCAGACCCGATGTTGCAACTCTTGCAAATGTTGGTTTCGGATCACGAAGTCGAAAGATTCGAACGTCAAGGCAACCTAGCCACCCTTCAACTGATATCTCAGATGTCCAACAACAATCAAGGCCATGGAAACCAGGACAACCATGGATCTAAGCTCAAGAATTTCTAGAACGCCAATCCACCTATTTTCACTAAGTCAGAAGAACCCCTGGATGCAGATGATTGGCTGCAAACCATGGAGAACAATCTGGAAGTCGCAGGAGTGGAAGCTAACGAGAAAGTTCTGTTCGCCACCCACTATCTAGTCGGAGATGAAAGAGCATGGTGGAGCAAGGCTCACAAGAATGACCGGAGGTCAGATGATGACTTGGGAGGAATTTAAGATCAAGTTTAGCAGAACCCATGTGCCACCGGGTTTGATCAAGAGGATGAGAGATGAATTCAGAGAACTGAAGCAAGGGAGGATGACCGTAGTGGAATACCGTGAAAAATTCTTGTCATTAGCTAGGTATGCCCCGGATGAGATCGACACTAAAGCTAAGAAGAAAGAGAGATTACTGAATGGTCTGCATGATGAGATGCAGACGGTGTTAGTCAATATCCCCTTTGCTGATATTGAAGCTCTCGTTGACTCTGCCATTCAGATGGAAGGAAAGATCAACCAAGCCAATGAGAACCGCAAGCGTCGCATGATGCATCAACCAGGAACCCATCATACACCCAAGTATCGCCCTAACCCATCTCCAGGATTTTCCCCGAGAAACAATAGACCCCCTATGAACCGTCTGACCTATCCCAACTTTGGAAACCCAAGGCCCGGAGGAAACCACAACAACTCCGGCAACTCCAGCAATTTCAACCGTGCACCACCCAAGTTCAACAACAACAATGCCGCCACCAACACCAACACCGCCAAGGATCGAAGAAATGCGTGCTCATAAAGAAAGTACAAGTCGCAAGTGACTTGTCATGAATGTGGAAACAAGGGTCACTATTCCAATGAGTGCCCCAAGAAGATTGTCGCGGCCCCCAATGCAAATGCCCCAGCTAAGCAGCAGCGTCGTGTTCATCCCGGAAGAAGGTTTCCCCCAAGGAACTCGCTCAACCGCAATGTACCGCCTTTTCATGCATGCTGAAGAAGCCTAGGAAGCGCCAGATGTCGTGTTGGGTATGTTTTCTGTTAACTCATTACTTGCCAGAGTGTTGTTTGATTCTGGAGCATCGCACTCATTTGTTACTGAATAATTTGCATGCACTAGTAAGATTCAACCAACCAAATTGAAGCATGTCATGATTGTTCAAATACCTGGTTCAACCACCAAGGCTTGGCAAATTTGCAAGGTCGTCCCTATCCGAATCCATGGCATAGATTTTTATGCTAATCTAATGTGGCATCCCGCAAAACCACTACTAGAAAATCGCGTTGTTTCTGTGCTTTGCATCGTCATCATCTTGCATTGTTGTCTGAGTTATTTTGAAAAGCTTAGTTTTGATTTATACAAATACCCCTCTTTATTTTAAAAGGCAAATAAAACCCCGAGCGTATCGGATATTTTGTTTCCCCTAAAAACTATTTGCAAAGTGGCTTTGTTTGAAATTAAACCGAACCCAACAAACACAAATACTAAAACAGCCCCTCTAATTCCTATTCCTACCCAAACCAAACCTACCCACCAATCTCTGGCTGCCACCTCACCCTCTCCCCTTTTTCCTACCCACTCTGCCACCTCAGCAATCCTTACCTTTTCCCCCTCTCCTTTTCTCACCCTAGCTCCTATCTACCCTCCCTCTCCTCTCTCTCTTGGGTCCCACACCCACTCACTCAGCCCGCCCCCCCCCCTGGATAGACCCACCCCTGCATCGAGTCACCGGCCCGTGACCCCACCTCCACCGACACCTCCTCTCTCCGCAAAGACGCCCCCCGACGCGCCCAACCTCCCAACCTTCTTCCTCTCCTGCCACCTCTCCTCCGCTGGCCGCCCTGCATTCCAGTAGCAAGGCCATGCGAGCATCTCCGCCTCCTGCCCACCGCCTCGCCTGGCCACTCGCCTCCAAGGCCCGCCTGGCCAAGGCCACCACCGCTGGCCAAGCCATTCGCCCGCCACACGCCTCCTCCGCTGGCCAGCGGCCCGGCTCTTCGCAGCCTCACCGCCGCCCTGCGCCTGCTCCTCTCACGGCGCCTCGCCGCCCCATCGAGCTTCCTCCGCGCCCGAGCAGCCGCGCCTTCTCGCCCGCCACCACCCCGCCCATGCTGTCCATCCCTAAGTCCGCCCATGATTCGCCAGACGGTGTCTACTCGAGCATGTTACTTATGGCAACCTCCCACCGCCAGGAAGGGCCGCTGGCACTCGAGAGGCAGGGCCGCACGTCTCCAATCTCAACGCCACACCGCCGAGGACGCCCGCATTTGGGCACAAGCAGAGAAGTTGCATTTCCCGCACACGGAACCCTTTTCGTAGATTGGTGAGCCTCAAGCGTTATTCGCTTAACTATGATAAGGATGGGAAATCAGGAAGTGCACAAGTTGTCTTTGCAAGAAAAGTGGATGTTTTGGATGCTATTGCGAGATACAATGGCTGCTCAACTTGATGGGAAGCCAATGAAGATTGAGCTTATCGGAAATAAACCGAACCAAGCTCTTCTCCAAGGATTCTAAGCAACCGAACCCTTGGAGCCTCAAGATCGTCACCACTCAAGTGTCCCGCCAAGATCGCCATCGACAATGGAACCAAGATCGACCCCGACGCCAAGATCTTCCCCTCGGAACCGCCAAGGTCGCCGAGACCTCCGTACCCGACGGCCGCCGACCCGGAACCCCAAGATCTTCTCCCGGACCGCCAAGATCGTCTTCCGGACGCCATGACCGTCGACATGACCCGAAAACCATGAATGCGACAAGATCGACACCGAAACAAGTACTCCTTTCCGGACGCCGAGACCGCCGAGAACCCGGATGCGACAAGACCTTCGCGACGACAAGAACGGCACCGACTCGGAAGAAGCCGATGCGCTGTAACACCCTCAGAATCGGACCTATGCAAATTTGGGCAAAATTCACCAAACACGCATAGAAACGATTCAAAGGTGCCCACCAGGCACTTTCGTGCGGGTGAAAAACGAAGTAATAACATTACACAACAGTCCTCGATGGGACCCACAGAACAGATATATATAACAGCGACTCCATGAGTCAAGAATACAGATATAATATACAAAGATCCAAATCACCTTAAACGAGAAAAGGCCCATTTCGGACAAGAAGCAAATGGGGCTAAGAGCCTCAAGAATAACCAATGGCGCCCATAACCGCCTGTGCCAAGCGGAAGGGTAACCCCGCTAACGGCCGATCTCAAACCGCTTAAACAAAAGGTGCCGCAAAGGGCAAAGGAAAAAGAAGGAGCCACAAGATCGAGGCCAAGACAGCGAGGCTAGAATTCGGCCTCGCCATAGGTATGGTGGATCAAGCGCAAGAAGATGCACTAAACAACCTATAGAGACTCGATACAACCGGCGGAAATCGAGGGGTAAGAAAGACCTATGCGGATCCAACTGAAGCTAACACCAAACAAACCCATCCTCGCATTTCCTCGAGACCGTCGAGGAAGTCAACCGAGGAACTCACACGGTTGGCGCTTTACTTATTAGGTTATCGTTGCAAGATTTACTAGTCGTATAGATAATCATTCGATAAAGTAAACAAGGGCACTTTAGTTAACCATTCCGTTATAGTGGCAAGACTTACTAATCGACATGAGATAGCATGAGATAAACCCAAAACCCAGCAATTGTTGGTACTTTTATTCAGCCATTTCGTTGTAGTTGCAATACTTACTAGTCAGGTACAATGGTCGCAAGCGACAACTTAAACAAGCAATTGTGGGCAGTATTATTTAGCCATTCCATTATAGTGAAGCTGATTACTAGTCATTAGAAGTCAAATTTATAACAATAAACTTTAGTTATGCTTGTCTATGATCGAGATATCGTGTCTAAGTCGTCCATATCCGCGACACGCTTTGAAAGTTTTACCCGCCGGGTGCACCAATAGCAACACACCGATCAACCTCTAAAACCAAATCAAAACCCAACGAGGCTTTCACGGTGAACAATCACAGATTCAGAAATATTTAGGGGCCACCTTAAGTAGAATCCAAACGGAGTAAGCTCCGAGACGGCCTCAAGGTTTGCGATAATGGTCGTAATCGGGAACCCAAAGTGTGGCTGGGCTTGTCGACACCGTAATCAATCCGCTTACCTAAATAAGACAAGGTGTGCTCGCACAATCGTAAATAAAGCAAGAGCATGGCATAAGCACAGGATCGTAAATAAAACCTCAAACTAGTTTGTGGCCCCAAGAAATAAGAATGAATCAAGCTCAGGGGTCCCATATACCTCCGGATGTGGATAGCGATAAATCAAGGAACAGTATCAAGTACTCGGGTCTTACGGGACACAAGTGGGCTCGAAACCAAATATTTTCTATCACCCACCGATGCCTCTGCTTATTTTAATTTTAGTTGTTAAACAGAAATTAAAGTGACGATAAGTAAAACTAGAATCATCTCCAACATCAACATGCGGCAATTCATCAGCAACTGTGGCATACGACGACACACATCAGCTCTTGAGCAAGCAACTACGACGCGCAAGTCCAACTATCTACCAAACAACAGGTAATAGGATGTGTCCAAGGCAATATAGGGCTGCAAGGGATTTCACGGGTACGAAAACTAGAGCATCGCAACACAGATAGCAATAGATCAACAGGAAGGAGTAAATACTATAAAAGTAAGATAGGTAGAAAGAGGGAGATGCTCGCCTGGAAAATATTGCCGAAGTTTCATAACCGAAGAACTTGTCGAAGCTCGCAACATCTCATCGTCCTATCCGGGAAGAAGCAAAACACTAAAAGGAACAAGTGATGCAACAATTACAACTAATGCGGAAGAATCGGCATGATCATGATATGATGCATGACATAGAGATTTAATGATGCAAACTATGTTCAAAAGGTATTAGGGGCATCCCATATTGATGATATAGCATTCGTGAGGCATTATTAATAAGAAACAATTAGTTTCCAATTTTATTTATCATGTTTTCCTTTCATAAACAGTAGTGATTATAAAACTGCTCTTAATGCATAATGCAAATGATAACATGGATATCATGGTTGGAGAGGTCTCACGCCTGATTGATTTAGACATATGATTTGTTGAAAACCGATTTATAAAACGAAAGTTATTAATATTTGAAGTTTTAATATTAAAATAAGACACATGTTTAATTGGTTGACTAGTTAGAATATTCCAAACTGAAATCAAATTGCATATTTGAATTCTTCAACTATTTCTAAACAATTTTGCTTTTGGAAGTTTCTTTTATCTTATTTTAAAAAGTATAATAACTTTTGATTTAAGCATGGGTTAAATAAAAGTCACACATGCGGCCATAATGTTGTGCAGAAAAAAAATACAGGGTCTTGCAAAATTGTAACTGAATTTATTTGAGCCTGAACTTCGACAGTTAAAATTCAGAGGAAACAAACAGATCAAACACGATGCCGCCGGTGGTATTTTATCCCGGGACATCTGGGTGTGGATCAGGGCTCTGTCCGCTGGGCTAGCATCGAGTTGGTGTTAGAAAGGAAGAATCGCGAATGAAGAACAGCGCTGGCCGGAGTTAACTGAAGAACTGCAGGTGCAGAGAAGCCCTGCTCTGAACTTATACTCCGGATCGAACAAAATAAAAAGGAAGCCGATCTATAGAATAGATTGCAAACTATTTAATCAGACAACGATTGGCGTCGTACATAGCTAAGCTCACAAGCAGGTAGGTGAATCAAATCAGCTGCCTAGCTAGGTACGGATGCATACATGTGTGGGGTTGTCTTCTCTCGTGCGTGCGTGTGTTCCAGCATAAGCAGCAACGCGTGCAAAACAAGGGCACCCGCAGCCAAACAAAGTGAATCCCCACACATGCAGAGCAGAGCGGCACAAACCTAGCAGGAAAAGAATGAGGAAAAGATGAGACAGAGACTGGCGCTCACCAAGGGGTCGACCATGCTACCACGAACGAGGAATAATGCGGCAAGGTACAGGACGCCAGGAATGGCTTGAGGACGCCGTCGATCCGGGCGGTGGTGGACAGAGACGTGCTTGCGCTGCCCGTGCTCCCGCGGTCGAGCTCCTCGGCCAAGGGGAAGAGGAGGTTGAAGTGGATCCATTCCGGTGCACTGCAGGTCGCGAGGGAGCTCGATGTGGCGGCACAACTCAACTACTCTTGGTGGCCCGCTCCGGTGTTCGTAGAGATAGCTAAAAGGAAAACAGGGGAAGGTGGCGGCGGATGGGGAAGAGAGGCTAGGGTTTTAGGGGGTTCTCGGGAGAGAGTTAAAGGAGGGTAGGAGAGTCAGAGCAGGTGTTGTGTTATTACGCCATGGTCACGCGAGGCACGCGTGCCCCTTCTGAAGAAGACAAACAGAAGATGGTTGGGCTGAAACGTGATGGCTGCAAAGAAAAATAATAACAGGAAGCTTCAGGTGATGTGCAGGCTAGCAGAAGTGGAGCAGATTTTCTTTTGGACGAATGGAAGACTCCAGGTAGGATGCACACGGCCATGTGCATACAGAAAAACATGCTAGAAACTGGGCCAACACGTGAGATGAATCAGAGCTCGCCCGGCCAAAAGATTAGAAGCTGAATTTTGGAAGAGAAGCAAAGAGAAAAGGTGGAGTATTTTAGGCAGACCTAGATCTTAAATTTTTTTTTAGGGGATAGGGTTTGGGAAGAAAGAAGGACATTGGGACTAATTTTTGGGCTAAAACATTAGACTGGCTTTTAGCCTATTTTTATTAGTAGTAAAATAAGAGAAATTCTCTTGCAGTCTTATCATATTATTTTATTTTATTTTATTTTTAATTAAGAAAAAGGAGAACAACTTTATGTACATTATAAAACATACAAATAATTTAGATACGGTGTCTAATAAAATAAATTTTATGCTCGAAAAGAAAGAAAAAAAATATGTATGATGTCATGATGATGTACAAAGTAAAATCAACAGGCAATTTCTAGTAGTGGTTTTTGCGGGGCGCCACATGCGCCCCGACACCGACCCAAGTCCTTCTTCCCGAAACGCCAAGACCTACCCCGTTATCCGAGAACGATCCCGTCGAGACCGATCCGTCGAACCCTGGACCCTGAGACCGACCCCGAACCCCGGAACTCCCAAGTTCGTCGAGACCCTAATGTGTGAACCCCTTCCCGAAACCTATTTTTTTAACATAATACAACTTGTCGCATATTAAACATTCATCTTGCATGCATATTTGTGTGGTTTGGGGGCCTTATGTCGATTCACCTTATAATTAAATATGGGGCCCATATGCGGGGAAATCTAGCCTTATATTGGCCTCATTTAAATTTGTGTAGCGAACCGGTGCGATCTTTTGCCATGTTATAACAACATTTAAATTGCGGGGTAGCTTAACAACATGAACCACATAATTAATCTCCGGGACCCCTGCCCGCTTTTAATATGACCTAGTTGCATCAAGACCTTTGCCATGCCATGCATCATATCATAAGCATGCCGATCTTTTGCCGTAGTATTAAATATTGCATCCGGTGTTTCTTCTAGTGCTTTGGTTCTTCGGATAAGGCCGAGTTGAGTCGATGTGAGCTTCACCGATCTTCGGTTGAACCTTCGGCAATGTTTTCAAGCAGCATCTCCCTTTCTACCTATCTTACTTTTATAGTATTTATTCCCTCCGTTGATCTATTGCTATCCGTGTTCGATGCTTTAGTTTCCGCACTGTGATACCGTGCAGCCCTATATTGCCTTGGACACACCCATTACCGTTGTTTGGTAGATAGTTGGACTTGCGCTGTCCGAGTCGCTTGCTCTAGTGTTGCTATGCGTGTCGCCATGCCACGCTTGTTGGAGCCTTGCCGCATGTTGATGTTGGATATGATCATGGTTTACTTATCGCCACTTTAATTCCTGTTTAACAACTAAAATTGAAGTAAGCAGGCATCGGTGGGTGATAGATAATATTTGGTTTCCGACGCCCACTTGTGTCCCGTGAGGACCCCGAGTACTTGATACTGCTCCTTGATTTATCGCTATCCACATCCGGAGGTATATGGGACCCCCGAGCGAGCTTGATTCAGTCTTATTTCTTGGGCCACAAACTAGTTTGAGGTTTTATTTACTATCCTGCACTTATGCCATACTACTGCTTTATTTAAATTGTGCGAGGAGCACACTGCATCATGCTAGGATCGGGACACGTTTACGCGTGTCGATAAGCCCAGCCACACTTCGTTCCCGTCACGCCTGGCCGTCCACCCAAACCTTGAGTCCGTCTTTGAGCTAGCTTACTGCTATGGTTCTACTTAAGGGTGGCCCTGAAATATTTCTGAATCCTGTGATTGCTTTGTCGTGAAGGCCTCGTTGGGTTTTGATTTGGTTTTTCCGAGGTTGATCGAGCGTGTGTTGCTATTGGTGCACCCCGGCCGGGTAAAACTTTCTGAAAGCCGTGTCCACGGATATGGACGACTTGGAGCACAGTATCTCGACCATAGACAAGCATAACTAAAGTTTATTACTATAAATTTGACTTTATAATGACTAGTAATCAACTTCACTATAATGGAATGGCTAAATAATCGCCCACCATTGCTTGTTTGGATTGTCGCTACATTGTACGACTAGTAAGTATTGCAACTACAACGGAATGGCTGAATAAAAGTACCAACAATAACCGGGTTTTGGGTTTATCTCATGCTATTTGTATCCGATTAGTAAGTGTTGCAACTATAACGGAATGGTTAACTAAAACGCCCATCGCTATTTTAACAGATGATTATCTACACGACTAGTAATTGCCGCAACAATAATCGAATAAATAAACCGCCAACCGTGTGTGAGTTCCTCGGTTGACTTCTCGATTGGTCTCGGAAACACAGGATGGGTTTGCTTGGTGTTAGCTTCAGTTGGATCCGGATAGGTCATTCTTCTCTCTCTCCGATAACCGCCGCTTGTATTGTATCGAGTCTCTATAGGTTGTTTAGTGCCGCTGCGCCACTTCACCACCATACTTATGTAGGCGAGGACCAATTAGTGTCTTGCCTCGTGATCGACGCCCTCTTTTTCCTTGGCCCTTTGTCGGCACCCTTTGTTTAAGCAGTTTTGAGAACGACGTTAGTGGGTTACCCTTCGGCTTGGCCTAGGGTTATGGACGCCATTGGTTATTCTTCGTGGCTCTTAGCCCCATTTGCATCTTGTCCGTAGTTGGACGCCTATCATTTTCAAGGTGATTTGGATCTTTGTATATTATATCTCGTATTCTTGACTCATTGAGTCGTTAAATATATATCTGCTCATGGGTCCCATCGAGGACTGTTGTGTAATGTTATTACTTCGTTTTCCACCCGCACGAAAGTGCCTGGTGGGCACCTTTGAATCGTTTCTATGCGGGTTTGGCGGGTTTCGCTAAAACTTGTATAGGTCCGATTCTGAGGGTGTTACATCTAATAGTACTCGGAACTAAAGGTTTGGAAGTAGTACTAGGAATGGATTGGATGTCCAAACACAAAGGATTAATTGACTGTGCCAAGAAAGCCATAACCATGACCAAGACAAATGAATATCAGTCGAGCATATATCTGAAACCTTGCCTCGTCAATTCAAGTGCAACAAGAGTATAGCCCAGCCCACCATTGACTAAGTCCGGATAGTCTATAAATACCCCGATGTATTTCCAGATGTTTTGCCCGGTATGCCCCAGATCGGGATATCGAGTTTATCATTGAACTAATCCCTGGAATCGGACCCATAGCCCAGAGACCATATAGTATGAACCCATCCGAACTAGCAGAACTGAAGAAACAACTAGATGCCATGCTGGAAATTGGATTGATTCAACCAAGTGCGTCACCATGGAGATCACCTGTTTTGTTCATGGATAAGAAAGATGGAGCTAACATTTTGTGTACGGATTATCGGAAGTTGAATGATGTTACCATCAAGAACAAGTACCCATTGCCAAAGATAGAAGATCTGTTTGACCATTTGACTGGTGCCAAGGTGTTTTCTAAGATTGATCTTAGAACTGGCTATTCAGAACACCCTCGAATCGGCCCCCTAAGTTTCAGCTTCCGCCAAACTCGCATAGAAACGATTCAAAGGTGCCCACCAGGAACTTGCGTGCGGGTGGAAAACAAAGTAATATCATTACACATTAGTCCTCGATGGAACCCACAAAACATATATATACAACAGCGACTCAAAGAGTCAAGAATACAGATATACAATACAAAGATCCAAATCACCTTTAAAACGATATAGCGTCCGAGCACGGACAAGATGCAAATTGAGCTAAGAGCCCTGAAGAATAACCAATAGCGTCCATAACCCTGCCCAGGCCAAGCCGGAAGGGTAACCCTGCTAACGACGTCGAAACCTGCTAAAACAAAAGGGTGCCGACAAAGGGCAAAGGAAAAAGAGGAGCCAAGATCGAGGCCAAGACAGCAAGGCTAGAATTCAAGGGTCTCGCCTACATAGGTATGGTGGATCAAGCGCAGTAAAGATGCACTAAACATCCTATAGAGACTCGATATAACCGTCGGCTATCGTAAAGGGATAAGAAAGACCTATTCGAACCAACTTTGATTACCACCAAACATACCCATCCCGGTATTTCCTCGAGACCAAACGAGGAAGTCAACCGAGAACTCACACCGCTGGCGTTTTATTTATTCGCTTATCGCAAGCAATTACTAGTCGTATAGATAGTAATCTCGATATAATAAGCAAGGCACTTTTAGTTGACCATTACGCTGTAGGCGACACTTACTAGTCGACACAATTAGCATGATATATCCCAAACCCAGCAGCTTGTTGGTACTTTTATTTAGCCATTCCGTTGTAGTGAAGCTGATTACTAGTCATATCGGATACAAGTCAATTTATAACAAGAACTTTAGTTATAGTTGTCTATGATCGAGAATGCGGCTCCAAGTCGTCCATAACCGCGACACGGCTTTTGAAAAGATTTAACCGCAGGGTGCACCAAAGTATCCACACGCTTCGACCTTTTTGCCATATCGCTAACATACACCCATCGGTATGTCGGCGGGGCTAAGTCATGACGCTTCCTGCACCCAAAGCAAGTACATGGGGCCACCCCACTAAGCTACCCGCAACGGTCTACGGTCTCGAGACGGACTCGGGGTTTGTGGAGACGGTCAGAACGATCGGGAACCGAAAAGATGACTGGCTTGTCGACACAAAACGTGTCATGATCCTAAAGACAGCGTGACTACCTAATTTAAATAAAGCAAAAAGCATGGAATAAGTACAGATAGTAATAAAGCCCCAAACTAATTGTGCCCCAGACAAGATTTGAATCGTACTAAATCGATGGGGTGCCCATACACCCACCAGTAGTTAGCGCTCGATCTCGGAACAGTGTCAAGAACTGGGTCCCACGGACAAGTGGACGGTTAACAACCAAATAACATCTATTGCCCACCCGTGCCTCTGCATTTAACTACTTCAATTTTAGTTATTAAACAATAATTGAATTAAACGATAATTAAATCCATGATCATCTCCAACATTAAACATGTGGCAAGACTCAACAATCGTAGGGACGACACACGCAACAACACTTGAGCAAGCGATCACGACGCCGCAAGTCCAACTATCTACCAAACAATGTAATAGGATGTGTCCAGGCAATATAAGGTGCAAGGGATGTTCCGCACGAAAACTAGAGCATCGCAACGCTTAGCAATAGATCAAGAGGAAATAAAGACTATAAAAGAAAGATAGGTAGAAAGGGGAGGTGCTCAAAAACATTGCCAAGGTTCATCCGAAGATCGGTCGACACTCGCATCAACTCATCGCCTAATCCGTGAAGAAGCAAAGCACTAGAAGAGACACGGATGGACTATTTAATACTATGATGTAAGATCGGGCATGATGCATGTATGGTGTATGACATGGCAAAGGTGCAATGCAATTAGATCATATTGTTTAACCGGGTCCCGACATTTAATTAAACGGTTCAAGTTATTTAGCTACCCGCAATTTAAATGTTGTCTTGACAAGGCAAAAACATGGCATCGGTTTGCTACACAAGTTTAAATGGGGACATTATAAGACTAGGTTTGCCTGCATATGGGCCCCATATTTAATTATAAGGTGAATCGGCATAAGGCCCCCAACCCACAACCATATGTATGCAAGCATGAACATTTATATGCAACAGGTAGATATTATATATTATAAAAATATGGGGCTCGAAAAAGGAGTCACACATTGGCGAATTGAAGATCTTGGGTTCCGGGGGTTTGGTCGGGGTTTTGGGGGTCGACAGGATCGGCCTTCGGGCGCCGGGAACGGGGGTCTTCGGTTTCCAGGAAGAAGGCCTTGACGTGTTGAGGGTTCGGGTCGAAGAGCTTCGAGTATAGCGACATCATCTTAAGGTTCCCTGTCGAGGTGCTTGAGGTTTCCGGTTTTGATGACGACAATGGAGTTGGCCGGGTGTCGGAATCTCCAAAAATAACTGCACAATCTTCACGAGGGAAAATCCCTCCCAGATCACACCACCACTGCACGATTTTCGGAAGCAACCTCCACCAAACATAAGAGGAGGATGTGGCCATCTGCCACCAAGTACAGCAGAATCTGAATCAAATAGATGATACAAGGCAGGTGCGTGGCTCGGTATACATGTGCGGATGTGGAGAACAAGGCTTCACTAGCGAGACAGACATGAGGCTTATGACGGCACCATGGCGCGCGGGAGACGGCAGCCACGGAGGACGAACTCGGTGAGGAAGGAAGGCGCGGCGGTTGAGGCCTGAGGAGGGGCCGACCACGGAAGCGGAGGCAGGAAGGACTTGGTGGCGCTGGGAGAGGTCAGACAGAGCAAGCGCCCGCAAAGATAGGAGACGCTACCGGTCGTCATGGGGAAGAAGGCGAAGCCGGGCGGATGGCCGGGCTCCGGGGTAAGGAGGAAGGCGACAACGCTCAGGAGTTAGGGAGAGCGGCGGCCGTTGTCAGCAAGGAGAAAGGCGAGGATGGATTCAAGTGCTGGGGTTTATGGGAGGAGCACGCATAGCGCCAGGGCGAGAGGAGGGAGGAGAGAGGAAGGGCGCCGGGTCGAGCGTCGTGGGTCAGCGGTGGTGTGAGGAGGCCGACGGGGGGCGCTGGCCGGAGCGGAGGAAGACGCGGGAGGAGGCCGAGAGGAGGAAGGGGACGCCGAGGGTTGCATGGCGAGCGGCGGGCGTCGAGCGGCCAAGGGCGGCGTCGGGGAAGCAGGAGAGGAGCTCTGACGACGACGGTGAATCCTGGTATGGGGCAGAGGGAGGCGATGGGGAGAGAGAAACGGGGTGGGGCCGGGGGGGCGATCGGGAGGTTGGGTTCCAGGGAGCGGACCAGGTGGGTGCGCCGGGCCAGTGGTGGGACTAGGGCACAGCCTGTGTGGCTGGGTTGGAGTGGCCAAGTGAGGGGCTACTACCGAGGTGGGCGGGCCGATTAAGTGTGGTGATGTGGAGAGGGTGAGGTGGCAAACCGTGAGTGGTGGGAGTGAGGTGGAGGGCTGGATAGGACTAGAGTGGGTAGAGTAGGACTGGGTAGTTTTAGGTTTAGATATTTTTGACTAGGGTTTCTTTTGGGCCGGGTAGTAGGGGGTCTCGACCGGTTGGGCTTTTTGGGCCTACCGGCTGACCGCCTCCCAAAAAATAATATAAACTTTTATTTTAATTTAAAATAGATTTTGTAAATAGTTTTTAGACAATGAAAGACCGAAAAGTCCGGAGTTTTTATTTGAAATTAAGACGGGAATATTTAGAAAACAAAACTAGGCTTTTATAAAATAGTTTTAGAAAACAAATGCATGATGACATGACGATGCTCAAATGCAATGTGGCATGATGACATGAGCATGCGGTCCTGATGATGCAATGCACAAAAATAACGCGATTTTCTAGTAGTGGTTTTAGCGGGGCGCCACACTATCATCAACTCAAGATTCAAGCAGGATATTCCAAAGACGCCTTTACCACTAGATATGGATTATAATGAGTATACGGTCATGTCTTTTGGATTAACCAATGCCCCCGCTTATTTCATGAACCTCATGAATAAGATTTTTATGGACTTCGGATAAGTTTGTCGTTGTTCATCGATGACATTCTGATTTATTCCAAATCGTAAGAAGAACATGAGCTACACCTAAGGACCATTCTTGAACCCTTAGAGAGCATCACTATATGCCAAGTTTAGCAAATGTGAATTTCGTTACAGGAGGTAGGATTCCTGACATATTATATCAGCCGAGGAATTGCCTGACCTCGCAAAGGTGAAGGATGTCAAGATTGGCAAGCCCCAACCACTCAAACCCAAGTTCGCGCATTTCTGGATTAGCGGATACTACCGCAAGTTCGTAGAAGGATTCTCGAGTATCGCTGCACTCCATGACCCAATTGTCAAGAAGGACAAGGAGTTTGAATGGACGGACAAATGTGAAGCGAAGTTTTCAAGAACTCAAGAGGAGATTGATTTCAGCCTCAATCTTGATCATGCCGATATCACAAAGCCCTTCGATGTGTATTGTGACGCATCCAAGATCGGTTCTTGTAAAAAGCTAATGCAAGAAGGCAGAGTTATATCTTATCTATCCCGACAACCCAAACAACATGAACAGAATTATCCAACCCATGACCTTGAACTAGCACGTAGTTCTAGCCTCAAGACATGGAGGCATTACCCGATGGGAAACCGCTAGAGATTTATTCGGATCACAAGAGTTGAAGTATATATTCACTCGAAGGAGCTGAATATGAGAGTAGAAGATGGATTGATCTAATCAAGGACTATGATCTGGACATTTACTATCACCCCGGTAAAGCCAATGTGGTAGCAGATGCCCTTAGCAGATTACCGTGCCGCTTGAACTCCATGATTTTGAAGGAGCAACCAAGTTTGCACAAGGAGATGGAAGATTTCCGAATGCAATTAGTGAGTGAAGGATTTTTGGCTAGCATCGAACTTCAACCCACTTTGATCAGTCAGATCAAGGAGGCGCAGAAAGGAAATGCTAGTAACGACGGAATCAAACATCGTACGGCAGACAGTAAAGTACCCATTCACTAAGATGAAGAAGGAGTTCGTGGTACAAAGGACGCCTTTTGTGTACCAGCAGATTCGGAATTGAAAGAAGTGATTTTGAAAGAGGCCCATGACACTTTTTATTCTATCCACCTTGAGGAAATCTAAGATGTATCGATTTGAAGGAACAATTTTGGTGGCATAAAATGAAGAGAGAAATAAGCTATATCGCCAAGTGTGATATATGTTAGAGAGTCAAGGGACATCAAAGACCCGCAGGATCTGTAACCGCTATAGATCCCGTAATGGAAATGGGATTCATTGAATGGACTTTATCACCGATTGCCTACTTCTAGTAGGGGAAATGACTCTATCCGGGTCATAGCGATGATTGTCCAAAGTAGCCCATTTCTTACCGCTAAGACCATATCGTAGTTCAAGCTAGAGGAGTTATACATCGCTAGAATCGCCAATTTGCACGGAGTCCCCAAGAACATCGACGAATCGAGGAACTCATTATCTCGACATTCGGAAGAAAGTCCAAGAAGGTTTAGGAACCCGACTAGATTTCAAAGACATCTTATCACCCTCGTATCGATGGATGCATGATCGAGTAAATAAAATACTCAAGATATGTTGAGAGCATGTGTGCTAGAGTATGGATCTAAATGGAAGACTGCCCTTTTCGCAGAATTTTCTTACAACAATGCTATCAAGCTAGTCTGCAAATGGCCCCATTTGAATTCATGTATGGAAGGAAGTGTCGCACCCCTTTGAATTGGTCGGAAGTAGGAGAGAGAGTTAGATTTTCGGACCCGACATCCTACGAGAAGCAAAAGAGAAAGTTCACAAGATTCGTGGGCACCTCAAGACCGCCTAGTCAAGACAGAAGAGTTACGCCGACAAGAGACGTCGAGACCTCG
Source organism: Avena longiglumis (assembly GCA_030063025.1). Lineage (NCBI taxonomy): Eukaryota > Viridiplantae > Streptophyta > Magnoliopsida > Poales > Poaceae > Avena > Avena longiglumis. The sequence continues at coordinate 17,836,108 of CP125976.1, forward strand.
CTTTCAATATCGGAGATTTTGTGTACCTTAAAGTGTCGCTGTTGAAGGGAATGCAGCGTTTCCAGATGAAAGGAAAGTTAGACCCCAGATATATTGGACCCTTCAAGATTCTAAATCGTCGAGGAGAGGTATTATATCAATTGGAACTGCCAAAGGAGATGGTAGCAGTGCACAATGTGTTCCATATATCGTTGCTTCGCAAATGTCTTGAAGTTCCGGAGAAGACCGAAGTTTTCAAGAACATTGATCACCGGACCATAGAGATCAACGATGACCGACCTATCCAAGTACCCATCCATATTTTGGAGGAAGCTTTGGAACCACTAGGACCAAGCATCAAGTTTCAAGATTCATGAGAGCAACCACATCAAGAAGAAGCTACCGAGCCAAGATCACATCATGACGGAGTTTCCGATCTCTTTAAATCCTAGGTAATCTTTTTTATTCCTTTTCAAATCTCGACAAGATTTTGTCTAAGGGGAAGGTTTGTAACATCCCAAAATATAAAACAATGATCATCAAACTCTAATCACTAAATTTAGGGTTAACAAAAACTTTGATTAATTTAAATCATATGAATGCATGTGTGAATGTGATGATTTGATTAATGCATGAATGATCTTGTGTGATTAACCTAAATAGCAAGAAATGGTATAAAACAAATATAACATCATCTAAAACATTTCCAAATAGAAACAAATAAAGAGAAAATAAAAACAATGCAAATAAAGCAAATGGTCATTTTGCCAATCTTATTCACTAGGTCACTTTGAGTGATTCTAGTCCAAGATTTCAAATGTAAACTTCTACAATTCCTTTTCACCCTTGCTAGACATGGTAAAAGTGAATCAAATCCCACCTTCAAACTTACGTAAACCTTTGGCAACCTCATTTAAATCACAATTCAAAATTGAATCTTTATCATATGTGAAGATCAAACATTTTCAAAACCCAACCAAACCAAAGGCCCTTGACTAATCCAACTAACCAGACACTCCTAGTATGTGCCTAGCAAACCCACCAAGTTTGAATCCAAAATTTAAATTCAAAGTTCTTATGGCCATTTCATCAAACACCTTGCGATACAAATCAAACAAACTGCTGAAGTGTATAGTGGATTGCACTAGCCCTTTCCATCGCCTGCACTTTTGGTTATGGCTAATAGTGCATGAAGCTTGACATGGTATCAGAGCCTAAGGTCTCGAGTTCGAGTCCGGCTTTCGCAATTTATCCTAAAATTGTTGTTGACCCTTCCGTGTCCACGATAGGCCTCTTGAGTCATACGTGAGTTTCGCACGCCATCGCCTTCTTCCCGTTGCATCGCGGTCGACTTCCCGTCACACGTGAGAGGGTTTTTGAAGTGTATAAGTGGATTGCACTAGCCCTTTCCATCAGTTCGGACTTTTGGTTGCGTTGGCTAGTGCATGAAGCTTGACACAAACATCAAACACTAGTGTGTAGTAAAATTGGCCTAACTTGTTCCTTCTATGGCTCACTCTACACTCTCAGTAGATGATCAAAGTAATCTAACTAGCTTTAGCACCACTGTGAGCAAGCCTAGCCATTAATGGCAAGTATGCCGAGAGCACCATTGCCACCCCATTGTCGCCAGCGATCTAGAGGCAGCACTTGTAGGGTTCGCAGCATAGAAAACAAAAAAATTCCTACGATGGGAACAACTATGTACCAAGATCTATCTACTAGATACAAACAACGGGCGGATGTATATCCGTAGAGAACATACCCTTGAAGACCGACAAAGCTTAACGAGTCCAAACTCGTGGTTGATGTAGACGATCTCTTGCCGATCTCAAGATCGATAGGAAGTCCTAGCGCGAAAAGAATAGCAGATCCGTGCTCGCACACACGCTCGAGGCACTGAGCAACCTCCGCCTCCTCGCCTCCAAATGATGCAGCGGAAGCACAACTCTTTCTTGCCTAAAAGCCACCGGGAACATGTATCTCGCTAGTCCGAGACCATGGGGATAAATTCTAGAGGGAGAGAGATCCTTCACGAGGAGGTGTGTTGAGAGGAGGAGAGGGGGGCCTTTATAGGGAGAGGGGGCACCCAAGGGCCATGCGCCCAGCCATGGGGCTGCCCCCACCTCTTCCACATTCATGTGGGTGGAGCTCCCACTCAAATGAAAAGCCTCCACTCCCATTAAAAGCCTCCACTCATAACCACTCACATGCATTAAATTTCCACCAAATTTAATGCAAGCTCTCATTTAAATAAAACTTTTATTTATTTATTCAGAATTTTGTTAATTACTTTAATTAACAAACATTCACATAAAACCCTTGCTAGTATTCCATTTCACATGCGTAACTGCTTTCAAGAATTTCAACCAAACAGCTTTGTCTAGTGAAATAAATTCTCGCTTTTCTTTTCTAAGCATGAAACTTTTGCTCCAATTGGATGCCTGTCTCTTAAGTGTGTCACCCTACGGTTCGTGAATAATGCGGACATGATCGAGACCCTCTCGAATCAATAATCGTAAGCGGATCCGAGACCCATACCGACTCCCACACATTCAACGATGACTTTCTTGTGATCGCTTAACCTTTACGCTAGTATCTTAATCCTTTGTTTCATGATATATTACATGTCCGAGATTCGATCATCGGTATTCCATACCTAGTTTGATCTCTACCGACATGCACTCTTTCTCGCTCCGTGATATAACATTCTAGTGATCAAATCACTTGCTTGCAAGCTAATCAATGTGATATCACCGAGGGCCTAGAGTATATCTATCCGTCATCGATGAACAAATTCCACTCGATCCATGGGCCTCAACATAACACTTTAGTAGTTCAACCCATCTTTATAATCACCCCGTTACGGTGTGACGCTTGATGTTATCAAGAAACTCTTCCAAAGGTTAGTGATTGACATGATCTCATGGTCTAAGGATTAGGATCACTTCGTAAGTTGTTATAGCAATATAAACTCAATGACTTTGATCGTAATGCTATACTGGATGAATGTTCATCACACCATTACACTAATGTTGTGACCCGCTATTAACAACATCCAATGTCCATGATCGGAAACCTTGATCATCTTGTTAATCAACGAGCTAGTTTATAAGAGAGGCATAACTAGGAACTTTATTTGTTTATTAAACACACATGTATTAACGCTTCCGTATTAATACAATTATAGCATGCAAAATAAACATTTATCATAAATATGAATACGATAATAACCACTTTATTATTGCCTCTCGGCATATTCCTTCAAAGACTAGCTCGCTTAACCTTGTCGGGACACGCAAAGACCCATCGCCACCCACCGTCCCAAATTTAGCATCGCCACTTCGACCACGCGACACGCCCATGCCAAACTCCTTCGCGACTATGCCGAGCACGCCAAGGCGCCACGCCGACCAACACTCCACAAAACGCTACCGCCGCTTGCATGGATGATCACCACAAGACCCCAACACCCCGCCAGACATGCCTGTCACATGGACCATGCTGTATTGCGACATTAAAACAACCGTCGGACCCGCTTAGAGCACCGCGACGTTCCGACCGATCAGCACCGCTCCACGCCTCGCCACCACGCCGTTGAGCTTCGCCAGGGAGCACCGCACCACCCCCTACCGTCGCCCATGCCAGTATCCTCCGTGGCCGACCACGACGAAGCTGATCACGCGCCGCTTGGCCCCTTCGTGCACTATAAATAGAGGCTTCCACCGCTTGTTTTCGTCACACCATCTCACTCCCCACCTCTCACTGACCACCCCACTCACTCGAGCAAGGCGAGCAACAGATCGCTGCACTTGGCCGGAGCCCACCGCTGTCGCAGGAGTAAGGAGGCCGATTGAGCCGCCTGCCAGGAAGCCGCTTACAGGAGAACCCTGCCGATCGACTTCAGTCGGCCTCGCTGTCGACTCGGCTCGAGCCTCATGAGCCCGCCATGACCCCACCGCCGTGTTAGGGTTCTGCCTAGTGCACGCCCGACGGACGATAAACCGTAGACGCTCGATTAGAGTTAGATCATGCGGTTCACATTGCCCCACCACTCGCCTCCCGCCTCACCGACGCCAGGGAGGACCACTTAACCAGCCCACATACACGCTTATGTGTAGGGCCGCCCAAAGAAACATCCCGCGACCCAACAATTCAAATTAAGCTTTATTCATTTAATTTCAAACATAGTTGTGTACCTAGATTCAAAAATCAACCCAGCTCGATTCACTAAACCAAAAGGCATGAAACTAATTTTGTTAGAAAGGTACTGAAATGCTTAATCCATGCCCATTGGATTCAAACCATTTGGATGTATAGATCAACCATGGTAAAAATAACAAGTAAGAAGCTTTTCTGCATTCAAATATTTTTCAAAATTCAACCATAAGAGTTTTTGAGTTGATTCGGTTTACTTACAGAAATAATGATCAAGTAATAAAAGAATGCCACATAGGCATTTCTAGCCATTTTAATTAATTAAAATAAAAACGGAAAATCTAATTATTGCGTGGGCACTACTCTGTCTTACACGGTGCTCCCTTCTCACGCGCGTCGGATCGCGAAAGAACGGCGTCGATGAAGCGCCACTTGCGTCCAAAAACGACAACGCTCCTAGTCTTTGTCTCTTCCTCAACTGTTTCGAGCTCGTCTCACCTTCCTCCCCTCTCAGCCCCCCGCATCCCTCTCGATCTACACCACAAATTGACCAATACGACGGAGCTGTGTCCGACGGGATGCCGCGGGGGCGGGTTCTTTCCTCCTTGGTGGATTAGTGGTGGAGCATCTTCTAGGTGGGACGAGCGGATCGGGCGCATCCAAGGGGATCAGCAAAGGAGAATCTGTGGCACGGCGCAGCGAATCGAATCGAAGCAGCCGAGGCCGGCAGCCACGTTGAGTTGGTTAAGGTGATTCCAAGGAGGGGTGGCTATGCTAGGAGCTGTAGGCAAGCGCACTTCGGCAGATTTTTAGATGGTTAGTGATTCCGTTCCTCTTCTATTGTTGCGTCAGGGCTGGCATTGTTAGCTCAAAGCGAAAATCCACTGCTATTTTTGCTGGGGGCTGGCGTTTTAGCATGAAGAAAATTTTGATTCGCCCCTAATTTGGCCACGGCAGTGCTCCTATAAGTCACGTTGGTGCTCCTCTGGTAGTCATTGCATTGCTAGTAATACTATGCATGGCAGTCACGGATTTGCTCATAGTGTTTAGTTAATCTTCCATGAGATAAGTTTCTGTGTTTATAGTAGACAGCAGGTTCATTATGCAAGTATCCGATGGAGTTTTGTCTCAATAGGTACACATGTGATCCCGGCCACACTTTCATGAAAATACCAGAGACACATTTTGTCAGGGGTTATTGAATTTTTGCTCAAACAGCATGAAGTTTATTAGTTGATTGTATTTCAAATTGTGGGTTACTGCATAATCATAGGAGGTAAATTTTGCATAATTAATACATGTTGCTTTTGTACCAACGCATGAATAGTATTTTTAGTACTCCGAGGTTATACGCTAGTTTTTTGGCTCATACGATGTATAATTATATATTCTGTTCATAATTATACATGATGTTCATTATCGTAACAATACATACATAGGATGTATGTTTTTTTACTTCTGAGGTTTTCTATCATATATATTACTGTTTTTTGTATGCACAAACCTGATGTATTATTACGGTTATTCTTTTCCATGCCAGGATGTAGTTATTGTCCATTTTCGACATCATGATCCATGCTCACATGATTTAATAGACCATAGACTGATACCATTAATTTATAGATGTTAGAATGTCTATTTCAGCAAAAAAAAAATCACGTGATTTTATAGACCTTAGAATGTCACCCTTTATAGACAGCGTGGATGAGCAGATCGACGCGTCCGAGGCAGGTTGCTGTGGTGAGAGGGGTCCTTCGGCAGCGCGACTTTGAATCGACTCGTCCGAGGAAGGTTGCTGTGGCGAGAGGGGTCCTTCGGCAGCGCGACTCTGTGAATCGACGCGTCCGAGGCAGGTTGTTGTGGTGAGAGGGGTCATTCGGCAGCGCGACTATGAATCGATGCGTCCTAGGCGTGACGCCGGTGAGAGGGAGGGGTGAAGGAGAATCAGCGCGGGTCCCGTGAAACGCACCCATTCGAGGTTGTTGTCTGTGCTAGGAGGTATTGTGGACTGAGGATTTGTTGGCAGTGTCGCTGGTGAGTGCTTTGATCTTGCTCGACTCTCAGCCGTTGTTGCTACGAGTGGCAATTTCTGCTTGACCTGTGGTTGTGTTTACCTTCATTTTGGTCACTGTGGTGCTCATAGTCACGGGAGTGCTTCTCTAGTAGGCATGGTGGTGCTTGTCCAGTAGTCACGGTGGTGCTGATCTCAGATGAGTCTATTTAAAACATACAACAGGTTTATTATGCAGTAAACGATTTTATTATGACAAACAGAATGTAACTATTATGTTCAAAATTAGCACTAATTCATACTATGATGGCACTAATTTTGGGGTATTTTTAGATGAAGGGTCGACACTAATATATCTTAGCATGTAATTTACTATGATAGAATATATATAGTAACTTTTGGTAAGATTTAGTATGGACTATAATTAGGCTTTTATATCTTAGATGAAGGTGACTCTAATTTCATCTTAGCTTGTAAAATTTTAGTATGGACTGTAATTAGTCTTTTATATCTTAGAATGTAATTTTCAGTGTATGGACGGTAACTTATTATATCTAGTCTGTAATTTTACATATGCATGTAACTTTTGTTAAACTATATCTTTTGCATGTAACTAACATCAATATGAATGCATTTGATACTGTAGTTTCTAGACTCTAACTTTTTACATTTGGTTTTATAACTAGCAAGTAACTTTTGCATATGAATAATTTCTAGATCGTAACTTTTGCATATGGAGATTATATAGACAGTAACCTTTCCCATTATGGATAGTGTCTGCATTTATATCTTAGATGAAGGGTGACTCTAATTTCATCTTAGCTTGTAAAATTTTAGTATGGACTGTAATTAGGAATTTATATCTTAGAATGTAATTTTCAGTGTATGGACGGTAACTTTTTATATCTAGCCTGTAGCTTTTTACATATGCATATAACTTTTTGTTAAACTATATTTTTGCATGTAACTAACATCAATATGAATGCATTTGATACTTTAGTTTCTAGACTTAACTTTTTACATTTTGTTTTGTAACTAGTAAGGAACTTTTTGCATATGAATAATTTCTAGATCATAAATTTTTGCATATGGAGACTATATTAGACAGTAACTTTTCTCATTATGGTTAGTGTCTGACTATAACTTTTCCATTATGGATACATTGCTTTTTCTCTCTCTTCACCTCTTATAGTGTGCTTTATGCATTTTGGAGGTTCACTTATTTGGTTGGAAGTTTGGTACCCATGGTAAGAATACTCTTGCACGAAGTTTTTGGTCCATGTACACATATGCACATTCACTAACATTTTCCATGTTCATTATTACAGCGTAAGAAACACCCATACAATCCTAGAGGTGCTGACAAGTCTGGGCAGCGAACTTCAATTTTCATATGTTATTTGTGAGTTTCAGAGCATGGTTTTATAGACATCGTACTTTTTCATTATGGGTGTAACTTTCAGTATTTATCTTAATTCGCTGTATGTAACTTCCAGTAGTTTTGTTAATAGAAGGTATGGAACTTTCAGTACTGTACTAGCTTTTTTAATTCACGTGATGTAATTTTTTCTGTTCTTACCTTGGTGCATGGGAAACATTGGAGCCTTTTTCAAACTTCGATATGCTGACAACATGTTTTCTAATCCAACTGGGAGTTATTTTGGTGGGTCTGCACTTCTCTAGCGTTTTGAAGACCAAATCTGTCATCTAGTCATTTTCTGATGTTTTGTGTATCATCATTGAGATAAAGAAGTACATTCATGGATCGTTGAGGCTAAAGAAGCCTGTTTTCAGCTGCATGTAGTTAGTGTAGATGTAAATCTCATCGCCGACGAGATCTACCATATTCTGGAGGTGGGGATCAGCAGCTTTCTATTTTTCAAGTGACGACAAAAAAAATCAGGCACTTGCCCCTGCGCGAGATGGTGGAACAAAGGGGATTTCTGTTTCAGGAAATACGAGCATTTAGACAAGGGGCACCGCGTAGAGCGATACGGTGCGCGCGCACTGTGTAGAAACGCTCAAATAAAAAGGTTAAACCTTATTAAATTGTGACACCACTTTAAATCACATTCTCATGTACTGAAATATGTGGTGATGACATGTGTCAACATGATCCCATGTTTGAGTTGGAGAATATTAAATCTTAAATAGTTTTTCAATGAGTAGAAATTACTTTTCTCAAATAAAATAAATAAGACAAGTGCTTTAATCCTTGTGATAATAGTGATGATGCTAGATCATCTAGTGTGAACTTTTGCATGATGATTAAAATAGTTAAGTATTGTTTGGTGATTGTGCCTCGTATTTAATTATAGGACGCTTAGTACCCCACCAAGGATACGAGAGGAAGCCGAGGATAACTTCAACCATTGTTCTCGCACAAGGCAAGCCTAATACTACTAGTTGAATTTAGCAAGCTTATACTTGCAATTATGCAAGCTAACACTTGCAAGATAATTCTACTTTAAAGTGTTTATACTTGCAATTATGCAAGCTACTACTTGCTCGTTACTATGCCAACTCTATGCCTTAAGCATATGTGATCATACCGACTTGATGACCCGATCCTAGTTTTACTTGCAAGCTTAATATTTTATTTTCTTTATCAAAGCTTTTCTTAGAGTTTACATAGTGACTTGTAGATTTTAGAAAGATAATTGAAGGTAGCATAAAGAGCATAAAACTTCGCCTAGGTTAGATAATCTTGATGTCATCCTAAGGCATGAGATTGCACTTAGCAAATCCCCACTTGTTTACCGCCCCTCATTAGTATTTACCCCCACTTGTAGATGCTAGTGCTAAGCATAAAACTTGATCAACTTTAGATGGGAATATTTGGTGAAAATGGTTATGAAAACCTTAGAATGATGAGTCATTCTACTGAAATGTTTTGACATGTGTTCTAGAACACCAGATGATTTTGATGATGAAAATGTTGAGGCATGAGCCTTAGCCATTTACAAACCGATGATTGGTTCGGATGCGATACCATTCTAATTTTACCGCATAAACCACAATACCCAAGTTTGGGTAGGGCTTTAATGAAATTTATATACCTTAGTATGGGTTCTCATGGCCAAGGTCTGAGCTAAGGCTACCTTGTGAAGATTGTCCACCGTGTAGTACCCAAGATGATGCTTGGTCATGGTTGGGAGGCCAAACTCACGTGAGAGGTGCCTATACTAAGGAGTGTAATTGAAAGGTTAGGATTGATTATCCACATACGGTATGGTGAATTCGGGATTGTTTCGGCAGATGTATCGAATGTTGTGGTGAAAGTGTACAATCTCTGCAGAGTGTCAAACTATTGAATCGCCAGATTCATGGTTATGGATGTTGGAGGGCCATACTGCTCCCCACGATGTTTTAAAATGACTTGTGAAATGAGTTGTGACTTTGACTCACCACATCGAGTTGTGACATGAAATGCAAGTTCCCACTTAGGTGTTATAAAACTTTCAACTAGCTTTCTTTGCTTTTGAATTTAGTAGAGGTAACTGGCTTTTTGCAAACAACCCTAGAGATTAGTATCCTACTACAAAACCCCTTAACTTATTAGT